>OZ001647.1:3231860-3831860 GCA_963924145.1 Pyrausta purpuralis
ACAGGTAATATTTTTCGGTATTTTTATGGCAACATCAAAATACAATGGTTCGAAAATCGCTCTGAGCAACTGAAATTTTATTTAAAAAATAAGACTTTTAAAATAATTTGTTGAGTTACAGCTAATTCTTTATGTATGTAACCTTCCAGGTGTCATCAATCATCAACGTCATTATCATTTAAAAGACGACCACTGCTGAACACAGGCCTTTCCCACGGTTTATCGACCGAACGATCACAAGCGATCTGCATCCAGTGTGATCCTACGATCTTTGCAAGTTCATTTCGTCTATAATTTATACCAGCTGATTTGTATTTTCACATTTTGTAAATTCACTTTTATCGAATGCCCACAGACTATTTGGGGGCAGTAGTACCTCGTCAAAAGGAAGAGCAAAAACTAGGTTTCATTTTGTACCGGTTACCAAATAAACATAGTATTTATAAATAAAATAGATACACAAGACGAATTGACTTATGACTTCTATCGTAAATATGTTTTTTTTAAATGACAAGTATGATACTGTAGAATCTTTGCGCTAAGAGCGATCCTCTTTCAGACAACTTTACGTAGAGGAAACACTTATGACTATGTTTTTGAAACTAGCAGGAACCGCGACTTCGTCCGCGAGTTTTGAGTTTGCTTCCTCCCCTTTCATCGCAATGTGATGTTTTATATGTGTATACAGCCTTAACCCTTCCGCGATAAATAAGCGTACCAACACAAAAAAATCTCCAATCGGTCCAGTAGTCTCTGAGATTAGGGCGTTTAAACAAATTTCAAGTTTCCGATGACGTGTAGTGATCGGAATTAACTACTCTTAACAATAACAATCATATCTGATTCTATTGTATTTTGTCACTGGTTGACTACAATCAACTGGTTCATGATAAAATACCAAAAAAGTATTATCGACGTATATGCTTATCGCATTTCGACATATTACAATAAAGATAACAATATCGATCGCATAGGACGCAAGTCAGAAGTCCCGTCTGTCGTTTCGGGCATGCAGTGCTCCTCAAATCTTTTACACTTTTCACAGTACATTACGATGCATTACCCATACCTACGTTCAGGATCACACATACGATTTTTTTCCCTGACAAAGTAAGTTACGGTGTCGCTGATAGTATTCGACAGTTACTGTTCAGCCATTGAGGTGCCGTTCAATGACGTTAAAAGGATAGACACCAACGTTAAAGAATTTATAGTGGCGTAAGGATTACTCTATACGTACGTATAGTTGTGTATCACGACACTGAGCGCTAATAGAAACAAATGATGGGAATTGCCTGTTGATAGAAAGAGATAAATATATAACATTCGTTATGTACTGATTGCTACTGAGCGCATCATTGGTGCGAGTGCGTGTCATATCACTCTTTAACCTTATGTAAGCCATTGCCCGAATTAT
This sequence comes from Pyrausta purpuralis, assembly GCA_963924145.1. NCBI lineage: Eukaryota > Metazoa > Arthropoda > Insecta > Lepidoptera > Crambidae > Pyrausta > Pyrausta purpuralis. The sequence continues at coordinate 3,233,278 of OZ001647.1, forward strand.
GGTAAAGACTAAATACGTGTTGTATATACTACTTTTAAATAAAAACACTATACTAATAAATGAAATACACTTTTTTCTGTTCTAACAGTTGCTGTGTAATTGGTACAACTCCTAAACGCACAGGATGGCATTTTTTTAAGGCACTGTCGGGTCGTATAGCCAATAGATACAAGACATAGCGTGCCCAACTGAATGCACTGCGGGCAATTACCTGCCTTTCTTGTGGTCATTTTTGAGCGCATACGACGTAACTATTTAAAATTTAAAAAACTTAAAAACGTTTTAGGTGCCGTTAGTGTGATGTTTAATTGATAATGAATTGAGTACCGCTTTCTGTACGCAGACGACTTGGCTCTCACATCTCAAGCTGTCAGCTTCGAACAGGTAGAAGCCAACTTATCAACCGCTCTGGGCTATTTGGGTCATTTTTACGATGCAAATGCATTAAAACCGAACCCAGGTAAAACCCAATCCTGTGTCTTCCACCTTCGTAATAGGGAAGCGGGTCGTAAGCTCTACATTCAGTGGCGTGGGGTACTCATTGAGCACTGCGATAACCCAAATACCTCGGAGTTTTTCTTGGATCGCTCGCTAAATTTTAGGAAAAACTGCGAAAACCTTAAGCAGAAAGTGCATTCCAGAAATAGCCTTGTGAGGAAACTAGTTTCTTCTAAATGGGGAGCTGCACCTGATGTTGTGCGGACTACCGGATTGGCGCTTTCTTTCTCCGCGGGCGAGTATGCTAGTCCAGTTTGGAGCCGCTCTGCCCATGCAAAGTTGGTGGATACAGCATTAAATGAAACATGCAGGATTATTACTGGTTGTCTTAAGCCTACACCTGTTCAAATGCTGTACCCACTGGCTGGTATAGCGCCTCGCCGACGATCCGCAGGGCTGTCGCTAGCTCCTCAGAAAGAGCCAAAATGATGAGTGACAGTCGGCACCCACTTTACGGCCACAAGCCTGTGCCTCAAAGACTCAAAAGTCGTAATAACTTTATAAAGTGTGTGACCCCTCTCACTGGTGATCCTCCGAAGGCTAGACGTGTGCTTTGGCGGAATAGCACTTCAATTACCGAGCCCTTTGTCTCCCTCTCTGAACATCCCCTCCCTGGACACCAGCTGCCATGGCTGACCTGGAAGTCTTTAAATAGACTTCGGACTCAGGTTGGCCGCAGCAAGGAAAATTTGTTTAGATGGGGATTCATAAATGATGATAATCTAGAGTGCATTTGTGGTGCTATTCCCCAAAGGATGGAACACCTTATATCGTGCCCTGCCTGCCCTTATAACTGTACGCGGGAGGATTTAATGAAAGCTACTGACAACGCTATCCTCGTAGCAAAGTTCTGGGCCGAGACCGTATAGTTTGCTGTCGACTCGAAAAGAAGAAGAAGAAGATTGAGTTCTGTAGTGCTACACGTCGCCCGCAATCGCAAGTGCCAGAAAGAGCCCTAAGGGATCTCCCACGCAATTAATATGCTTATTTTCGAGGTATTGACGGCAAATTCTCAATAGTTTCTTGTTAGAGATTCGTATAATTAGGAGCAGATGCAAATGCATGAGAGTCACATATTACATATTGTGAACAAGACAAAAAAAGATCAACAGTTTGTTGCTCTGCAATAAGCCGTTACTTCGATGGAACTTAGGGGTCGACACGATGACGTTCCACGATACAGAATTTATCTCAGTCGTCAGATGCCACTCGTGTTCTCCCTTCAGTGGCCCGTACTACATCGGACTCTCCAATAAAATCAGCAAATTTTACAGTTACAAGTATTCTGAGTGGTGCTTCGTGCACGTCTTGTTTCGTTCAGTATTTCGTATGAAGTTTCTCACAATATTTTATTTGGATGTATAGATGTAGGAGTGCGATGGAACTTACAACTGCACTAAGAAATTGATTATTTAATTAAGGGAGAGCGAGAAAGAATTCTTAAATGTCATACTTACAAATTTACTGAGCATCAATATTCAGCTTCTGTTAAACATCGTGTCCGTCAAAGGCAAAAAAGGTTCAGTGTTATTTTTTACATAATTCTATTTATTTGTGTTTACTGGCAGCCTGCCAGCAGAACGTCTCTCGGCCATTGACATATACCTAAAATTCACCAGGAGCGAGTACAATTTATACCCTTGGTTCAGTTAGGGTTATAAGCCTTGCTCCATCCAATTGCAAAAGATTTAAATAGCTATGGCCCAGTAATGTTATACAGATGATGACATTTCAACTCTGGATTAAACGTCATCGCGTGTCGTTGTGACTATGTCAAAATTGAAGAAACTCGATTTAAGCTATCCCGGGATCTTGAAAATGGTCCAAAGCTTACAAAAATAACAGGATTTACATTTATCAACATAAAGGGTTATTGGATTTGAACAAATGGGAGACAATATTGAGGCATTTGTTTACAAATTACAGGTCCAACACAAACGGCATCCTTGTCCTCATATCAATCACAATATTTTATTTGAGTCTTTTCTACTTTAAACGAACGTGTCGTGTATATTTAAGACTATGCGTTGGACAGTTTCTAGTTTGGACATATTACTATTTCGACAGTTTCTTTTTGTAAAACGGGAACACAGAGTCTTGTATTTTTTGACGTGACAACGTCTTAAATTAGGTTGCGGCTGGGAGTCACTTATGAAAAAGTGTAACGCTCGGTAACGTTACGATGAGTCACCGAACGAGAGAGAGGCCCGCGCGCACAGCACTGAGAGCGAGTGAGAGGCACGCGTAAGAACGAGAGAGACAGACATAAAAAGTCGTTGTCACGTAAAACTTTCGCCCGTATACCGTCTTTACAGGCAACCAATTTTTTTTTCCTTTGCATTCGTCGCTTATCTTTTTGACTTATGATTGACTTTAATAACAGCCAATGACATTTGCGTTAAGGAATACCTTAAAAATCATTATTCTCTTACCGCATTTATTGTTGCTAACTCAATATCACATTTGTAGTCGAAAACATTGTCAGAAAATCTGTCTTTTAATATCGAGAACAGTCTCACCTATGTGCCAGTCGTCTTATTTGGTTGAAGTACATATGTATATATCATTGATTTCTTCTATATAAATCAAGAAACCTAATATAAGGCTTTCGGCATATACGGAAGGCAGTGTCACTTCTGTTTATTGAAAAATAAACGAGTATCGAATTTTGAAAATAAAGAAAAAGTTGTAACAGCTTTAGACGTCATAACTCTGTTCACGCACCGCGACGGACCTATTTGGTCCGTACTGGCTGGCAAATGCCAGTATATATTTTATTATGAAAACTGTTTATCTTTTGTTTTTTCTGTCAATAAATTCGCTCTCATGATGTCACAAGTAAAACATCGTTTTATTTAAAATAATTTATAAATCCCAATAAAGGATTCCTAACATGGTCCTAGATACGCGCTGGATGATAAAATGAAGAATCGAAGTATAAATGATTTGTAAAACCTGGCAAAAGCGATGTCTGTGACATGGGTACATAGCGGATAGTGAGTGAGATACGGATATTTGGATATAAGTACATAAGTATAATTGTTTTCATAACCTCAATAAAGTAGGTAACTTATGTCCTATTTCTTGTAATAAGCGTATCAATAAGGTTAGTACTTAAATATAATTGTTTTCATAACCTCCTGTGAAGTAGGTACTTTTTGTACTAATTCTTGTATTAAAGTAAAATTTACACTGTTATGTTAATAACTATTAAAGTTCAATAATTTGTTTGAATTTCATGTGTAGGTATGTTATGTTATTAAACTTCATATTTAATCTCAGTGTAATTTATTAATTTCAATTTTAAAACTTAACTTGTTTTCAGATAGTTCAGATTGTAAAGGTCTTGTTTTCAGTTTGTGTAAAAGCTTTAGTGTTAATATTGTTACCTTGTTTTATTCATTGTATTTAAACAATTACAGGATAACAAACGCTTGCCAAAATGTCCGAAAAAGAGGAAATTAAGGAGCTAACTAAAAAGCGTGGTAGTTATAAAGGTCGATTAACCGTCTTTGCTTCGTATCTTAGCAATTTGGATAAGTCATTGAGCCCATCTCAGGTATGTGAACTACAATTACGTATTTCCAAATTAGAAGCAATATACGACCAATATGATGAGGTGCAGTTGCGGTTAGAGTGCATCAGTGATAATTTTGATGAGCAAACTTTGGAGCGCAGTCAGTTTGAAAATGCTTATTTTAAGTGTTTATCTGAAGCTCGGCTCAAACTGTCACCTCCTGAGACTGATGTAAGTAATGGTTGTGTTGATGATAAAAGTTCGTATCACACAAATCCGCGGAACCTCGTTAAGTTACCTACCATTCAACTACCTAAGTTTAGCGGGTCATATCATAATTGGTTGGAATTTCATGACACATTCAATAGCCTCATACATTCTAATGATGACATTGATAATATAAACAAGTTTCATTACCTGCGAGCTTCCTTAGAGGGAACCGCTGCTTTAGTTATTCAATCTATTGAGTTTTCTTCGAATAACTACACTGTAGCATGGAAGCTGTTGTGTGAGCGTTTTGATAATAAGCGTCTTCTTATACAAAATCATGTGTCAGCACTATTTAAGATGGAGTCAATTACTAAAGAGTCTTCTCATAGTTTAAAACAGCTCATTGACAAATTAAATAAAAACTTAAGAGCTTTAGAGTCCTTAAATGAACCCACTAAACACTGGGACACACTTCTTATATATATGATGACACAAAAGTTAGATGCAAATACTTACCGTGCCTGGGAAGAACACAAGGGGAGTTTAGATAAAAACAAACCATTAGTATTGTCTGTGTTTATTCAGTTCTTGCGCAGCAGGTCTGACTTGCATGAAACATTGGAGTTAGCTCGCGGTAACACCAGTACTTCTCATAGTTACAAAACCAATCAAAAGGTTAGAAGTATGGTGTTAGTTAATAATCAGTCTAACTCACAAGGTGACTCAAATGTTTCAACATCAATAAAAGCCTGTCCTAAATGTAACTGTGAGCATGGCTTGCAGATGTGTCCTCAGTTCCTAGCTCTGAGTAATGAAGAGAGATTTCAAATGTTGCCAAATTATAAGATTTGTTTTAATTGTTTTAAAACAGGTCACTATGCTAATTATTGTAAAAAGGCTGGTTGTAAAGTTTGCAAACGTAAACACAACACACTTGTGCATGTGACAGACCATAACATTAGGTTCAATACATCTGGCAACAATAGCACAGAAGGGTCATCTACATCCAGCTCAAATAAGGGTTCAAGTAATAACGCTGTTACTTTGTCATGTGTTTCAACATCAAATACTGGAAGTCAAGTCTTGTTACCGACAGCTTTAGTAAAAGTGTATGACACACATAATAATATTCATATTGCTCGTGCTGTATTGGATAGTGGAAGTGCATCGTGTTTGATGACTGAAGCTTTAATTAAAAAGTTGAATTTGCCTGTTAATAAAGTTGATGAGTCTCTTTTAGGGGTCAATAAATCTGTGTCTTGTATAAATAAAATGGTACAGGTCCCTCTGAAGTCATTAGATGAGAGTTATTCAACCAAATTGCAGTGCTTTGTTTTACATTCCATCACAGCCAATGTGCCTAGCGCACATATAAATCTGACAATGTTGAACATTCCCTCAGACATTTGTTTAGCGGATCCAAATTATCACACACCTTCTGTAGTAGATTTAATTATAGGTGTTGATCTCTTTTGGGATTTATTAGGATCACGCAGGATTAAACTGAGAGACGGCAATCCAGTTTTGTATGAAACGAGGCTGGGATGGATCGTTTCAGGCCCTACAGGCTCCGATCTGTTGTCACATTCGTCTCAATCCATCAAATGCAATTTTAGTCTGTTAAGGGTTAAAAATAATAAAAATAGAATTTTGAGTCGTAAGAAATTATGCTAAAATATTTTCAATTATGATATTACTCTTAACTCTGCTTTCCAAGGCTTGAGTAAGTAAGTACAGTATATTTCAGCAAATTATAAGTGTTGTGAACTAATTATTATTGTGTATCGTATGGAAATACGTAGTGGATTCTACGTTTAATAAAACTTGTCAGCTGTGGTAGAATATTCTGTTTGTTGCAAAATTATAAGTCTCAATTCGTAAATGTTAAACATGAAGTATTATTTCATTCGGCAATAATCACGCCTGGCAGTTTAATTCTTTTTTCTTGATTTTTTAATTTTCTGCAACTTAAATGCTGTATGGCTTATTTTGTGTAACGTTTTATTGCCAATTGTAAAAACAACCTGTTGATACAAAGTATTTAAGTAACGAATAAACTGTAACGTGCAACAAATGTTCTTGTTGAAGCCTCTTTTAAGGAATCATTTCCAGAATATAAGATTTAACACAATGATATTGTCACTATCTTATAAGAGTTCACTTATTAAGTAACGTTTTTCTAGATGGTAATAAACTTATGCTTGTGGGTAAACGTCTAGACAGTTCTGAGTTTTTATGTGAAAATAAACACTATTTATTATTACAGTCCACTTATATCTTCACTTAGTTATTGATTGATTTTAAGCACAATGCATGTATGCCCCAATTGCTTTATGCCAAAATAAGATAACAATTCTGGCCAATTGGTGATCATAATTTAGCTAAAGTTTGTTAATAAATGCCTTTTGTGCACCCGTAGATAGAAAACACTTTAAACTTATAGGTAATAAAGCTACGTGTTTCATCTAGTTTTCTTTTAAATATGTAGGGGTTGACTACACAGGCCCTATATCAGCAGCCAGTTGTATTAATAGAGGTTTAAGATTATCTCAAGTTTATATGTATATGTTTCTCTACCAAAGCGATTCACATTGAACTGGTGGGTGACTTAACGAATAATAATATTTGTATGTGCTATGCGACGGTTCATCTCTCGTCGAGGGAAACCTAAAATGATGTTTTCCGATAACGGTACCTCATTTGTTGATGCGTAAAATGAAAGGTGCGGTAAGTTCATAGCCTAATTGTAGTTCGCTATCTCTGAAGATGCGACTAATGAAGGTCTTACCTTTAATTTCACACTCCTCATTTCTGCGGTCTTTGGGAGGCGGGTGTTAAAGCATTTAAGTATAGTTTAATTAGAGTATTGGGCAATTGTAATTTAACTTATGAGGAAAATAACACTGTACTCGTCCAGATTGAAGCTCTATTATATCCACGTCCGCTTACCCCTCTGTCACCGAACACAGATGATTTGCTACCTCTGACGCCTGCTCATTTTTTGATTGACCGTTTACTTATCTCATTGCCAACGGAAAACTACAACAGTGCTCTATTATCTTGTTTATCTTAATGCCAAAGAATTAAGCAACTTCGCCAACATATTGGATTATTTGGAGTAAGGAGAATGGCTGAACTGTGGAAACTTTAGTCGTTCTAAAGGATGATGATAACCTTTCACCACTGATATGGAAGCTTGGTCGAATCCTGCAAGTCTTTCCTGGTGCAGATGGCGTCAATTGCATAGCAGATATTAAAACTTCGAACGGCACCGTTAGAAGATCGTTTAACAAGATTCGTCCTATAATGGATGAGGAACTCCAGGATAATGTGGTTGAAAGACGAGCTTTCAACGCCCGGGGGTATGTTCACGCACCGCGACGGACCTATTTGGTCCGTACTGGCTGGCAAATGCCAGTATATATTTTATTATGAAAACTGTTTATCTTTTGTTTTTTCTGTCAATAAATTCGCTCTCATGATGTCACAAGTAAAACATCGTTTTATTTAAAATAATTTATAAATCCCAATAAAGGATTCCTAACAAACTCCTATCTTTGACAGTGACACGTCACTTTAAGCGGTTGTTCGATATTTCGTCAACGATATCGTAAACCGATTGGCCCAGCGGTTTGGAATGTTCAGAATGTACGGGGAGATACTCGCATCGAACCTAGGCACGGGCCATCCTTTTGCTTTAGGACTTTAGGGAAGTCGCTTAGACTTTGGATACTCATAAGTAAGTGCCAGTTATTAGAGAAAAAATACCGTAACCAACGGTCATTAAAAAGCCATTCCGAGATTTGGTTTAGGTATTTATTCTTCAAAAAACGCAATCGTAAATATTCAACCGCTGGTAACGTAACTTTACCATTACCATCGATGCAAAAACTTGGTCTTAATGACAAAATCGGAGATTATAGATATCAATAAAACCAGAAGTATTAAAATTTTGCTATTGTAACTTCGCGTGCTTAATGACAGATACAAACATTATATCTAGAAAATTTCGTTCGAAAACAGACGAAGCACTTTGAGAAAAGGTCGATAGGTAGTGTTTGCTTACGCTTCATTAGTTTGGTTTTGGCGCTACGGGGGTGGCCCCTCGTGGCTGGCCTGGTACCCTCGTGGCCCCAGATTCTATCCGTTTAGTTGGTGGTCAGTTTTCCCGTGTTTAGCGACAGATTTTCATTTAGTCATATTTTTGTGTATTCAACTGCTTTTGAAAACAATGTATTGGTATTGTTTTACCTCGCTCTTCGCTTTGGCCAATTCCCTTTTATGTCTTCGAAATCGCCCTGATTTTTTTCCTTTATAAATAACAGCAACTTACAATTGCGCTATGAAATACTAATTTTATTAGCGTATTTTATTATGTATACACTCTGATTTGCCTAGTGCAATAGTGTTGCGACAATTCGATTGTGTACGATTAATTGAAGTTTTTAATAATTTGTATGTTTTATTCAAATAAGATTTTATTTATTTGAAAAATACATGTAAAACGATAAAAAGAGCTATGAACAAAAGTATATAAAACAGTTATTCTATTAAGTAAAAAAACAGTCTTGTCTCTTGCAAAAGACTTCAGGCGAGAACATATGAGTGTAAAGAAATTGAGAGAAAAGTGAGAAAGAAAGAAGACAAAAGGTGGACAAGATAATAATTTATTTTACTGATACTGAAAACGAAATGGCCTGCTGAGCTTTAAAATTGGCTCCAGTTCCTGTCATCTCCTGGCCACACTTCTGCAACGGCGGACTTAATGGTCTGTATGCCAGCAATATTAAGAAGAATGATAACTGCGACTCATGGGCTGTTCCCCCGTTGTAAAAAATATGTTTTAATGTTTTTTTTGACGTGACAACGTCTTAAATTAGGTTGCGGCTGGGAGTCACTTATGAAAAAGTGTAACGCTCGGTAACGTTACGATGAGTCACCGAACGAGAGAGAGGCCCGCCGAATGCCTTGCGTCTCTCTCCCACTCAACTATGATCGGTCTGCCGCGCGCGCAGCACTGAGAGCGAGTGAGAGGCACGCGTAAGAACGAGAGAGACAGACATAAAAAGTCGTTGTCACGTAAAACTTTCGCCCGTATACCGACTTTACAGGCAACCAATTTTTTTCGAAAAAATTATATTAGTATTTGAATAAAGTCTTTTACTATTTTATTTTATGTCTAGGCACGTCATGAGATGAGCTTGTTTGTATATGAGAGCCAACAAAAGGGGTGGAGTCTGCTGGCCTTGCTGGATCAGACGAAACCGTCACCGATTGTCAAGGCGTAGGATCCAATAAATTTCCAGTAAAATTCACACAGACATTAAGATGAAATGAATAGTTGTAATATAATATTTAAAAAAAAACAAGAGGAATAATTAGGCAGGAAATAGTTAATTAGTATAATATTTCATGATGGTTCATCATGAAAATTGTGTTGTGAAATATAAATTCTCGTCCACATCAACTACAAAGTCTGAATTCAAACTATTACGCAAATTTACAACACAGAAGTTTTTGTAAATCGATTTCGTAAACACTGCTTTCCGAGCTTATATTATTTTCTTCCACATATTTATTTTAACCACCTGTCATCAATATCCGCAACAGAATCTGTTCAACTGTTTTAAAGCTTCGTTGTTACCGACAAACAGTTTAAACTTGTAACTATTTTTATAGGTTAACACCCCTCTTTACGTGTTTAAAAGGTTAAAAATTATTACAAATTCAACCGCGAATTAATATCATCTAACTTCTTTCTGTCACACCTCCACATTTATTATAAATATAATGCATACGTAATACGAGTAATGGAGGAAGGTAGGGTAATTGCTAATTACCTGTTATTTTACCTTTTGTTTTATATTCATAACACCGTTAATAAATACAATAGCTGAACAAAAAGTATCGCATCTCGCGGAACCCAAAAATAAGGAGTCGCTTGTACGCCTCTATTTCTCATTCATTACACCACTTATCGGCTGTAACAGTAAATTATCGGGCTTTATTGGTTTATTTTTCTGTCTGCGTAAGTAAGAGGACGTTTGTACCCCGACTTTGATTCAAAATAATAGGAAAGTGTGCGGAAATTGACAAACAGAAATGGTTTTTCAATGATGACATTAAGTTGTCACATTATTTACAAAATAATCCGTGCTACTGATTTTGTAAATACGAAACGGAAAATAACTCGAAGTATTTTTAAAATAATTGGGTGAAACTAAGACCAACTTTACCACAATATCTGATAAATAATAGCTGTAAATAGAAATAGCAATGCCATATGACATTACTTACAATACAAACATTTAGGGCCTGTTTTAAAAGTCCTGCATGTCTGTGTTAGGTTTATCTGCAAACGTAATATTGTGTTCTTTATCCGAATTATTAGTTCTAGTCCAAATATTTGAACTAGAATTTAGCCAATCCATTCCTGATCTACACAAGTAGGTCTGGATGTATTTTGAAACTAGGTTGATTCCATAAAAAAGCAATCGAGCAATGTTTGTCCTGCATACGCTGCGTGTTGTGTGAAATCGTTTGGAAAGTAAACCTACGGACTAGTTGATAAACTTTTGATTAAATTTTAACGTTTGACAGCAACACGTTGTTAGTTAGTGACGGAAATATCTACAGTGCCATCCAAGTACTTCAAAACATGATACGGAGTGAATTTGTGATTTATTTTTCAATACAAGATATGATTATAGGTTAATCTTTAAATCATTCCAACAAACGGTTGAACCGAACTGTCGCACGTCACCAAATACCAAGCACCTACTTCCAATTTCACCTAAAATGCAATACAGAGAGTTGCAATAAGTAGAATGCCGGTGACAAATGATTCTCCCAGCTATCGTCTTCTCTTGTTCTCTTTGAACGTAATTGATGGCCTTCAAAAAGAACAGGATGACAATAATGGGGGCTTTCAATCACATCGCAAATGGGGGCCCACGGGGCGTTAATTATGACTGTAACGAAGCCTGTGACTGATAGGCTGCATGACGGTTAAAAATTATATCACAGAACACTGGCATATGTCAAGGTGAAATTGTGTTCATATTTTTTTTTCAGTCCAGCAGGGTTAGATTGTATGTGTATTTTTTGAATGAATGAATCTGTCACTCGCGTATCAATCATAGCGCGTCGGAAATGAATTTTATTTGTTCACTAGCTTCGTCCGCGTGGAATAGTATAGTGACTTTGGGTGGAATTTATAATTATTTAGGCTAATAATATTACAAATAACATTCATAAGTATTTTTATGAGAACGAAGATATAAAGTATTTATATGAGTTAATTTATGTACATATTTATTAACTACGGTTTTTGCTTTCCCATTTTTTGCCAAAACGTAATGATTTTGCAGATTTGATACACGTAAGCATACCACATAGAGTTGACCATGGGAGAATCATTTTTTTCTTAACGCAACTCCTGCAACTTTAGGCGTCTGTCCTTCAGCATTGCTGATTGTTACTGCAAATTCCGCTTTCAAGAGAAACTGCACTCTTTTAAATTGCAATGGCAAATAAAAAAAAAACCTTTTGCTGATGATTAACCAACTTTCAGTTTAAACTATGGGAAGGTTCTCCTGATAATTCCAAAGACTTGAGTAACTCTGAAGAGTATAATGTGACTTGTTCAGTGTCCATAACATCGTCTACTGAGAGATACGCAACAACATCCCCCTCCACATCTGACATGATTCGTTCGTTTATTTTATTAAGTTTCACATTATTCGGCGCCAAAATCGCTCTTTCACGCAGCCACTATCGATTGCCTATAATTATTTGAAAATCAGGGTAGAATTTATTTTTAGGTGATCTGTGTCACTATTTGACTCACGTCTACTTTAAATAACATTTAATTTAAGTTTGGGGACACCCCCCCTGGATCACGTGTATTTTTTGGAAGTCTATGTAAAGGCTATTTTTGACTGGAAAAAAATATTACAAAAATGGTGATTCGAAAAACATTTATATGTATTTGCAATAAAATTAATAAATAATTAATTAATGCTGTCTTCGTCCCACGGAGTTGCAAGACTTTCATTTAAGGTTACAACTGAAAAAGCTTGTTCTTCACTGGCAGTTGTTACTGGCAAAGAGGTTTGTGACAACAAATCGTTCAAATTTTCGTGGCGCTCAAAATTTCGGTTCAGAAATAGCGCTTTTTGACAAAAAACTAATAAAATTAATACACGTGATGCCTAATGGGTCTCATTGTTTGATCGTGATGTTTCGTGATGTTTTCCGTACCCCTTCCCCCCCTTTTGAACCTCACGTGATTAATGGACGGCCTCTAACTACTTTTTGTGAAGATGACATTTATCAGGATGTTAATCAAAACTTATGTTATAATGGTTGACGACCTCCGTGGTGTAGGCTACGAACGCTGGTTTCAATGTGTCACCGCTCCGAGGTCCCGGGTTCGATTCTCGGTCGCGTCAATATAGAAACCAAAATTTTCTATATTTTCCCGGGTCTGGGTGTTGAGGTACCACCATTGTGTCTGATTTCCATAAAACGAGTGCAATTTGCTACTTTGGGATCAGAGCAATGTATGTGATTGGTGTCTAATGGTATTATTATAACTTCTTATGCATACTAATATGACCCGTTTTATTTTATAATCAGTGGCTTTTTGGCTAGTGTTGTAGGCAAACATTTTTAAGCCACAAACCCTTGCAGTAAAATAAAAACAAGTACCCTCAGCATGCGTGACTACAATGTATAAATCATCGCTTCACATTTCCTGCAATTAGAATCTCGACATGAATAGCCTTTCACTCTTCACAGCTTCCTGAAAAATCCTAGCTGTTTAGAAAAACCGAGCAAAATTAACGTTCTTTCAAAACACGTTAAAAACTTGCGATACGATTCCATTTTCAAAACAAATGACGCGCGCACCCCACCGAGTGCCCAGATAAACCAGCCAGTGTTAACAGAACTGTTGATTTTTGGCACGGTGGGTTGCTCCCGCGAAGGTCGCTTGGGGGGTGGGGAGTGCTTTCGAGGATGGGGCTGTGTTACTTAAGGCACGTGGCTTGAGTGAGCTAACCTGCGCACAAGTTCGTGAATCAATCAACGTGGAAAGTCTGCCCAGCAATCGTTCGTAGACTCTGTCTACGCATGCGCTTCCTAGGGCTGACCTCCTCGATACTTGCCAAATAACCAAGAATGTTATTTCACGAAGCGCTCCGCTAGACCTTTACAAAGTAGTTGCGTGCGTTAGTGCGTGGGATACTGCGGTTGGGTTTCGATATTATAATATTAATAAGAATAATAAATTATTTTCTAACTAATAATATGATTACGATGAGTAATGATGAATAGATAATAATTTCCTAAAACTTTGTACTAATAATATGATTACGATGTGCAATGATGAGTAGTTATTTTATCAATATAATGTTAGGATTATTACAATAATGTAAAGTCAATTGAAAGGTTAGTTAACTCACAGTAAGAGGTACTTCCTTTGGTATTATTTTCCAAATCCACTATACAACGTTAGCTCCGCATACATGACATCCCGATAGTCGACTCATAAAAAAATCTCCACGTCGTTAAGGCTGAATAAAATAAACAATAAATTACTACTAATAAGCTCATAAGTACCATGTTTTGACTAACAGCGATTGTGAGAATATATTATTCACTTAAAACTATACGCCGCGGCAGGGAAAATCCGCCGCAATAAACTGGCATCGAAACTAGTGACAGACTTATCGATAGCCCCAGGTCGAGAAGTTATCGATGTGGCACATCACTACGGATCTCCCGGCTACGGAATCCCGCCAACCAGGCTCTCAGTATACACGCGCAACCGGTGTGCGTCAGTCGCGTCGTCAGCCACATGCCTTCCGCGTCGCTTAACAACTCGAGCGATCAAGGTACGTGATAAAGTTATTTTTTCAAGATATTTATTATGTAAGAAAAATATTTGACAAAATTAAACAAACCATTTATAATGCGGTGCAACACTCGTAAAATAAAACAGAATTTTCTACGCTGGCGTTTAGGATGTTTACGTTAAGTCAACCGTTGAGATGGCATTTTTTTACGTGTTTTACGTCTAACTTTTCATGTGCCTAGTGGGATCTTTGTTTTATCGGTAACGTAAATACTTTCATTTTATGACTTAATAAAGATATATTTTAAAAAAATATTGTTGTGGGCTCACTAAATAAACAATATGTACATTTATTTATCTTTAAATATATTTTAAAGTTTAGTTTTATGATGTTTTAGCCAATGGTTTTAGTTTTAAAAAGTATTAATTTTGACTTAAAGGATATTACCACCGTCAGATAAGACTTGTCCGACTGAATAAGTACAAAACGACCGATTTTAAAATGTCATTTACATAAATGATTAATGACAAATACGTGCTATTTTCAAATAGGGCGTATTGTGTTTTATTTAAAGTGAAAACAAAATATTATCAAAAAACATTGACAAAACCCACCACAGTAAAAAATAGATGGTTGATGCCAACACGGCGTATTTATACCCAATCATTTAAATTAACGGCACGTTCGTTTGAAAATAATTCAATTTAAATAGTGTATTGCAAACATTGGTTACTTTTCATTCTAACTGTGAATAACTTATTTATAATATTACATTGTAACGCTATTTAATTTCATGCCTAGTTAATTTGAATTTATACGTATTCATTGCATTGTTTTGTTTATTAAAGGGTTTTGTAATTTGTATAACTATTCAATGTTTGACAAAGTCGTCTGAATTTTGGTTAGTCTTGTTTTTAAATAAAATAACATTAATTACTATAACAAGAATCCTTTCTTCAATCATAAATCCAATTGTAATTACTTAAATGATTGTAATTAATTACGGTTTTAATGAATGGCGCGTCTCATGATTAAATAAAAAGTGATTAAAAATTACAATTGTTTTAAAAATAAACATATTTTTTTTAAGATTGAGCTTTGCAAGTGATTTTCACAAGAAAATGTAATGAAGACGCAATATAAATAAAAACGGGCGAACATCTAAGAGAACCACCTTTTAAATGGGATAGAAATGTACACGAAGCACGTCATTATTTACAGTTTTATTGAAAAATAACCCTTAATCCAAATGAGTAAGACGCAGCAGTGTAAAGCTTATACATATGCGGCGGTGAAAAACCCTGGGAACGTGTTGTAAGCTCGGACCAAGGACGCCAAAGGAATCCAAGCTCAAACGAAAACCCTTTTGAGGGGCCTATTTAAAAGCAAAGTTAGCCTTTTATGGGCTTTCTATCCAATTCTAGCAAAATAAAAAATTTGGAACTATGTATTTTATTACGTAGGGTTAGGGGCTAATTCTAGCCTCAACACATTATATTTTATATTATTATTGAATCAATGCTATTGACAGATGAAGTTGTAGAATAGAAACGTAGATAGTTGATGAAGAGAAGAACATTAAGAAGTCGAATTATTTACGTAGTTAATTATATGATTTGAATGATGCAAGAAATAAGCGAAGACCGATTTATGGCTGTCAGGTTTTCAGGTGTCATTCTTCTAATAAGGTTTGTGGCTAGTAAGTTTCCACAGGGTCATTTATAAGAGGATCCGGAAACACTTTTTAAATATCACGTTGCAATTATGATGATCACGTTTTTTTTTGGTTACATAAAACAATACGAAGTTTCAGCAGAACATGTTTTATTTGTTATCTGCGACATAAATAAATTCTATCTAATACAATATTAGAACTGCAAGAAAGCTCTAATATACATATATTCAAGAAAAGAGTAAAAGAACATCTGCTTTCTCAAATAACCTCTTGTTCGTAGAGTATAAATTTATACATATATTTATTTTATTATGATATATATATATATCATATATATTATATATACATATATATTGAGATAATGTATATATCCATATATATATATATATATATATATTAAAACTAAGATAAGTAATCATATTGACCATGCTACAATTTATTTGCTGAAGAATATTGATAGATAAACCTTGTTTCAATTAAAATACACTTTTTTAATATTACTTAAGTTATTATGGTATCTAAATAACGAACGCAGTGAATATTGCTTTTCGATATCATTTTTCATGAAAGAGACTGTTTACGATTTCTTATTCCAGATTGAAAAATAATATTCGCAAATTATTCATGAACATTATCACAGCGAACGCTCATGTTTAATGAAGATGAAACGAGTCGATGTTATCAAATATCAGATATCGATGTGGTTTTCAAAACATTGTTGCTTAGTTTCATACTGCTCGTATATGTGTCTGTCCATCACGTTAGTCATAACTGTAACACAATATTATCGGGTCATAATAAAAAGGTACGCATTGAACGGAGCAAAACGATAACACTATTAGCATATATGTATTTGCAATATGTAGGTTTATACAGGGTCGCCAAAACAGTGACGTCCTAATTTTTTTTTTGGAAGCCTTACATCCAGGGCTATCCAAATATATCCTATGTATGTTAGCCGAATTTTCGTAGTTTACGTGATATTAATTTTTTTCGCTAACTTTTAGAATTTCAAACTTTTTATTTCATTGCAATGTGATCCTTATAAATTAAGTTTACGTAGATAAAATTATGAGGCAGCTAAAACTAAGATTAACAAAAGTTTAATAAAATAAGGTATATTTGGATAGCCCTGTATGTTAAGCATCCAAAAAAAATTTTTTAGACGTCACTGTTTTGGCCTCCCTTTATGTTTACCTACGGGTAAGTTAGTTGTGAGTAAGATTATATAAATCGATGATCTAATTTTTATTTGCTATAAAGTTAACAAGCGTTTATCAATGTATATCGAGCATACACAATATTTGCATATACTATTGAAATCAACTCACCAATATACCTATATATGATTTCAAGATATTTCAGAGAGATTTCAGATAGCTTTTGTTTGACTGATAATCGATAATGGATATTATTATAGGTAATATGTAATAAGTATGCTTTTATAAATATGGTATTTAAAAAAGTAGTAGCCTTTTGTAATTATTAACGTCACGCTCCTTCTTTTGTAATACATACAGTTTGTTTGTGAATGAAGTTTAAAATAAATAAAAACGGTTTTATGGTACACAACACTAGCACACATGGACAGCTCTAGAATAGTCAGATACATCGTTTTGAAATTAATTGATCGATATTGATTATTGTTGTATTGTTTAACTTACTGCATTGAATATTGTTTAATTATTGATATCGAATAAGATCTCTTTCAACATACCTAGTTATCTTTATCACTTTGATCAGATTATCTTTTCTTTACATGTCTATTGTCTGCCCCCAAAGTATGTATATCGTTGGCTCTGGAACAAAAGCTTCAGAAGCTAAGGTGACCACTTAATTGGTCAGAATTTTAGTTATTAGTTCCATTGTCAATTAAACTGTCTGTGCCCCGAAAATTAACTAGCTCATGCAGTTTTCTCATTCCTTCTTCTAATCTCCAAGGATATGAGATATTTCTGTTTTTTTGAAAAAATAAAAAATAAAAAAAAATTTACACGTGCCAACTGTTCCTTTTTGCTTGATGCGATCTTAAACATTCCATTTAACAATGGCGTCGCTACACCTAAATAACTTCGAGTTATCATATCATATGTGCAGTGCACATGAAGTATTGTGTGTCATGAACGGCTTTTGTCAATAAATGTATTGTGTGTAGGTGGGCGTGTTGGGATGCGATGATTGACACTGCGCACAATAGTGTTTTCAGCTGTATTCCATTTTTTATTGATAAATAAAGTTATTGATAAATAAAGTTTTTAATATTGGTGATTGGTTCATTTCTGGAAAATACAAGGAAATAAAACTAGATAGGGGGAGTTTAGGAGCGCTTTCGCGGCACAGGTTACGAGGTCATTTTTTAAAAATTCCCAGTTGCCCCCTCAAAGGGTGGCACAGGTTACTGGGACTTTTTTTTTACAAATTCCCTTTTGCCCCCAGTAGGGGCGATGCCGGTGGGAGCTACTGGGGATAACCCTTTTGTGGGTGATCGAGACCAAATAACCCACATGTTTTGATACCCCACCCAATTACACTGCTACGCGAGTGCTGCATATAGATTTCGTAGTCATCATGCTACGAACTATGGATTGGTTCTACTATTAGCCGTTTATGCTACGAATTTTCGTAGCTAAAGCAGCATTTAAAAGTTTAAACAAGCTGACAAACTACTTTCGATCTGCTTCCACCGATCCGGGCAAAACAAAGTTACGATGCCAAATAGCTCATTCTTCGTCTAGGTATATGACATTTGAATTTATTTTTCTCTGAATATCTTGCAGTTTTTGATAATGGGTTTGGAAAATTTCACGGTCTCATTTAGGCAACACTAACTCATTCTTTTGTGGTTTAGAATGTTTTTAACACTCACAGTGTCCTATTTTATATTCATAAAGATTGAAATAAGAAACCAAAAATTTGCACACGGGCGGGACTGGAACCAACAACTTTATTTATTTTAAGGGTCACGCAATTACGTATAACCATAAGAGACCACAAATTTCGCAGGGTTGGACTGACAGCACGGTAGCTCAATTGGTAAGAGTCAAGAGGTTGCTGGTTCTAGTCCCGCCCGTGCACAAATTTTTGGTTTCTTATTTCATCTTTTTGAATCATTCTTTTGTTTTAAATTTAAATGATGTACTACAATGCTTTTAATGATACGATATATGCGATCATCATCGTCTTGTATGTTGGTGTAATATGTTTCATGCACCGATATTGACTCAGAGGAGGTAATTGCCTTACTACAACTACGTCCTGTCTACTGTCTTCCATATCTCCTCCAGTTACTCTATTACTGGTATACTGAATTTATGACACCTTCCTGATGATACCCTCCGAAGTCCCAGGAGGTTCGATCATAGTCGGGTCGATGTAGGAATCATAATTTTCTATATTGTCTCGGGTCTGGGTGTTGTGGTACCACCGTTGTGTCTGATTTCCATAACACAAATGCATTGGCTATTTACTTTGGGATCGGAGCAATGTATGTGATTGTTGTTAAAAAAAAAACTGATTAAAAAGCTTAAAATAACGCATTTGTCTTCTATTGAGGAGAAACACATTATTTTGGAGTCGGTGCATAATGGGTTGGTGTATGGAAAGCTTGACATATTGAATCGGTCAAATTGAATATCTCCTTTTTTTAAAGTCGGTAAAAATTAAATTGTCTAGTACGTTAAAGACTTTCTCAAAAATAAACTAAAAATAGATTGAGTTTAAATGCTATTACCCTTTCTACATTGGTCTATCAAAAAATTGCTCTTCTGTTTCTGCTCCTAACATTTTTACAGAAAGTCTTGCAATAGCGGCTCTTTGTAAAATGCTAGAGATTTTTGAACGTTGCAAAGGGAGCAGATATATTAAAACGCCCTTAGCTAAATATGATTCAAATATTTTGCAAGCTTGGCGAAAATATGGATCAAAATTTTCTCTGACAAATTGTTTCAATGCTGTTCATAGTTACTATTATATCATGCATATTACACTCAATTGTGATTGAATTTAAACGTTATTGTTTTATAATTTACCTTGATATAATGTGTTATTATTAAGTGGCTGATTGTATTTCTGCATACAATTAAGCTTGACACTTTTGCTTGCTTTTTATACATACTCAATCCTCAGTAACTTTTCAATGTACACGCCATTAACCGTTTTATGTTCATTTTTCGAAATTCACTTGCCTGTTTTTCCCGTTTCCCTTTTTAAAGCGCAACGTGAAAGTTATTAGGAGTCTAAACATAGACCGGAGATGAAAGACGACACACAGTTTCCGGACATCACGCCTCGCGCGTCAAAGGGGTGCACCGATACGTAAAATTTACACTCACGGCCGTCTGCGCAATTGTGCAGCTCTAGTACTAGCTTACTCTGTAACAGAATGCCCATATTAACCAACTATATTACTTATTTGAGGCACTCAGTTTTACTTGTACGAGTATGCGTTGCTTGATTATTTTACCGATTTTTAAGGAATTTTCAGAAATATACTTGTTACATTAAGAACTGATTTTTCAAAAGTCAGATAAGAAATATTCGTTAAACAAAATATAATATGGCTAATTTGAAAACGTCACCTAATTGTCAGCAATCATATGTAACTGTCATTTTTTCAAACATGTCGCTTTATAATTTATCAGTCTGATAAGTTTTATCTGGCCATTGAAAATCGGCCCGTAGGAGAAGATTTATTTAATTATTTAGCAAAACATTTGTCTTCTAATTAGCAGAAACTTAACAGACAGCAATAGTCTACGTACGCACATCCTGCACCCAATTCAAATAATTTTGTTTCGATTAGAAGTGAAATAATTTATTTTAGACCTTTAGTGTTTTTTTTCTTCAAATTATCTGTTCCTTTTAAGTGTGAAAACACTTGTGCCAGGAAAGGCCGCTCTCCCATAGCACGGTCATATAGGTGTTCAATTTATTCCTATATTAGTAATATACTATTTTATCTTAATATCTTATCTAGCTATTCTATCTTGATTACATTTATATATTAATTAATTAAGAGCAGTTGTGTGTGTGTCTGTGTGTGTGTGTGTGTGTGTGTGTGTGTGTGTGTGTGTGTGTGTGTGTGTGTGTGTGTGTGTGTGTGTGTGCGTGTGCGCGTGTGTGCGTGCGTGCATGTGTGCGTGCAGGTGAATGCATGTTTCTATTTATACGAGTCGGTGGTACAAACAACTAAGGTAAAAATTACTATTGTAAATTTTTAGGCGAGACAACGTCTTCTATCTCCTCATAGTTTAAGGTTTTGATCCATTGCATCAGACTATTTTTGCATTGTGATCTTGTCTCAGTGTATATATTTAGATTATAATTAGCAAGGTTATATAAATAAGATGAACGAATTGTATATTGGTGTCTAGCAAAAACTGTTTTGTATTTATTTATTTTAGCTACATTATAGTACCGTCTTTTGGCTAGAATTGCAGTATCAAGAGGTAATGATTTGTGTTTCTCCAAAATAGTGTGTAAAATATATAGTTGCCGAACGGTCAGTACATTCGCCAATGAGTAAAGAAAAAAAAATTTGTTGGGAATCTAAGTTTTTTAAAAAACATGACTTTCAGGAGAATTCTTTGAGCACGTTCTGCCTCTTAAAAATTTTGTTTTTGACGGAGAGTATTAAGAGATACGAAAATCAATAGAATAATCTACTTTGCCACTGAACGGATCTACAGCGTTCTGTCTCATCGTTATATTAGTGTAAGCGAGAACGTGTTTTGCCGGTGCTGGCACGCTCCGTGCATGGCACGCTACCGTGTTGGTCGGTGACGGAATGGTCTAGCTAGTGGGTTTGAGAATTAATATTATTGGTTTCATTACAAATAATATTTTTTTGCCTGATACGTTCCTAGCACGGTATTGCTTCGCTACGGTGTACTAGGTACCTTTACCTTCCCTCGCACTCATGCTAGCAGAATTTGCTAGAGAAAGAAGTGTCTGGTATCCGAAAATACTTTCTAGCAGAGAATAACTTCTCGCAACCTGCGCTCTTCTCATATTCAAACTCCTCGCCATAAGTCCGCCTTTATGTCGGACTCTTTTACCATCTCTGCGATTCACCTTCTTAATTCTTTCCCCATGGAAATCAGAATGTCCATAAACAAACTTTTTTAAGAAGTCTCTTCGCACCCATTATCTTAACCTTGGCTCACTTGAAAATTAACCACCATTTCTTTCACTGCTGTCGGTAATATCTTTAAAGATGTCATCAATATATTCACTGTCATACCTGTTTTTTTAAAAATATATGTATTCTATGTATGCTCATTAATCCCATGCTTATAAATTTCTTTTATCTATTTATTTATGTTTATATTTCTGCATTTTCAAATATATATTTTTTGGTCCCTCTCAGTAGTTTTAAATATTCCGCCACTGATTTAACTCTCTGCATTTGTCAAGCGGTTGACTGGTAGAGAATGTCCCGACATATTTATCAGTGACAACCTTATTTATAAAATTTTCGCTCAAATATTGCCACAATGAAAATATTTCTTGAAAAGTTTTTCAATCAAGATCCTGTCAGTAAATACGTCAAAAGGCTGAAATTCTGAATGAAACACAATAGTATACTCATAAAAATATTTTACTTATAAAAAGTGTGTAAGATAAAATATTTCAGAAGGTTTAGATTAAATATTTACAAATCCAATGTCTAATAATAATATTTTATTGAATTATTCCTACAGTAAAAAAATTTAACATAGCTCTTCTAACCATGAATTTATTTCGTTATAATTTTGGCGTGTTTTTGTGCCTTGGTAACTAATGTTTACTAATGGGCTAAGCGTTTCCTTGAAACTGCCTTAACTCCTCTGAGAAACCCTTAAGGAAAGTTTTGAGTATTGCTCGTAATCGGTATTCTAAGTCGAAAATAAACGACTATTTTGAGAAACCTCCTATTTTAAGAATTGGCTTATTGGGACTGGGCTACACCTGTCATTGATCATCTTTATAAATTTAAATATGCGCCAGACCTCAAATCAATCGTCAGATTTCGAAGTATGGAATTTACATCCTTATGTTACGAAGTATCAGACAACGATTATGACAAGGGCGTCTCTCATAAATACATATTACATCCATAACTAAGACTCAAATGTTTGTGCTCATGACACAAACATTTGCCTTTTGCGGTAGGCACTTGAGAACAGATAAAGATTCCCATAAGGTATCTTGTAAGATTATAATTATAATGTACGTAATAGGAGGATGTCCATGTGAGCTCTGCTGTTGCAAACTGTTGGACAGTTTGGTAGTATTATGGAAATAAATATATATCTACATTGTGTTCTTTTGCAGAAAATATTCTACAATAATAAGCCTTGTGTTTGACGATAACTTCCTTAAATCTTCCTCAAACGACTGAGCAAAGTTTCGACATTTGAAAGACATAAACGGATGATAGTCAATCATTTCAACATTATTTTAACTTATTTACTAGTTTTTTCCTGCATTTGAGTCAGATTTTACCAACGTCAGATAAGAAATATTCGTCGAATATAATACAACACGCTTAATTTTAAAACTTTACCAAATTAGCAGCAATTATTTATGTAATGTTTGTATGTGCAATGTATTTTAATATGTCATTTTAAAATAGTTCGTTTAATGCTTACTCAGTCGGATTCGTCTTATTTGACGTTGGCAATCGGCTCTTAGTGCGTTAAATCCGCTTGCTCTCACTCGTTGCAATCATTGAGCGATAAGAATCGATGGAATGTTATAGTCGATACTCGCTTTGAGCAGAGCTATATGTTATTACAGTATGGAAAACCAATCGTGCATGTCCGTCTATGAGATTGAATGTTTTCTCTTTTCCTATATAAAATAGTCGGATAGTACTAAGTTTAACAATTGGCGGACTCAATATTTTTTCTCTGATCGATATGATTGCTCCAGTATCTATTGGGAACTTAAGTCTCAAAGTTGTCGACGAGACATCTACGTGGGACTAGTGATCCAATTAGGTAGAAGAATCCAAGTCGGCTGGGCAGTGTTCGGGACATCATCTCAAAATCACACAACGAGCAATGGAGAGGGCTATGCTCGGTGATTTCTGTGCGAGATCGGATCAGTAAGCTATGGCAATCAATGGCAACAGGCAGGGCACATAGCGCGAAGAACTGATGGCTGTTGGGGCAGAAAAGTTCTAGATTAGAGTCCCTTCGACCAAAGACGCAGTGACAAGATGGACAGACGACCTTGTTAAAATCGTAGTATCGAACTGGATACAGACCTCTTGTGTTCGATCGCTGTGGGAAACCATGGGGGAGGCCTATGTTTAGCAGTGGACGTCCTTTGGCTGAAAATGATGATGATGATGATAATTTGATTGTTATATTATATGAGTGCATTTATATTATATTCACATCTTTTCACTTGTTCAATTCATAATTCATGTATTTGCCATAAATAGGGTTTGGTGACAGACAGTTGATTACAAGTTAGTACTTAATAAAATAGTTGCTTATAAACTATTTAACCATAAAATACAGCATACAAACTTATAACAACAATATTCAATTTCAAATTGGTTTACATTTATACTCGTACATTACAATGTCAATTCCAGTTTAATTAATTAATTAATCTATAGATGTTAAATTACGATCGGTAATAATGTCATTAAAGTATTACAATTAAAATTAGTAATTCAGTTACAGCAATGAATTATTGAAATTCATTTAAAAGACGTCACAGTCAATAGCATCAGGTAATGTCTTTCAGAAATACACTATACCTACTATAGTATCATTTGTAACATTTGATTACTTGCTGTAACTCGTTCTCTGAAAATATTGTCGTGATATTTCCATGTTGCTTTCTCGGTAGGAACCTGACTCATTCTAAGCAGTTAAAACAAATGTTTCTTCAGAGAGTTTGCAATATCAAATGTAAATCATATGCGGCTCGCGCGTACCGAACGCTCGCGTTGATTCTAAAGTAGAAACAGTTCAGCGGAAAGTTTGTCTTTGTTCGTATTAAATTTCGGAATTTAAGTGCTGTACGGAACACGCCGCCAAAGTGAAATAAGTGCTTTTACGATAAAGGTTTTAACACCTTTTGTGGCCCATTTAAATGCTTTGACACCCGAGTGGCACTTGGATGCATGGTGCTAGATTGACCGCCGACGGAACACACTCGTAGCCCGTCTGTGTGATAAGGTTTGTTGCGGTTGCACATCAATCCTTCTTTCTAACTCTATGGTTTTCTATCACTTTTTAGGGTTACGTAGCCGAATGGCAGAAAACGGAACCCTTACAGTTTCGTCAAGTCTGTCTGTCCGTCCGTATGTCACAGCTACTTTATTCTGTAACTATAAGCATCACACTGTTGAAATTTCGTACCGACGCTGATGTATCCTGTTAACCGCTTTACGATTCTTATACCAAAATAAAGAATAGATATTAAAGGAGGGGCTCCAATACATGAAACTAAAACCAAAAAATATTTTCTTAGTCAATCCTATGCGTGTCTATGTATATGGATAGGACTTTTAAAATGACACAAGGTTCCTAAAACTATTTTCTTTTAAAGTCTAACGTTTAAAAGATAGAAGCTTCCAACGTGGTAAAATATGCCGAATTATGCAAATAGGCCTACTTTACTACTTACTACTCGTCTTTACTCACTACTTTTACACGTCCCAATATAAACACCACCACAGCTTCGGGACAATTGTGGGCTAGTGTTGAGAAGAAGCTGCGCAACAAACTCAGTCACTAATGTCGTTGCCTCTTTTCAAAAGGTTTTCAATGTTTGTTGTGATCATGCAAGTCCACATATTATTATCTTTAAAATAATTTATTTATTTCTTTATACTTTATTGCACAATAATAAAAATCTGTACAAAAGGTGGACTTAACGCCATATGGCGTTCTCTACCAGTCATACCTTTAGGCTAAGCAGAAATGATTGTGGGCGGTGCGACAAAAATCAAAATGAATTATATATATAAAAAATAATCGTCTACTTTATAATACCCTTTTGTCATAAGGGTTTCTTTAATAACAGTTTTATTGAATTAACAAATACTTTCCAAAAATTGGTTTGGACAGGCTTGAACTAAGTAGTTTTTGAGACTAGTTAGTTTTTTGTTTTACATCCCTTAAACAATTGAAGCGGTTATTGTCTTCCTTACCGCCTGTCGATCGGTTAGTTAGACTAATCAAACCATACTTCAATCAATGTCACTTCAGAGAAAAATAATCTTCTAGCTTCACCACAGGATTAATCGAGAAAATTAGGGAATAAAATAAGCTAGTTTTCACTAAATAACATACAAATAAACAAAATTACCGTTACCATGAGTTTACTCGCTAGCGACGGCGGTTTTACTCGCTAGCGACGACGTCACTTTTTGTATGAATTTTTTTAGTTCTGTCAATGACCGCTAGAAGCGCTGTGCAATTTTCCATAGACTTTTTTTACGTCGTCGCTAGCGAGTATAAAATCGTCGTAAACTCATAGTAACGATACATAGTAACGAGAAATCGCAATAACCGATAATAAAAGCCATTAATAAAAACCTAGCTGAGATACAAACACGTGCGGCAAGAAGTTCGCCACAGGCATATTACGTCCACGTCTTCACGGCAAATCGACTGCATGTTGCATATCGACACTGCATCTTTGCTGCTGCTGCCAAACTTGTGGTAGATACCTAAGTAAAGTTGAACGAAAACTACAAAACAGTTTTTTTATATTACAGTAGTAAATTAAGGACCCTCAGCCCCTCAAACTCATTAATGTTCTTTCAATTAACCGGATCATCCTAACCGCGCCGGTGCTTGACCCATTTTCCACGAAACGTTAAGAAAATGTGGTATTAGTCCTTTTCTCTCCCCTTTCTTAGTATCAAAACATCTAAGATAAGAACTACTTCGGTTTACGAGTAACGTTTACGACGGTTCGCGAATAACTCGATTAAAGTTTTATTTTAGGGCCCGACTTTTATAATCGAGGTATTTTTGCTGTAGGGATGTCGTCAAGGCTCAGTTATACCATCATACTTTAATGACGCAATGGCTTACAAAGTTAATTTGAAGGTTCTACGCACTAACCCAAGTAGCAAATTTGCCTTTTCTGGTGGAATTGCCAAAAAAATGACGGATCAGCACTGATCCGTCAAGTATCAGCATGAGCTGAGTATTCGGTGTAAAATTGTTGAGCACCGTTCAAAATACTCACAATATTGAAATTTTTGTACCAGACATGGGTTTTTGGTTCGTTCCATTAGGAACATGGAAACCATCTGACCTTTATCCCTCCCCACACAGATGATGTAGTACAAATACAGCTGCCCCATTGTATGTGCAAACCATCGCAACTTAGTTCTGATCAAGCCATGCCCGAAGGTTGACGTCTCCTGATAAACGACCGCATACCTACCTGAATAACTGCTAACATTTGAAAGGTTCAGGTCTTTTTCTCAACTTGGTTTCTCCTCTGTTCTGAACTGTCAGTTGATGCGGAGCGTACGAACTCAGCCAAATTCTTATGATTTTAAGTTTGAGGCGATGGCTAATGAACTATAACAATTTTCCATTAAGATTGTTTGTTTATGAAGATCAAGCGTTTTCAATAGATAAACTTTAAACCTGTATTTTATTAATTCTGTTAGAAGATCCCACTTTATTTCTAACAAACAAGAAAAAAATAAATCCAAGACATGCAACATAAAAAAAATGACTTAAAATCTACATATTCAAAAACGATACCTTTTCCTTGCGGCAAAGAGGCTATAATGCTGTATTTAAATGTATGGAAATATTTTAGTCACGATATAATTTTGGCAATTTTAAATTATTTCACCAAGTATTAGACATGATGGGTCTAGACACGACTAAATCGTATACATTTTTTATTTGCGTTTAGATCCGTCATGCCTAATACTTATTGCAATGCAAAGTGAAAGTATAAATTTTAAATAAATTCTCTACCTGGTATTTGACTTAATGTCTAGCTATTCTTAGTTTTGGCAGTCTCTCTCTCTCTCTCTCTCTCTCACGCATTAATGTATTTAAATACTGATTTTACTCTTAGCATTACCACCACTAGCATCAATCACTTAAGTGAGCTTGCTATACTTTCGGCAACTTTGTATTTAGAGTTGTTCCGGTAACCTATAGAAATAATTTATTAGCGCCTTTTACCTAAACGAGAAAATACAATCCTTTTAACAGTACAGTCTAAACGAAAATCTTCGTCTTTCGACGGCTCTTTTTAAAGAGCTTTCATCTTTTTAAAGAGTACACCTATGTGATTTGCACTCGCTGCAAAAGCCTTCTTTAATCAAAAAATACTTCCGCATTAGCACTCCAATAAATATTGTGATTTCTGAATACAAATATGTAATTTATGTGATGCTGTACCCGTACCTAACGTTAACTATTAATCAATTAACCAAAACATTTATTGCTTTTGTTATTATCCTATACTGGATAGTATTTCAGATCAATGAGATTCAGCAGCTTCAGATAAATGCGATTTTAGTATGTTTTTTTCCTGTGGTCCAATAACTCGCATTTTTTCTGCTAAAACTACATTCAAAACTCTCACTGATGTATAAAATTATGAACAGCTGTTATCTACTTGAGGTATATAATTTTCAGCTCTGTAATCAGTCTAAAAAATTACAAAATTATGCACAGGAATATTAAGCCATCCTAAAATGAAGTCCTTAAAACCACCACGATGGACGTGCTTTGGACTTATAAACGATACCTTTAACCTACTTAAAAAGAGGAGGTAGGAAATCATTTCAATATGTATGGATGTGATATCGTAAGAAATTAATAATATTTAAGAATGTGGATATGTGAAGGCTTCCAAAGACGTTTGCGAAATTTTATAAAGTGTATGTATGTTTGTCTACGGATTTCTCGAAACCAAGAAGTCAACGCGAGCTGTTCGATTAGGTATATTTTAACTTAGGCTATATTGTAAGTTTCATCAAAATCCGTCCAGTAGTTTTAGGGATATGGGTAAATAACTAAAATCATAAAATGAACAAAAAACATGTTAGTGCCTTCAAATAACTGATTAAAAAACCTAAAATAACGCATTTTCCCCTTCACTTAGGAGAAAAAAATAATTGATGTCAAGCTTACACCACACCAACAATCTACACTCATCATGAACCGACTCCAAATGAATTTGTTTCTCCTAAGTAGAGGGCAAATGCGTTATTAAAAGCTTTTTGGTCAATTTTTTAGGACAGTTTAATTTTTCGTCTCGTTTATTTGTTCGTGTGAAGACAACTATTTAAAGGTAGTAAGGACGCTATTGTGAAAAAATAATATTGCAATGGGTACCTACATAACGGCCTCTAATTTTGACTCATACTCAAAGTGTTTTCTCATCAAGTATAGACAAATACACAGTCTGGCCATAAATACTGTTACAATTAAAAATAAGAAAGATATTACATTTGAATTTAGAATCTCTCATTTTTATACGATTGCTCATTGTGTTTTCTAATTTTGGCGCCAATACATTTTATAATATTTTGCGATATTAAAAGGGAGTGGGGTGATAAAGAGAACCGAATCGCTGTGATTGCATTACACAAAGTTGGTATGGAGCCTAATGCAATTTTCAAAACTCTCCAACCGCTTGGTATTAGTCAAATGTTTGTCTACCGGGCTATCAATAGGTACAATGAGACCTCCTCTGTTTGTGACAGAAAAAGATCTGGCCGTCCACGTAGTGTTCGTACCAAGAAGGTGGTCAAGGCAGTAAGGGAAATAATTCGCAGAAATCCTGTCCGAAAGCAAAAGATTTTACCTCAGGAGATCAAGATAGCACCCAGAATTATGTTGCGTATTTTTAAAGATGACTTAGGACTTGCAGCCTATAAGAGACGCACTGGGCATTTTTTAACTGATAATTTAAAAAATAATAGAGTAGTCAAATCGAAAAAACTCAGAAAAAAATGTTTACGGATGAGAAAATCTTACAATTGAGCAACATTTTAACAAACAAAATGACCGTTTTTATGCTCAAACCTGTAAGGAAGCTTTCCAATTAGTCGGCAGAGTGCAAAGTGGGCATTACTCCACTTCAGTGATGGTTTGGTGGGGTGTTAGCTATGAAGGAGTGTCTGAGCCATAGTTTTGTGAAAAAGGTATCAAAACATCGGCACAAGTGTATCAAGATACCATTCTTGAGAAGGTAGTTAAGCCCTTTAACAACACCATGTTCAATAACCAAGCATGGTCTTTCCAACAAGACTCGGCGCCTGGTCATAAAGCTTGGTCCACGCAGTCTTGGTTAGAAACGAACGTTTCGAACTTCAACAGAGCTGAAGACTGGCCGTCGTCTAGTCCCGATCTTAATTTGCTGGATTATGATTTATGGTCAGCTTTAGAGAGTACGTACGGCTTGCACTAAACGCCATCAAAATTTGGAGTACCTAAAGCAATCTATACGATTGTCAGTTAAGAATTTTCCCATGGAAAGAGTGCGTGCTTCTATTGATAACTGGCCTCAAAGTTTAAAGGACTGTATTGCAGCCAATGGAGACCACTTTGAATAAGCTTTATAAATTTTAAATCGTTTTATGTTTATGTATAAAACTAACACACTTTAAAAGTAATAAATATTATTTGCATCAAAACATTATTTTTTTTTCTTTGTGACAATATTTATGGCAAGACTAGGTAAATCCGAAATGAAAAAAAAAAACTAAAAGCTCCTCATAAAAGAGCCTTTCAGAAAAATTAAAGAGGAAAATTAAAATCAAGGTTCCAAAGGCAAACCGAAATTTTAAGACCAAGTCCGCCTTGTAACTTTATTAGTACTGTATTAAGAAAAGCCTGCTCTGAAGTTTTAACTAAAAATGTGCTGAACTTTATATTCAGGCGGCGTTATAAATATCAAATAACTCAATCAACTCCCGACAACGCCATGGAAAATTGGATAAGAATACTGTTTATTTAAGCGTCAACATTTTTAACGAAAAGAAAACGATTATGTTTTTCTTGCCAGGATCTTTTTCTGAGGACCTTCTCGAATTCTTATTGATTTCGAAGCTCTTTGCACACAAAGAAAGAATAACATGGCCGCAACGTTTTGTTCTGTTGAAGTAGAAAAATATCTGCCATTTTTACACATAAATCAGCTTTGTCTATTGTGTTTGTATGGTTCCATAAACGGAATAACTTATAGTTGTAAATAACTTATTATTATAAAAGAGTACAGTCACAGACCAAAGACGCAGCGTGGGACGTCCACCAACAAGATGGACAGACGACCTTATAAAGATTGCGGGATCAAACTGGATGCAGACCGCTAGTAATCGGTCATTGTGGAAAGCCGTGGGGGAGGCCTATGTTTAGCAGTGGACGTCCATTGGCTGATGATGATGATGACAGTCATAGGTGCGACTTGTATATGTGTTAATATTTTTTATGTTACGCAAAATAAAAAATGCAGCACTTGCTAAGTTTTTAAGGTTGGTACATGCTTTTATCGTATGAACCGAATCAAAGTACCTTCTCAAGCTCTATTTTTGAAATCGCTCGTATGATATGATTATGGCGCATGCGACATAATACAGGTTGTTCTTTTGGTCAGTGTCATCTAACTCAGGGATAATAAAATGAGTTATGCTTATTGAAAATATTTTCTTTAAATTATATGCAAGGTTTATAAAGGAAAACACCTCTTCACAACATTGAACGGGGAAACTGGCACCCTTATAGCTAGCGCGTATCTTGGAAGTACTACGCCGTAGCTAGTAAGCTACGAAGAGGTCACATCGTGTTGGTAGTTTTGACTCGCTTGCTAGTATCGCAATAATGAAATGATTTTGTAAGATTTTTTTTTTCATTTGTTTTTTTTTTTTTTTTGGCATCAGGATCGTTTGTACAACGATCCTTGAGACGCTCGTCGCTGACCAAAACAACAACCTGTAGTTGTGATCAGTATTATTTTACCTTCGATTTGTCTTGTCATGTTTCGTGTAGTTGATAGTGTCAATGACATAAACTGATATAATTTTCTTTGGCATTAAATCGATAAATCACTGTCTGTAACGAGTAGGTATGGGATAGTCAATACAGTCTAGTAGTTGGCTTTCACACAATGCTCTTAGACCATTTACACACTGCCACTTTTAGCAGCAATTCAGTCGCAAAATGACAACCTTTACACACTGCGCTGCCTTTAGCATCGATACAGTGGCAATGCTAAGGCGCGTTAGCATCGATACAGTCGCGATGCAGAAGCTGGAAATTGTCAAATTATGTAATGAATTTTGGCGACTGCATCTATACCTATATTAACGCGCGTCTGAATCGATGCTAAAAGTCGCAGTGTGTCAGGGGTTTAGATGCATTTTTCTGTCCAGTTTAACAATTCCTAAGATAATGAGCAAAAATCAGTAGTAATCTTGCGCTCGACTCGATGCGAGTGATTCTATAATTAAATCCCGAAATCAAGCGACTTTCTAAAGCTCGTCGTTCGTTCTGGCACAAATGCCAATTCCATTCGAAATTACCTCCATGCCAGGTGAGAGTATATTAATAATAGCCTTTGTTCCCGATACACGCGATTACCCGGATTTACTTCTCACAAATTAAATTTTTCGGCTATCTGTACACGGACGCTTGGGAATATTAATCTAGTATTCACCCGGGTACGGTCTTAATTGGAAACCGTTGTTAAAAATACGTCTGATCTTTTCAGAGCCAGTTCAGCGTATCTTGTAAAGGTTTAATAATCCGAGTACTTTCATGCTGGCAAAAACAAACAAAAACACAAATGAGACATCAAATAGAGAAGTTTATTTAGGATTTGTCGTTCCGTTTAATAGAGCTGTCACTTTTGGTATTTCATGTATTCCCATAGACATACTCTCAAGGAATTAGCATATATGTATATCCTCGTAAATAAAACATCACCGTACCTATCAGTCGAGCAGTATCCTTTGCCCTACTGTCACTGCTGAACGCTAAAAGAACGCATATAATGACTGTCAATGAAAAATCTGATAGCGCTTGGGTAGCAATAAATGTGGCACACAAATTTTAAGGGCTCCTTAATAGACAAATAGAATCTCAAAAAGAGGTCTTTTCAAATCGAAACAGAAGTTTCTGAGATTAGGACACTCAAACAAACATAAATGGCATTTGAAGTCTATTGAACGATTCTTCCGGTTTCATTTGAAATCTTAAAAAATCATAGCTCTAAAATGTTCTCGGCGCTGATTCATATTTTCGTCAGACACGATACTTTGAATTGGCTCGCAAAAAATGTGGAGGGAAATTTTAAAAATGGAACATACCTATTTTTACTTAAAAATAATCATATTTTCGAAAATGATTCTAACCGGCCAGTCTCCCGTGAAAATGTTTCTTTGCAATATTTTCTAAGTGACCTAGTACTTTATAAATCCGAAAGAATCGATCAGAATTGAAAGTGAAACAGTTTCTTCGTAAAGTTCGTAATATTACGGTGCGGAGCGAAGTAAAACAAAGTGCAGCATATTAAGAAAGTTTCGACACCTTAGCAGGCTTCCAGTTCAATACTGAACAACGACATAAATGTTCGCAGTACATCTCGTCTAGTACCTTTTACTTGCGAATACTTTAAATGATGTTTTAAAATATGGATAGCCAGACATTTCGCCACGAAACGAGTCACATTTTTTAGTTTCAAGTGTCACAATTAATTTGTAAGTTAACACTGCGCTTACTTGTAAAATGAAAATTATCGTTATTTGTCTCCTCCAATTTTAAACCTTTTATCGTCCAAAATATAATTGAAACTGTTTGTTCATATTTTTTGTGAAATTTTTCATGTTACATGTCAAAACAACATAAGGGCGGCAATTAAATATTACGATTGCAATAGCAGTAAACGAAGGGAGAAGTGCCGAATTAAGAGCCCAATCGCGTTCACTCTAATCGAAAATCTCATCTATTTGAGTGAATAGTGTTAGTTATTGTACAGACAACAGCACGTCAAGGTTACCACTGCGGTATCCTATACAGTCGTAATAAGGGCTAGTTTGTAACAAAAGTGGGTAGGCTGATGTGCTATCGACTGTACGTGTTTTTTTTTATATCGATGCCAAAAACTATAAACAGCTTTAAGGAGACTGCCTGCAGAGTAAGAAGCGCGCGGGGAGGCGATAGCGGATTGCGTGAAGGGTGCGAGCGGCGTGGATACATCGCTTGCGCCACCACTCATGCACCGCGTTTTCGCCCTCCGCGCCCCTTTGACGAGGTCTCAATTTAACGGTCTATCCTCAGATAGATTAGGTTTTGTCGAGGTATACGCGTATTAAAAAACTCATATATAAGAGGCGGATTCGTGACTCAAATGGCTCTGTATATTCGCGACCCGAGATTAGAACCAGCACACGTATTGACCAATAGGCAGACTAAATACCTACTCTCTCTCTATAATAGATTTAAAAAAAACTTAGTCCATCGTTTGTGATATAAGCAAAGAACAATTACAGATATTTTATAAAAGGGCATTTCATGGTGGAAATATGGTCGATGCTTATTTATTTAAAGTCAAATAAGATTAAATTCTTTGTATGGATCAGACAACAACGCAAAGACTGCCGGAGATTTTTCATTGTTTTTGTATTGAAACATCAGATTTCTGATTGCTATATTTGGAAAAACATTTTTATTTTTTGTTAATTTCGCAGATAATCAATATCACGTAGAAATGCGTAAGAAAGTTTATTTTATTCTCATTTTACTTTGGGTTGCTCAAAAGCAGTATAAACAAGAAACATTACCGGAATGAGCATTCCGAACAGTTAAATCGAGCCCATTTAACACAAACAGTCAAAGGTAACCGACCGATTGAGCCGTAGTTAAATGAATTCGCTAGTTTATTTGAAACTATTTATTGCCACATCAATCGAGGTAGTTTCGTAACAAAACAAATGCTTGCGATTCGAAGCACTCGCAGTGCTTAATCAGTAAATAGCCAGAGTGATGAGGTTCATGATACTAATAAGTACAAGTGACTTGTGAGAGAGGCTAGCCACACAGAGGACTGAATGGAAAACTGCTGTTAAGTCGGGTTCGGAAGATTATGAGCGAGCCCGATTGCAAAATCTCGACGCCAAACAACAAATTCGCAAGACTCGGCCTGAGCGCTTCCATGAGTACACGTACAATTAATCTGGGACTCTTTTGTGCCTTTCGCAACCGGACAAAACCAAATTTGTCTTCGCAAGTCACGGTCGCACCCATGCACGAGTCCAGGTTAACACCAGGTAAGGTTGTCACCGTCAACAGTTACTTCTGCGTCCAGAGTAAGGTACTCTGGACACAAAACCCGATCCAATGAATATAACCATCCCTTTCACACGTATACACGGCCTGGTATGAGTGACAGGGAAGGGTATATTCATTGGATCGGGTTTTGTGTCCAGAGTAAGGGGGCTGGGAGGACATCATCATTTGAGAAAAAGATGCCGAAGCCACCGCCACCGCTTGGTCGGTGGGGTTTGCTGTCCACATCATGTTGTCGGCTTGCCGTCAGTTTGTTAATGGCTGCCGAAGTCATTTTGACTCGCTTCCCCGACAAAATAAAAGACCGGTCAAGTGCGAGTCGGACTCGCGCACTTAGGGTTCCATGCCAATTTTAACTGAATTAGGGAATCCACTTACTTCCACTTAGCTAAATACCACATTTTTTCTATTTTGTTGTCAGCAAATATAACTTTGTTTTTAACTTTGTCATAGTGTTTTTATGAAGAACACCTCAAAAACTACTAGATCGAGACCGTTCAAACCATTTTCGTTAAAAGTATTTGATAAGATCCTATCCATGGATACCCCACACGCAGAGGCTTGACTAAAAAAGAATTTCGGTTTTAGTTTCATGTAACCTGTTAACTGCTTTACGATTATTATATAAAAAAAAGTTTTGTATAAGAACCGTAAAGCAGTTAACAGGATACAACTTCTTACCAAATTTCAACAGTGTGATTATAGTTACAGAATAAAGTGGCTGTGACATACGGACGGACAGACCGACAGACAGACAGACTTGACGAAACTATAAGGGTTCCGTTTTTTGCTATTCGGCTACGGAATCCTAAAAAGCCATTGACTTTTACCTCTCTTAGGATACGGATTGTGAAAGCATTTCTTTTTTACAAATGGGTTACAATCGTTCATCACTTCATAGCTGAAATACGAGTAAGTTCTGGTTTAAGAGGCCTACTGTGATATTTGATCTGTATTTTCGAACTTAGCCGTCTCTGTCTATTACGCCATTATCCTAAAACACAAGCAAGGTTTAAGCGAGCCCAATGAGATTTAAGGGCGTAACATACGAACTTTACTTTTTTACCACTATATCAGACAGACAGTGATAAAAGAGCCGTTTCAGACATTCTCCTGACCAGTTTTTTTATTATTTTTGTTACGGGTAGAGTGTTTGTTAGGTTCCAGCAAGCGTTTTAAGGTTTTTTGGCATCATTTCCTTATGTCCAGTCCTCATTTGACCAATCTTACATTGTCTCTTCTACATAGACATTTATCTCAAAATATCTTATTGGGTTTCAATATTAAAATGCAAATAGTAGAGTAGCTGGTTTTATAATGTACAAACACGCACTTAATATACTCGTATTGTGATACAAAATGTAGTGGCACTACAAAATGGGTCTGAATACAAATTAACAATTTTATCACAGAATATTTTCGCATTCAAGTATCGTTTTCACATCAGTTATTTGGGAATTTAATATAAACCTGTTAATAAATACATTGTTCAAATTGCGCGTCTATTTGAGTCATTCTCAGCTGTGCTTTCATTCGGATATCAAATAACTTACATTCGTCAACGAAATGCATCGTTATTGATAATTAATTATTATAATAACCTTAGCCTGTTTATCTATTTTTTATATAAGTTGTTAAAACTATGTAGTATTGATCCAGTTATCGCATAACAGCGCTTAGTGTTGTTTTGACTTCTCAAAAGATGTTTATCTACAAAATACAACTGGAAAATAATTTTGTTTCTATCAAATCCTTGAAACAATTGCTGCAAACAGAAAAATACCGGAACAAAACATCTGAGTCAAAAAATTCTGTTGACAAATTTTACAATACGATAAAAGCTATATGCATTTAGCGGTTGTACGGACAACAGCACGTCAAGGTAAACACTGCGGTATCTTATGCAGTTGTAATAAGGGCAAGTTTGCAACAAAAGTGGATAACCTGATGTGCTGTCGACTGTACAATCGCTAGCAAATTGTACTGGACTACGCGTTTTTGTTGAAAAGTAACCCTTATCTAAACGTCTATAATAATACTAGCTGACACATCGAACTTTGTTTCTCCCCCAGCCCCGTCCTGCCCAGCCCCGTAATTTCAAAAGTTAAGCGGTCCCAACGGAAATTGTGTTGAACGGGATATAAAGTATCTTAAGTCCTTCTCCTGGTTTTAAGCTACCTTCCCACTAATTTTCAGCCAAATCAGTCCAGCCGTTCTCGAGTTATAAATAGTGGAACGTTTCTTTTAACTATATATATATATATATATATATATATATAATAACGCTGTAGGTTGTTTGCACTAATCTCAGGAAATCCTGGATTGATATGAAAAAATATTTTTGTATGGGATAGCTTATTTATTGAAGAAGGCTTTAGGCTATATTATAAAATATAACACTGCAATGGGAGGGGAGGGAGCAATCTCCAAACACGGGGGACCATTAGTATCAAATACATATGATAAGATACCACACCGCATTGTTTAGCTTGCAATTGTTAGTGCCTAACGAGATGTGTTAAATATATTCAGCGGGAACTAACTTCTGCAATGCTGGAACACTGAACATGTTTCAGAACGTCCTGTGTAAAGGAAGTTTTGAATGTGGCTTTGATGTCTATAAAATTTTAGGGATTAATTTTCAGAATGAAAAATAAACTTGTTGTGTTATCGGGGATGTCAATATCAAATTAATTTACAGCACTGAAATCAAGAATGCTTTAAGGCATTAAGTCCGCAAATTGCATAACCTACAGTGTAATAAAGTTAAACTCAACACATTCTAAATGTTTTGACACAGAGACGTATTTAATCCGGGATCTAGCAATCCGGCCTGAAACATAAATTTCAAATTAAAATCGATTATTTCGTCCCTATTGAGCACCGTAATTTAGAAAGCATGATTTAGGTTTTAAAGACAAACGAGCTTTCTAGGTATTTCCCATAAAAACAAATGTTGAAAGTTACAAATCTGAATTATTCACGAAGGATAAAATAAATCTCAGCAAACGAGCAGCCCTAAATGATCTTCGGAGCGATTCGGGACGGATCGGCACAACTCGGAAGAACTCTGAGCGCTCAGCGGGGCACAGACTTCACAGTTTTTGTTTGAGAAACAAACCGCGTCGTCCTCAAACTTGCGAACTATACGCTTGAGTTTGAGTTTAACTTTAAGTTACATTAGCTGGGTATGAGGTAAATATTTGCCTTTTCCAATTTTCCGCATTGACATCCGTAAATAATCTAGGGAGGAAGTTTCCTTTTGGTTGAAAGCAACTTTTAAAGTGATGAAATACCTACATCAATCTATTAGGTACGTTGTCACTGAATTTGCTTCAAATGATGGGTTTAAAAACCGGCCAAGTGCGAGTCGGACTCGCGCACTGAGGGTTCACTTACTTCCACTTAGCTAAAATACCACAATACTTTGTTGACAGCAAACATAACTTTGTTTATCATAGTGTTTGTATGATGAAGGAAGTTATGTTTGCGGTTGTTGAAAATTTGCTTTATGTAGTAGAAAATGGTTTTAAGAACGTAAGAATGACATTTTAAAGGACACCCCTATACCCCCACACATATAGGTTTTTCGGTTTTAGTTTCATGTATGGTAGCCCCCCTTAAATGTCATTATTTTCTATTTTTTGTATGAGAATCGTAAAGCGGTTAACAGGATACATCTTCCTACCAAGTTTCAACAGTTTGATACTTATAGTAAAAAAAAAGTGGCTGTGACATACGGATGGACAGACAGACAGACACACAGACAAACAGACAAACTTGACGAAACTATAAGTGTTACGTTTTTTGCCATTCGGCTACGGAACCCTAAAAAGTAGCAAAATTTTCGAAAACGCTGTGTGCATGCTTTGCAAAGGTCTTGAATCGTAATAATAGAGTGAGTATGGGCATTCGCTTTATTTCAGAAAAAAAATTGGCCATTCTACTAAGTCTCCGGTTTTTGTTACCATTATGATACTACATAAGATCCCTGAAAGTAAGTCCCCGCTTATACGGTTTTCCGCATATAACTCTGATTAACGCCAGTCACTACAACTTGGGGTACATTTCCATACATTTATTCCCCGCTTTATACGATTCGTCTGCCCGCTTAGGCCTGATTTTTCCAACGGCAAGTAGTATTCGTCAATTAAAATACAATACGCTTATTTGAAAACATCACTTTTTTTTCAGTGATCACTCATGTAAATGTCATTTTCAAATCGGCCGTTTTATGCTTATTTAGTTTTGATTTTAAAATGTATTTCGTATTGTATTCGACGAATATTCCTTATCTGACGTTGCTAAAATCGACGGTAAGTCAAAGATGTAAACTTTTTCGAAGATTGGAAAAACAAAAAAATATTATTCCATGATGCAACGTATTCTTAATTACATTTTATGATTATATCTCCAGTTCATTAATACATATTTATGTCGATCCTGACATGTAAATTACGTGTTCAAACCTCTTTTTTTTAGATTTATAACGTTTTCCCGCTTATAACGCGTTTTTGGCCGGTTCCCAGCAGATACGTACTAGCGGGGTTTAACTATATTTTGTACGAGTCTCTTTTCTGAGCTGGGGCATTAATGGAATTGACAGTAAGATGTGATTCAATTCAATAAACCAATTTGTTCATTAGCCTCCTATCGACTGCCAGTAAATCTTGTCAAGCGGTTCCGTATTAATTTTACTCGTTCAATATATCAAGCGTTTTGCTTGTGTATTTTACAAAAAAAATGTGAAAAAAAAAGTGTAAAGAAGTAGGAAGGAGTTATTCTTATAAAAGTGATATGCCTTTTAATATTCAACTAAAAATGGCAGAAACTAGAAAGTTAGGACACCCGAATATCTAGATAGTATTAATTATTATTAATTTGATGAAAATTTAAAAATATTTTTGTAACGGTTTGAAACATTATATTTTATCTATTTTTATGATTCAGTCAATATTTTTTTTGTGATGTTAGTAAAAGATATTCTTCCGGCGTTCCAGATAGGTACAATTAATTGTCTAAGTCCTACGGGCGTGGTCTGAAGCATTTTTTTTTAATTTCGCGTAAAAAATGATAAGCCAAAATTGGTTTTTTCATGTATTTATTGATTGAACAGAATTTTCGAATGGAACTTGAAACATTTCAAATATTATTTGAGATCTATTAAACATATAACTACGTAAGTTAAAGTCTGAAAATTGAAATTGTCTACGCAGAATGACAAAAAAATTACTGCAGACTACGCCCGCTCGTTTCCTTAATTCTGACCGATGGCATTTTATTTGCAATATGCAAATTCCATTGTTCTGTGTTTGGCAGTTTTCTTCGATTTATATTTTGCTGCTATATTTAACAGTACCAATCGAAGATACCAATAACTTCACTCTTAAATTAGCTATAATCAATTTAGTATGTACTTCGTTCTAAATCTGCTTTTCACACTCTGACCTAACGTTTGACTTCAATTAAAACAAACAGACGTTAACTAATGGTAAGCGGACTCGTTCCCTTTAATATTGTTTGATTAAATTCCACTGATCCGAATCCCTTTGCAATAACAACGATTAATAATAACAACCCATTGTTCATAATATTTGGTAGCAAATAAATAAAAGGTCATAATATATTAACTGACAGCTTAAATTAAGGACTTACTTACAGCTTAGTTAACTTTGGCTCGGAAGCTTTCACAAAAGGAAATTGAAACTTTGCGAGCGATTATTTAATTTGAGGTAGACGCACCGTAACTTGAAATTAGATTAAAGCAAGAGGAGGTATAGAAACTATTTAGGTACTGAGAGGTTTAAAAATATAGTAATTATTATTCAATTCTGTCCTGAAGTTCCCGAGGTTAGCGCGTTCAAACATACAAACATACCTTTAGCTTTATAATACATAATAGTATAAGTTTAAAGGTTGTATGTTACTTCTTCACGGTTAAACCGGTACTCAGATTTGAAGGAAATTTTGTAAAGATGTAGTTTCGAGTCGCGAGATAGAACATAGAATTTTGGTTCTTCGATCGAACTAACTTTGTCCAAAAAAATATATGATACTTGATATTTTATATAAAACGGAATCAAATAACCACAAATAAAGTTTGATTGACTCGAGAATCACAGCCCAGAAATCATTTTTGAAAGGGGTGGACTAAGGGATGGATAATTATGTACGTACGAGAAATCCAGTATGCGCGCGAGCAAAGTCGCAGATGATCGCTACTAAAATATAAAATATATTTTGTCACGTTTGCGTCTAACTTGGCACCAAATTTCCGTGTTTCATATAATTGGCATAACGAATTACTTTTAAAAAACATGTCAACAACGTACGGTTCACGTTCAGCCGCATTCGATTTTAGTACCTATTCTCTGGCATGAAGGTCACTTATCATTTGCTGCAGCATGTTTTGCGAATTTATCCCACAGCAATTTACTTGTTGCGAGACAAATATGTTACGGAACCATTAATTTCTTATGTCACAGCCCAGCGCGTGGTTAACCAAAAATCAGGCTTATATCCTCGAAGTACGATTGAGAATTGGTTGGTGCACGCTCATAAATCCACTGCAAATTATAGTGTCGGGTAAAACAAGAGTGTGTTATGACAACACCCCGTCTTGTAAGTGTAATCATAAGCTGGCCAAACGATACGTTCATGTTTATAAGCTACAATAATGTTTGTGTACAAAATGTGTCATAGGGGGCGGTTACAGCAAAACATGTTGCTAACAATCGATTTGATTCAGCGTGACTTCATCCGCTCAAATCTAAACTTAACTAGCAGACTCAGCGAACTTTGTTTCACCCTCAGCCTCGTCCCATCCCGGCCCCGTCCCGCCCAGCCTCGTCATTTAGTTAAACGGTCCCAGCGAACATTGTTTTACCCCCCAGCCCTCCCTGCCGAACGGAATGAAAAGTACTCTAAGTTCTTCGCCTGGTTCTGAGCTACCTTCCCTCCGTTTTACCCCGGCCCTGACCCACCCCAGCCCTGACCCCGTGTAACGGGGAAAAAGTATCCTATGTCCATCTCCCAGTTCTAAGCTACTTTGTTTGGATTTAAAGAT
Source organism: Pyrausta purpuralis (assembly GCA_963924145.1). NCBI lineage: Eukaryota > Metazoa > Arthropoda > Insecta > Lepidoptera > Crambidae > Pyrausta > Pyrausta purpuralis. The sequence goes on from OZ001647.1 coordinate 3,275,387, forward strand.
AAATGCTTTAAGTTATAAAACATCACGCTGCGACGCAAACTCAGTCGCGCAGGATCACTAGTGTTAAATAATCCTACCCAGTTAAACATTTTCGTGGCATTTGTAAATTATCCACCCAATTATTACACTTCTGATTTATTCATCTACCTTGCGGTATTTAACATTTTCTTTAACAAGAACAAACGCTCATTTGAACTTTCAGCATAAAATCTTATAACATTACATCAGTGTTTTAGGTAATCGTTCCTATTTGCTTAAGGGGCTCCTCGAATTTTTAACGCGCACACTAGCGCCACTTTAGTAGAAAAATCATATCTCGTTAAGTAAAAGACCAATCAAAAATCTGATTGATGCGATTGTAGCTCTGGTTATGTGGTTTAGATACAATGTTTAAGTTCAATAAAACCGAGTTGTCTGAAGTTGCAGTTGTAAGAGTACCAAAAATGGCCATATGTAGCCATTTTTCTAACTCTAACTACAGTAAACTACTTTTAATACAAGTTAAACGTACTAAATAAACTAAAGAACCTGTACTACAAGCGTGTCTACCAGATTTTCGATTGGTCTTTTCTTTAACGAGTTATGATTTTTCTACAAAAGTGGCGCTAGTGTGCGCGTTAAAAATTCGGGGAGTCCCTTAATAGATGGAAAAAATTACCTGCAGGCACTGTTAAAGGCACCGCTACGAAATATATATTTTTACGTGATTTAACACCAAAAAGATTTCTTTTGTTTCAGAAATATTTATATAAGACATTTAACGGACGCCCTCAGATTAAGCCCGACCTCCCTTTATTTAAAGTCCCCTAATTCTCAAGTGATTCAATACCGGCCGGAGAATCTATAGACATTGCAAACATTGTGGCTACTTTTAGTAACCATTGAATTACTGCTACAATTTATCGAATTTTCTCATAAAATTAATGTTTATTTTTGAAAAGAAAGTGATAAAAAACCGGCCAAGTGCGAGTCGGACTCGCGCACTGAGGGTCCCGTGCCAACTTTAACTAAATTAGGGAATCCACTTACTTCCACTTAGCTAAACTACCACAATATTTTGTTGACAGCATTTACCTATAACTGTATTTTGCGTAGTGTTTGTAAGTATTAAGAACAAAGTTATGTTTGCAGTTGTTAAAAATGTGCTATATCTCAAATCTACAATCTATATCTACTAGCTCGATCCCGTCCAAACCAATTTTCGTTAAAAGTATTTACTACTATAAATTGCACTTGTAATACTCATAAGCAATTTTGGCTGTGTGATAGACGAGGAATCAAACCCCGAGTCTTACGCTTTCAACTGTCACAATACACAGGCATCAATGTCTGATGTCTGTGTTATTAGATTTTACGCGTATTCATGCAGCCTTATACCGCTGGTAATAATGTAGAAATGTATTAAGCACCGGGCCTTGTATACGGCGAAAACATGTCTCGCAACGTCGCAACACATTAAAACTGCCGACATATGCATATTCATAGCTCAGCTTCATTTGAATTTTCTTATTATCATGCCCTGACTGGACTAGATAATATTAAAACCTTGGAAAAAACGTCTACGGCTTTATTTTATGTACGAGCTTTGTGTTTTTCTATGGAATCAGTATTTTTATTGGAAAAAAATAAAATACATTTGCTATTATCTGATAATTTACTGTTATGAAATATTTTGTTTGAAGAATATATTTCGAACATCGAAATTGAAAAAGTACAGGCTAATACCAAAATCAATTGTTAAATTTAGGTATAATATGTACCGGGTGTAAATAAAACCTGTCCGACCCAATAAGGGGTAATAAGGTATCGAGATTACGTTCTATTTGTGTAATTATTTTCATAAAATATTGGAAAAAAATACAAAAATCACTACATTTTAAAAAAAATATTGAACACCAATCACACACATTGCTCTGATCCCAAAGTAAGTAACTAATAGCACTTGTGTTATGGAAATCAGACATAACGGTGGTTCCACAACACCCAGACCGAGACAATATAGATAATTTTATTTTCTATATTGACCCGAACGGGAATCGAACCCGGAACCTCGCAGAGGCGACGCCTTGAAACCAGCGTGCTTAGCTACTACACCATGGAGGTCGTCATTAAAAAAGCATACCTGAAGGGGGGTTGACGGGACGCGCGGAGTTGCGCCAGTACTCGCAGTTAGCGCGATAGGAGTGATAACGCATTTTGAAAAATATTCCCCCCTTTTAGAGTAAATAGGTGCTAAACTTGACTTTGAAATTCAATATAAATAAAGTTTTCATGAACTACTTTATGTTAATACTTGTTTTGGTTATGTTATTGAAGAAACTTTATGACTATTTCGGATCGGACAGTTTGTTTGTACATATTGTGTAGGTGATTCATAAATCTAATAAAAATCAATCGTATGCCACGGAACACGGACGAGATAAGTTCAATACTCAAAACAAACTTTCAAAAGATTTTTTTTGCTCATTTATCACAAATTGCATTTTTTGGACCAGTCAATTTTATTCTGAGGGTGCGACATGATGTTTTCCAAGATTAAGGCGCTACCCGGATTTTCAACGCGCATACTAACTAAATTGTTTCTAAAGTAGTTTAACTGTACTTAGAGTTAGAAAAACTACTAAATATGGCCTTTTTTGTCAATTTTCCTAACTGTTACTGCAGATAACTCTGTTTAATTGAACTTAAACATTGTGTCTAAACAATATAACCAGAGCTACAATCGCATCAATCAGATTTTCGATTGGTCTTTTATTTAACGAGTTATGATTTTTCTACTAAAGTGGCGCTAGTGTGCGCGTTAAAAACCGGGTAGCCCCTTAACATATCGATTTTATATTATTTTAGTTTCACCAAAGCCAAAGAGAATATTTATATTGTTACCACGGTAACAGTATGATAACCTCTCGTTTAAGTGTATGAAACAGGTAAGATCGTAGCCACTCAAAAATATAACACGTGTGATCTTATGTGTGGCAATCTTGTATAGAAACTCTATTCTCTGTAATTGCTAAGCGAAGGTTGGGGCTGTTTGCCACTAAATTTTCAGTTCCAAAAAACATTTTCTCTAAAAGTCTTACGTTTTTGAAATTAGACTTTTTGAGATAAAAGATAATATTTAGAGATAGACGCTTACAAAGTGATATAATGGGCGTCCCCCCATGTAACTTTTAAAATAAGAGAGTGTAAATCAAATTAGATCTGTACAAAGACATTAATCGAAAATTGTTTTGAACAATATCGAACGAGTAGTTTTTGAGATAAAGTACATTTGCAATAACCGCAAATATATATAATTGCTAAAAAATAATAGTAAATAATTTTAATATTCATATAAATACTATGAAAAACAAAGTTATATATGCTGTCAACAAAATATTGTGGTATTTTACCTTGAAACATACTAAGGTGTTGTAATGCTAGTCACGCATGAAACTAAAATTAAAATGTTTCAATAACCTCATTCTCTCATCGTCTAATTTTACGCTTCAAATTATGTCGTGACCATGGCACTTGCAACAATGCTGATATATCGGGAATTCGAAAGTAAGGTACAATCGCCAGCGCATCAGTTTACCCACTTTTGTTGCAAACTAGCCCTTAATACAATGGCAAAAGACACCGCAGTATTTACCTTGACGTGCTGTAGTCCCTTCATGGTAGCAATTCCGTTACAATCTATCCTGATTTTCGTGACCTTGTAAGTATAAAATGCCTTCATGTCCACCACGACAAAATAAAATAAGAAGGTCAAATATATATGCAACAACTAAGTAATCCGATCAAAGATCTTGAAAAAAAATATGGTTTCATACGTTTGAATGAAATAATATTAATATACTTATCAAGGCAAAAAACATTCGTCTTGAACAGACATCCTCAAAAGAAATTGACATAATTGCTGATCCATCTAACATTCTTCATGAAAACATGTCTTAAATCTTGACTATGGTTTGGTGGAAAACAAACCTAAGAGTAGGGTAGACGTGACAGTGTGATAATAGTGCCACCTCACTGAACCCTTGCGAAGTAAATGCGCCTTATCTAAATGAATCTATTAAAGGACGTGTTCATTAACTATTCAGGACTAAGGAATGTGAGTTATACAGAATGTTTCTATAAGTAAAAGCTGAAGTGTACGAAGAGCATATCCTCAAAATATTCACAAGGCAACATAGATATATCGCTGTGGAGTAAAAATAACGATGTATTGAATATATAGGAAATTGTGTAAAATTTTTCAATAATATACCAAATTATGTTATCAAGCTAACTATAAATATAAGGTACATGTCAAACGACCCTAATGTTAAAGGGGTATTATAAAATTCAAGACTGAGACTGAGAGATCTTAATTAGAAGTCTGAGAATGTATGGACAGTCCAGCCTGCACCAAACTGATGAACCTACCTGTTTATTTTGATTTGTATAATTTTTGTGGCAGCTTGTGGTGACTGAGTTTGCTCCGGCGTTTCTTCTCAGTACTTGCCAGATTGTCTGTGTTTTGTCTCGAAGCGCTAGTAGAGCCCAAAAGATAAGGAGACATCTTCTGGCTCCATATAGGGCATAATTGATTGATATTAACTAGTTATTGACGTTCTGTGGCATTTTGTGTCCTAAATTGAATAAATTATTTTTGACTTTTTGCTTTTCGACTTGGAGACTTAAGGAAAATGGTATCATAATCGTATATGGCATGATTAAAGGTCAACATCGTGTGTGAAATACACATCACAGACACTCATTAAAATAAATGATGTCATTGGTTCTCACTACGTACATAGAGCATGATTTTCTAGGCATCGATGTAACCCACTTGTTAAAATCGCTTAAAGATGTAGCAGTACAGAGAACGACATCTTTATCATTTAAATGTCATATTACGAAACGTACGTAACACTCAACAACTGTGTAGAGTGTTTGCCGTAACGTGCTGTTAACGTTATTGTTTGGCCCTTGTCTAGAACGCCAGTTTCATTACCTTTGTCTTTCACTGGTTGATCAACTCCTACATGTCATTCGATCAGGAACCCCGATACATTGTGTCAGATCTATTATCAAACTGCTGAGAAACGGATTGAATGCGTTTGTCCGCGGCGCGTAAGTCGGCCAACACACTTTTTTTCTGCATTTTATCTATGAATGAAAAAGTATCCACTTGAGAAAGGCTTTGCCGATTTCTTGGATCTTTGCATCATCATCATCATTATCAGCCAAAGGACGTCCACTGCTGAACATAGGCCTCCCCCAAGGCTTTCCACAGCGACCGATCACTAGCGGTCTGCATCCAGTTTGATCCTGCGATCTTTATAAGGTCGTCTGTCCATCTCTTTGGTGGACGTCCCACGCTGCGTCTCTGTTCGAAGGGTCTCCAATCTAGAACTTTCCTGCCCCAACGGCCATCAGTTCTTCGCGCTATGTGCCCTGCCCATTGCCACTTGAGCTTACTGATTCTCAAGGCTATGTCCTATACCTTAGTTCTTCTACGTATCTCCTCATTTCTGATTCGATCCCGTAGAGAAACACCCAGCATAGCCCTTTCCATCGCTCGTTGTGTGATTTTGAGCTTTATTATAAGGCCCGTAGTAAGAGACCATGTTTCGGATCCGTATGTCATCACTGGTAACACACACTGGTTGAAGACTTTCGTCTTCAGACACTGAGGTAGACACTCTTGCGTAATTTCCCGAACGCTGCCCAGCCGAGTTGGATTCGTCGATTGACCTCTTTCTCGAAGTTGGACCTACCCAATTGGATCACTTGTCCCAGGTAGACGTACTCGTCGACAACTTCGAGAGTTGAGTTCCCAATGGATACTGGAGTGGGTACAACAAGGGAACTCGACATAATTTTCGTCTTCTCCATCTTTGCATGAAGGTTACTAAAAAGTTGAAAATACTTAAGAAGTGAAGCGGGACACAATAAATATTTTTACCAACCAGGTTTTAATCCTATTGGTTTCAGAATAAAGTAGCTGTGACATACGGACGAATAGACAGTGTATGAGGGTTCAGTTTATGGCTATTAGGCTACGGAACCTTAGAAACTATTTTGTGTAAGAAATGGATACAGTGACATTAATTAGATGTTAGATGTCCAAAGAGGAGACTTTCTTTTTGTGCCAGCCCTATAACGGATAATAGACCGTGTTATGAAATAATTATTAACAAAATACACTATTTTAATATTTACACGTCTGCAAAATTACTACACAGTACCAATTTCACGCCGCCTATTCGGGTTTCATTCTAAATAATAAGACTTTACAAACAAAAAAAGACTGTTCAAATATCATTCTTCTTCTTTGCCGATCTCTTCCAACTGTGGTTTCATGTCAGACAATTAACTATCACTCACAGACCCTTTGTAGTTGATCCAGATTCGCAGCATCGGAACGTGTGGAGTGCCATCTGAGAATCCAATCAGAACAGACCATAATTTTCAACATACAGGCTGTTGTTTTGGTCAGCGACGAGCGACTCAGGGGTGGCTGTTCAAACGGTACATTTTTTTTAAATGGATAAAACCCACGAAATATTTTTTTATGCGGTACAGCAATCGAGTTAAAACTACTAACACCAGGTAGCCTCTTCGTAGCTGACTAGCTACGGCGTAGTATGTCGTAGATGAGCGTCAGCTACGCGCGACTTTTCCCTTTAGTTTTGTAATTTTTTTGAATGTTGTGAAGAGGTTTTATTGTATTAAATTTGCTCAGAATTTAATGGAAACATTTTTTTTACAATACGCATAACTCATATTATCATCCCTGAGTTGGATATCACTGACCAAAATAACATCCTGTATAACTCTAACCGGAGTCACGTCTGATTGAATCCATGCACACACTGTATTATCTTTCTTTAAGAACGGCTGCATGACCGATAGGTTACCCAATAAATGTCGCTCCCATTGGGATAATATTTACGATTGTGCGTGTTTTGAATTAAATAAAACCGAACAATGGACATATAAACAGCCTTATGGGTTAAGGTTTCAAGAAAAATATTACTGTTCTGATTATTGTTAGATACATGTTTTAAACGAGTCCAAATTAAAGTCATAAGTTTCTGATTGATAATTATAATTGTAAACTTATTGATTCTAAAACAGAGTAAATGATTTTTTTTTATTTCAATTACAGACTCGATTTTTAATATGTATAACTGGCAATAAAAACAAGTTCTTTTTACTGCTTTTCATATGAAACCCATTTCATTCATTCAGACTAAAATGTTTTCGCACCTATCTCTTTAAGCACACAGTACGTCGTTTAAGAGTATACTCGTAGTGTCGTATGTGTAGGTGTATAGAAGGGTGCTCCTATTGGCCTTACGTGTCTTATTGCTTCAAAATCAATAGCGGCACCGTCCCACCTGCTTAATACGATACGTTTACTTAGAATGCACGCACACACATATGGAGTTGGTATAATATATTTTTGGTCATCAAAATAAGGGAAAGGTCCTCGTATATTTTTCCTAGTACTCAATCTGTTTTTACGTTACTTTATCTGTGATTATTGTATTGATTATTTTATGATATTAGTAAATTCAGTATTACGTATTAATTAGTTTCAAACACGTGTCTCCTTTCCTGTAATGATACAATTTGATTCCTTTAATTTTGAAGAAAGTCAGCAGGTCCGTTTATCTTATGGTCCGAATCGAAACATTTCAAAAGGTACCTTGGGTGATTCGCACAATGGTGCGAAACGCCCCAATACCCGATTCGGGGTATGTACACTTCTTAAGACAACCCTTCAATAGGGTCGCCATGAAACTCTAATAAATCACACGGTGACATAGGCGGTTAAACATTGGTCGCAGTGTTGGCTGAAGCTGCAGCGAAATCTTTCAGTTCTGTAGCGAACATGTGCACCGTGCTAGCACTGTGCCGAGCCTTACATGCCTCATGATTTTTTAATTTTAGTAACCAAAGCACACAAAACAAATATCAATAAAGCAAACACTTTATATAAGATTGTTCAGCTCTAGATCTGAATCCGAAAATATGTATCAAATAAAAAAGCAATCTACAACTAAACAACCCTACAGGTGTAAGTAACGAAACTTACACATTTGCAATCTAGAGATTGTTACAATATAACAGATCATAAAACATATGATAATAAGAAACATCGGCGCAGTTTAGAAAGATAATTATAAAATAAAGTAAAATAAAAATACTTAAGATTGTCAATGTCTGTTTTCAACTGTTCAGCGAGCTGGTTCCATTCGCTGTCTCTTAGCTGGAGCAATGTTTTCGACATTCGTTTGCATCGGCAAAACGTAGTTTCGAGCATCGGCTTCGGTCTTTCCGAATTAGCTCTACGTTTAATACATAATAGTGAAAGAGATAAACTCGATGTGTTGAAGAATATTCTTATTTCATAACAAAGTTACTAATTATACAATAATCAATGCAGTAATTAAAAATACGCGGGACAATTCCACAACAATCCAACTAATGTCACACACAATCAATCTGCCAGGTCTAGTGCTGTCCATAAGTCCTAGTGTTGTCTATCATAGTACATAATGTCACAATCGATTATCCGTCTAACAATAGGAATATAACTGTTAACAGAAGATAAAATACCTTTCGATGGATGAATATTTTTGTAATCATGAGTTCGATCGTCTTTCCTGCTTCTCAAAAATGAGGTATGTAGGTATTCCGATGATTATTTAGACACGAGGAATTACTATCTACTACACGATGACCTCCGTGGTGTAGTGGCTAAACACGCTGGTTTCAAGGCATCGCCACGCCGAGGTCCCGGGTTCGATTCCCGGTCGGTCAATGTAGAAATCAAAATTTTCTATATTTTGTGGGTGTTGTGGTACCACTGTTGTGTCTGATTTCCATAACACAAGTGCATTAGCTACTTTCTTTGGGATCAGAGCAATGTATGTGATTGGTGTCTAATATATACTATACTAGCGACCCGCCCCGGCTTCGCACGGGTGCAATGATAATACTAAATACACTACAGAAAAACTGTGAACGTTGTATATAAAAACCATAGCGGCCCGCTCCGGCTTCGCACGGGTATAAAATATATAGCCTATGTGATTAAAATCGATCCAGTAGTTTTGATTTATTCATTACTGCCCGTGGCCCGCACGCGTTAAATTTGGAGTACTAAAACAATCCCCTTTCCCTATACCATGAAGATTTCCTGCTATCTTTGGAATATCTAAATTCATACACTACATTTTTACTTATTTACTTTTTACATTTTTAACTATTTATTATATTTTTACAGCATATTACAGAATGTCTTTATAAACAACGTTTACAGCTTTCTTGTCATAAGACAATACAAACATGTTTTCTCTGGAGGTCACTCTTGAAAGAGCGACATACAGTTGTCCATGTGAAAATCAGTCAACGCTCAAATATCTGTAATATCTTCGAAAATATTCACTTAAATCATACGGTGTAAAGGGTCATATAGATCTATATTAAATGAACAATGTATTCAAGGTATTTAATTGGTTAAGGATTAATGCTGTATTGGTTAAAATCGCTTCGAAAATCAGCCATTATTTGTCGTAAAAAGTAAATGACAGAAAAAAGTTATTGTGGGTTATCCATAAGAGATAGACATATACCATCACGGACTTTTCTGTAGACCTTTTCAATGTGTACAATACTTAGTACATTATTTTGATAAAACTCGTAGGGTTCAGCCTGCGTTTGCAATGTAAGCGGATAATACTTCTCCACTATATAATGGATGTTATTATACATATAAACCTTCCTCTTGAATCACTCTATCTATTAAAAAAAAACGCATCAAAATCCGTTGCGAAGTTTCAAAGATTTAAGCATACAAAGAGACATAGGGACAGAGAAAGCGACTTTGTTTTATACTATGTAGTGATGTTCAGCTGTATGTAGTATGGGAGACGAGGTGTTTGCTATAAGCCGAGCGCTTGGGACACAAGCGGTAGATTTGCATAAAGCGCGAGCAACGCGGGTGGCGTCGTTCAAAAATTAATATCGCAGCGAGACGAGTTCACGACTGCGATATTGCCCGTACTATTGGTTTGTTGATTTCTAAATTGCGGATATTTTTAACCCCTGGCAAATGATAGAGGGGTGTCATAAATTTGACGTGTTTGTCTGTGTTTGGATGTCGTAGCAGCAAAACGGATGAACCGATTCCCGAACCGATAATTTAATGATTTGTATTCTTTGTCATGTTTCATGAAAATATATTGAGCCGTTTAACTATCATAAACTCTTTTCTTAATGTTTTTTAATGATCGAACGAATCAAAATTTGCCACCACTTAATTTCAAAGATATTGAAAGTATATGATGACCTACTCACACGGTTAAAGACCATCAGCTATCGATTTAAAAAAATGAAATAACCATGGCTTTAAATATGAAGACTGTCATTTTTTTTTGTTAACTAAATAGGTAGTGACGTCTAAAATATCTAATATCTGAACTTTAGGTAAGTTAAAACATATGAATCCGAATATTCGATACCTGATATATAATTCAGCAATGGCGCTAAGTAGAAAATCATTTTTCCTGGCTCGGGGAGAAATTGAGGACCGGTGGAGAAAAACTGAAAACTTTTAACTGATAATCCGATAACCACAATTTTGTCAATCTACAAGACTACACAAATGCATCAAAATATGATCATATTAGTACCTTAACTCCGATCTTTAAGTATTATATTATATTAATTTAACTCGCATATTTTTTATACTAGGTTTGGCAAATATGACATAATTTTAATGGTTTTACTTAAAATAAAATTTTACAATCGCCGAGCCATTACCGAGTGATATAATTAATTATTGAGAACGCCTGTAGTAGGGGCTCCTTAATCACTAATTACGGCGCTAAACAGGCCTTTGTTCAAAATGTCGCAGTCGAGTGTCGTAAAATCCACTTGGCTGTAACTTATCTTTATATCTACTTAGCTATGTCGAAATATCAGATGTTAGGATTAGGTAGAGTTGAAAGAAACTTTGTACTTTTAAGAAATCACTAGTTACCATATGGAAATATGATTAATGTGGCCAGATTTGGGGGCACCTTTACACGAGACAGAAGCCTAGCTAGTCAGCTATTTTATTTCATCATTATCATCATCATCAGTCAAATTTACGTCCACTGCTTAACATACGCCTACTCGTATCCCACGGTTTCCCGTAGCGATCGATTACAAGCGGTCTGTATCCAGTTCAATCCAGAGATCTTCTTTTTTATTTTTAAGAACTTGTACCTACCTAATAACATAATATCTGATTTATGCTTGTTTTGAGAGTTTAGTTTTGTAAACTGTATATAAAAACAAGTATTTATATGTATTTTTACTTTATCAATAACAAACAAGAAAAAATAAAACTAAGGCATGCTACATAAAAAAAATAACTTAAAGTCTACCTATTCAAAAACGAAACCATTTCCTTGAGGCAAGGAGGCTATGATGCTGGCAGCGTCGCGTTGCCGCGTTGAATAGCTATGCTTATCCTTTGAGCTAGGAACCAGCCAGCTTTATTATTGGCTGTGACAGAATTTAATTTTGGCGCAATTTTACCCAACAGCAATTTAGCAGAGGGTCCCCACGGCCCAAATGTTTCAACACCAAACGGCGCAAACACATAATCACTTGCAAGTGAGACCTACTTGCGACGCTTGGCGTTTTCAGCCAACTCCGCTGCTGCTCCAGCTTTAAGGGCTGATTCTCTGAGATGGGAGGAGGCTAAAGTATCGACACAAGTTGCATCCCAAACTAAGGCCCGACTCCGTTCCCAGGGAATAAGCGTGAGGCCATCGGGTCTCTTGCCATCGTCACGGATAAAACCACGTGGTTCCAGCGTGTAAGGAACATTAATGGTGGCAAGAGCTCTTCTGATGGCGTCATTAAGGGTAGCGTGACGGGCGAGACGCCCAGCGCTATGTTGGCAACAAAGGCAGTGGAGACCAAATTTGTCAACCTCCTTGCCATAGGGACACGTAAAAAATTCACATATAGGAGTGCCAAGGCGGAGACCCACACACACCCGAAAAGACTCACTATCGAAAAGAGTGCCTAAATTTTTCGACGGTAAAGCATGAAGCCATTGACCAGAATCTTTGCAGGAAACCGCCAAGAGCCTTGCTCGACTTCTGTCACTGACGGAATTTTGAAGTAAAGAATTAAAGGTCTCTCTCGCAAGAGGGACATCCCAAAGTTTTTGTTGGTGACGTTCCTTTGGAATGTCTTCTCTAGGACAGAGACCTTGCCAAAACTCCTCCGCCTCTCTCACCTCAGAAAGCTGGCGAGGATGCTGAAAGATTTTTCCGGCTAAAACGGAAGTGCTATGCAAAGAGGAGAGAAAAGCGGGGAGGCTATACTAGAAATTTGGTGAATTCCGATCTCACCAAAATGAATAGGAAGCGAAGCCTGAGTCCAAGAATTGTTATCAAAATGTATTTTTTTTTCCAAACTATTTTTAAGAGTAGTGTCAAATAGTTTTAAATAATTATTTTTTTTCCAGATAGGACTAGCACGTAGGAAATATGTAAATTTAGGCACAAAAAGACATGATTTCAGTATAGTAAAAGCAATGTGTGAATTCAGGTGTTCCAATCTGGGGGCTGATAGGGTGTAATCATTCAACTTTTTATCAAGAAAAGGTTCGATGCTGGGATCAAGAAGAGGGGCACCTAAAAGGCAAAGCGATTCAGAATTAAGAATTTTAATCTTAGGAGCAAGGGAATTAAATTTATCGATGATATCCTGACGGAAACCAGACGAAACGTGATCATTAATAAAAAGTTCACATTTTGAAAGGTTTAGTTCTAAGCCAAATTTCTTCAATCCTTCTATAACCAGGGCAAGATCTTGGAAAACAACATCTGCTTTGCCTCCAAAGGAGCCGTCATCCAGATACCAGGCATTGAATTTAGAATTTAAGGATGAAATGACAGGATGGATGCCTAAACTAAAAAGGGCTGGACCTAAAGGGTCGCCTTGCTGACCACCGACTGCAGAAACAATTGAATGTTCATTGTAAAGCAATTTTGATTGATTATTGTAACACTGAATAACAAAGGGATAAATCTGAGGAGTGTGAGTCTGAACTTCATTCAGAAAGGCAGACCTGTCAAGAGTATCTTTTTAGTATTTGAGTAGTATTTTTTTGTTCGTGTTGTCATTTGTTTCTATGATTATTATGATTGATGTTGAGTTTTGTAAGAACCCAAGTTTGAAAAAAATGATTTTCATTCTTTCTTGATTTTTTATAGTTAATTGATAAATATATTATTTTTTTAATTTCATTTTTTGTAAATTACTTATTTCAGACTTTTTTTAGAATGTATTCCCAAATATGTAATTCAAAATGCTAAAATGAAAGGCTAGCAAGACAGCTTCGAAATCCAGTTATCAAATTAAATTAAGAAACTTACCTAAAAATTCAACATGTTACAACTGCTATTACGTATCTTTTGATGACATTTTTTTACAATTGTCGTAAAAGAAAATTGCCGATTCGTATTATGTCTCGAAATACCGCTGATTCTACCAAACAATTCATGAACTATAATGTGTATTTAATTACTTAGCTTTTCCTCAAGGCTGCACTGTCAATGGTTGGGTTTAGTGGATTCTTCTTCATCCAACAGATGATCTCTGACCTAGAGATCTAGTAAGTTTTGCTAGATGACGTAAAGAACCGTTTTCTAGTCATCATGTCTTTTTCATGTCTGAAAGCGGCAAAACCTTTGCATAATAGCGATATTTTTGAGATAATTGTGAAATTATTGCTGGCGTGTTGAGTTGGCGAGCGCGGGTGAGCAGTCCTAATATTTGCGCATCGAACCTTTATTTGTGCTTCGAAGCTTTATTTGAACGAAGGCCTTATTTGCCCAGTAGGCCTAAACATGTGGCAAACGAATAACGAAAAAAGCCCAAAAAAGTTTTTGGATTGGACAAGGCAATGTTCACATTGTATTGTCTAACTAGGTATCGTATGCCCGTCCTCATGATTCAATATTTCGAGTATAATACCGATTTCAAAGAAATGAGGTCATCAATTCATTGTGAACGTATGTAATATATTGAAAATGTTGATGATATTTGAGTATGTTGATCTTTTATTGAAGAAGAAGTAACGTATGTATGTTTGTCCACAGATTTCTTGAAAACGAGAAGTCATAGCGAGATGAATCTTTTTTGTTCAGTACCGTGTATAAAAATCGGTACAGTAGTTTTTGAGATATGGGTAATAACTAAAAATCATGAATATCAAAAAGATTTATAAAAATTACAGCGCCTTAATATCTGGCTAAAAATCTCAAAATTACACAATTGCCCTCTGTTTTGGACGAACAAATTTATAAGGAATCGATGCACGATATGCGTAGACTTTTGATGAACGTTAGCTGGAGATCGAGAAATTATGTTATTATGTATAATTTACCTGGACCAGGGACATGTGTGTCAGGATTCCAAGAGAAAGACGCTCAAAATATAAAAAATGGCGTCGTACGATTGGGAAGGCCGACCCAGCGTAACGGTAAAAGGCCAGCTTAATCATTTTTTTTAAAGACGTATCTAGTTATCTACCCAAGGTATTACATACGAGGACATAAAAAAGTTTTGTCGCACTTAATCATACTGAACATTATTGTCAGAACGCGTTGTCTTATGTGACTTTTGAAACCACATACACCAGCCACCAAAATATTGAATTAATTAATCTCCTGCGTACCTTATTTTATAAAAAGCCCTTAATAATACCATAAAGGTTACAAACAGACGCACTCGCTCTTGGCAAGATGATAGTTCTTGGCAAGAAAATGAGGTTACTCATTTCGACCAATATATAACAACAATTACAACCCTGAATACACTCGCATGTAAGGTTAGAATGTATCTCTAGTGTGTGCTAAATAAAAAATTGCACAAGAAAAAAATATCGGGGACTAAAAAATATACTGTCGTTGAAAGTCTCGCAATCTCGAGACTACGCTATTGGCCTACAAAAGTTTTCTAATTAAAGTCCCCAACTTCTCTTGATTGTCGCGATTTCAATTTTATAACTTTAAACATTATTCTAGACTACTTATCTTTCGACATGATGTTCTTTAAGTTTTAATATTAATAAGTCTGCGCTGTGACAGTGTGTCTTATGGATTAAAATCCCAGTATCTTTAATGTAAGAGTGAACAGGCTCCTTTTGGATTAGCTCGATCTATCGGTAAATGTGTGTTAGCCTCGCTTGGCGTAGTTTGACGACTCGTTTGGTGTAGTGGTTAGTGCTCCTGACAGTATGCCGGCGGTCGCGGGTTCGATTACCGCAAAGGTCAAATATTTATGTTTTAGGCACAAACACTTAAATCATGGCTGTTTATATGTATTTAAGTTTTTGTGGGAGACGCCCCGTCATTATCGTTGTCTGGTATTCGTAGCACAAGGCAAGGTAGCTCAATTGGAAGAGCGTTTGGTCCGGTAGCCAGAAAGTTGCTGGTTCGAGTCCCGTCCGTGCGCAATTTTGGTTTCTTACTTCATATTAATGAATATAAAATATGACACTGTGAGGTTTTCTCAACTTTCTTTATCACCCATAAATAACTTGTGTGAAAAAAATGTAATCAAATATTTTTTTGGAATTAACACGACTTAAAAAGAGAGAGAGGGATTGTGTGAAAAAAGATTGAAAGAATGATGTGAAAGATTCCACATCTTTGATTTAGAGACGAGTGCTAAAAAAGTGTGGAAGAGAATAAAAAACAAACTGTGCCGACCCCAGAAAAGACAAGAGAATGCTGATGACAACATTGCGGCACACCTTAATTGTTTGCTAGAGAGTTTTGAAGTTTTTCAGCATTAAGCTTTAAGTTTAGTAAAAAAAAAACGGTCAAGTGCAAGTCGGACTCGCGCACTGAGGGTTCCGTGCCAACTTGAACTGAATCAGGGAATCCTCTTACTTCCATAAAGCTAAAATACTACATTATTTTGTAGACAGCAAATGTTACTTTGTTTTTCATAGTGTTTGTATGAAGAACAAAGTTATGTTTGCAGTTGTTGAAAATGCGCTATATCCCACAAATCTCTTCGATCCCGTCCGAACCAATTTTCATCAAAGGTATTTGTTAGGATCTACATTACATTTTTTTTTAATTTACACCCGCTTAGTTTACAAGTTAAAGAGGGGGGGATAAACCGATGAAAAATATAAATCTTTAGAAACTTCATCCATACCGTTCGACAGTTGCATTATTGGACCTCTAAATATGAATAAAACATCAACTGAACGCTACTTCAAGAATTTTCCAACTACAGTAAACCTTTGAAGATGTGATGCTTTGCTTAAAGTCTTAAATTTATTCGTTCCTTCGATTTTTGGGGTCTTATTCTGTATTTCCATTATATTTTCGCTTTTGCTATTTCTATCTTGCTCATGTTCTATATAACAGTGCGAGACGAGATGATGGCTACTGATTATTCTGATGATACACAAACGGCATTGAACGATGTCTGTGGCCATAAGCGCACTGACGGCGTGTTTGTACTGATACGATACTCCACTGTTGTTTTGGCGACGACACGTCGTTATTAACGACGATGCGTCTGTGCTAGTGGCTAGCGCTCTTGAATGCAAAGCCACAGCAATGTTATCTATACAGTATTGTAACACGGTCGTATCTTTGCAATAAATGCCTACAGCCGCGCGGTGCGGAAACATGCGATAGGGCTGCCCGCCTCCAGCATTTTAATAACATTTGCCTACTTTGTGTTTCCATTTCAATCACAAAACTTGATTGAAAATATTATTTTTAATGTAACCAAATATATTTTTTTGTGAATTAAATAGGGAGTGTGCAATAAGAAAACGTTTTGTTTATTCATTGGTACATTTAATTGAAAAATAAAGTTTAATATTGTATAACAAATAAAAATAATCATCATAAAAATGGACTGTTAAAAAACAACACACCTTCCGTTTGTCACTGCGGCACAATCGCAACTGTCTGCGTACCGAGCGCATGCCAAGATCGAGGCGCGTAGACATAGCTCGCGCGTCGTCCGTTTGTATGTAGTTGGAATACTGTATAGATCCGTGACAAAGCCAGCAGGTGCGGGTTCAAATCCCGCAACGGTCAAATGTTATGAACTCAATTATTTTTTCCTTGAGTCTTGGATGTTATAAGAGATACCCCCGGCCATAATTGTTGTGTGGTACTAGTAACACATTAAAGACAATTCCTTACTTCTAAACCAAAACAATTGGAGCGAGCGGCGAGGCAACTAAATTTTATTTATTAATTTTGACGCTGACATGTTGGCTGACCTCGCTTTAAAGGCATGTCGACTCGTTTCTACTAATGTCTGAGGACCTCCGTGGTATCACGCAATCTCTCGGCGTCGCCGTTCGAAAATCCTTGGTTCGAAGTCCGGTCGGGTTGATATAGAAATCATAATTTTCTATATTGTCTCGAACCAGTGTTTTGTGGTACCACCGTTGTTTCTGATTTCCATAACATAGTACATATGCTACTTATTTTGGGATTAGAAAATTTATTATATTGGACGAAACCCCTTGCCTGAGTACGGATCTCAGTACCGTTGAAACCTATAGACTGCACTTCAGTGAAGTTACTACAGAATTTTTCCTGTAACTTTTTGAATAATGAGGTGATATCGTGTTTTTGATATGAATTGGGTTCGCTCTTGTCTCGTCAGACCAGCCCCCTTACTCTGGACATAAAACCCGATCCAATGAATATAGCCATCCCTGTCACACGCGTACACGGCCTGGTATGAGTGACAGGGATGGGTATATTCATTGGATCGGGTTTTGTGACCAGAGTAAGGCCTCAGACGTGGCACATACAAAGACTACGATGGAGCGAGCTCACCTAGAAAAAGCCTGTTCACTCTGGCTTTGAAAATTTTAAGATTATAATCCATTGAAAACAATGATGCGGTTAGAGTTCCATATTTTTTCTGTGTGTGTGTGGTTTTTTTTTAAGCACCAATCAATACATTGCTCTGATCCCAAAGTAAGTAGCTAATGCACTTGTGTTATGGAAATCAGATACAGCGGTGGTACCACGACACCCAGACCCGAGACAATATAAAAAAATTTGATTTCTGTATTGACCCGACCGGGAATCGAACCCGGGACCTCGAAGCGGCGACCATAAAAGTTAATAAAAGTTGTCAATAAGAGCTTACTTCTAATCAGAGGTATGCCAACTAGGTAAGGGTATTTAAAAGATAATAATGTATGGACTTGCACGAATACTACAAACATTGTAAACCTTTTGAAAAGAGGCATTGACAATAGTGACTGAGTTTGTTGCGCAGCTTCTTCTCAGCACTAGCCCAAGACTGACCCGAAGCTGTGATAGGTTTTTTATTGGGACGTGTAAAAGTGTCCTCAATGGGCCTATTTGCATAAATAAATGACTTTTATGACTTTTATTTCTATGGTGGTAGCCCGCAGTGCGTCTAGATAAGAAATAGAAGGAATGTTATGTTAAGTTTTCAAGATTATCATACCAACAGTCGGAAATGAATAATATTAGAATATAGGACTCATTAATACTGGAAATAGTAAAAATTAATGTTTATCTGAGATTCTAGCTGTAAATTGTACTTAGTTTAGTAATTATAATAAGTAATAATTTTTAATAATAAATTAATTGTCACTGAAATCCTCCATGTGTACAATATTGTGTATATATTATTTATATATTAGACACCAATCACATACACTGCTCTGGTCCCAAAGTAAGTAGCTAATGCACTTGCTTGCTACAAAATAAGTAGCTAATCATTTTTGATTTCTATATTGAACCGACCGGGAATCGAACCCGGGACCTCGGAGCGGCGAGACGCCTTGAAACCAGCGTGCTTAGCCACTACACCACGAAGGTCGTCAGTTATCTGTATGTTTATACAATATTTTTATTTATTATTCAATATTTGTATGTATTAAGTAGTATGTATGTTGGTGATTGTATTGTTGTAATATCAATCGCTGTACTCTTCTCTTTTCTGACATCTAACTTTATTTTTTCTGATGCGACCCATAGTTGACTGGTAGAAGCTTATTATGCTGTGTGTACATGATAGTGGAGTCGCAGCATACCAACAGTGGTATGCTGCGACTCCACTATCATGTACATCATAAGATATCATCACAAGATATATCAAGGTATTATGTATATCATAAGATACAGATCTTACTTACTTTAATTCATTTTTACTTGTCAAGCAACTGTAGTAACTCTGTTTTGTACACCTTATTAATAAATAGAAATAAAAGAGAATACTGTAAGCATTATGTTCGCCTCAAAAGAAGTTTTTAATAAGTAAATAAATTACCATTACCTTAGTTACAAACAATAAAAAGAAAGTTCAAGAGAAAATGGGTAAAATATTATACTCCAAGGCTCGTTATGTACGTATTTTTATCGCAATTGAACCTACCCTGTGGGTAGGGAAGAAAACAATATTAATTCCGTATTCCTAGAGCTTTGAAATAGGATGTACAGTCACGCGCAACAGGGTTAACGCAAACAAAAGAGATGCGGAAAAATTTAATACTTAACCGTATTTTTTCATTCGGCCCGCGACTCGGCGCGGTAGTCTGGGCAAGTTTTACAAATCAAACACCAGATGGCGCTTGGTAAACGCTGAGAAAATCGCAAGTGAACCATATCCAAACAAAATAATGTCTGCCGACATGTCTTAAATCTGGGTATCGTGGTTTAAATACACAATATTTTTTGAATAAAATTAGAAACAAAGAAAAACATACAGTTGAACTTATAACGACGAAATGTCAAAATTTACTGATTTAAGGGCCGATTGTTCAAAAGTCAGATAAAACTTATCAGACTGATGAATTATAAAGCGACAAATTTAAATAAATTTCAGGTTCCTATGATTGCTGACAATTAGGTGACGTTTTCAAATTAGCCATTTTGTAGTTTGTTCGACGAATATTTCTTATCTGACTATTGAAAAATCAGCCCTAAATCGTGGCCGCAAAGAGACGCGTAACTGGCTTGAATTTTACTATACCCTACTAGCTTAGACGGTTCAATCTTATAGAATATTTTATCAGTGATACTCGTTTCCGAGCTCAGAACAAAAGGTCCTTACCCTCTGGAAATATCATCGGCAACGAATTTTTCCTCTTTGTTGTAACAGTCGATAACTGAACATTTTTCCCTTGAAGTATTTGTTTTCTTGAGGAAAATGTTGAAACATTTACAATAGCAATCTCTGATTTTCATAAATATTCATAAGAATTGTTGTTTAACATGTTATTTAGCAGTTTGTTGACGGTAGCCGCCGTCATTGATATGTTATACTTTGTCGAGTGCTAGGGCACAAAGTTTTACTTACCGTGCCCTGATTAAAATTATTTATAAGACTTCCTAACCCTGTCACTGCCTACCGGACATTTCAATCCAAGTATACATATCCCTGTACTTATCTAGATTTCCCAATCAGTCCCGGCGGGTATAACGCGTGGTTTCTTATAAAAACTGCGATCTACGGTCAGCCCTCTCGTTTTTAGAGGGCACACAGCGCCGAAAAATCCGAACATCTCCATAAACGGTGGAGATTGAGAATTTCACCCTCTTTATTATTTCGCTACCCTTGCAACTTACAAGCCTTGCGGTAACGTCTCGATTTTGGGTAGATTTTTACATTATTTTTTGGTTTTTAGTTGAAACTTTGTTATCAAAAACACAACAAAGTTATGACAAATATAGCCTATTTATTTAAAGTCAGTTTCGTGTCAGCAACTTTAGTTTTCATCGTAATAGTGAAAATTAAAAATCTTTCTAGACGCTGGCACTGACCTCAAAACAAAATGTTGACGTCATTTTGAAATTTTGATTTACGTCTGATTTTTAACGACAGAATATTCGTTGAATAAAATACAATGCCGGATTCAAAAACATCACCCATTTGTCAGCAATCATTTATGACATATGACTTTGGTAAAATGGGCTCTTAGAGTCGATCTTAGATTCGAATTAGGTGTTTTGTTATAATTCGACGACGTATTTTATTCAAACAAAACACACTTATAACATATTGGCTAAATTTACATACAGCATTGAATAATCTATGTGTAAAATGACATGCAGTACTGCAGTTCTTATAACTAAATGTCGTAAGTCAGAATAAAGACAACCATTTTCCTGAGAAGACACATCCAACAGGAAATAATATTAAAAGAGCTCTTGGACTTGTGTTATTCTTAGCCTCGGCATGATGTCACTTCTTTCAAATAAAATAGAAAGTATACTTATGTTTTTCAGAGTATTGGCTACCAGTGTGTGTAAATAAGTTAAGATCGGTAGCCATCACGTAAATCAGTATGCGAGGTTTACTAACTTTGCTTTCCAGTTGTTTTCAGTCAATGCCTGTACGAGTATCAGTAAATTTCAGGCATCGTTTATTTTACATGCGCCACGTAAAGTATTGTCATGTTAAAAATAAAACAAAACACATACGAAATCTTTTTGTAACAACATATCAACGCATATCAAGCAATACAAATGTTTCAAAATTAAGCTTGAGTTCATAACATAACAAACAAAAGAGAGCAGAAATGATAACTCCATTCTCGTGGTACGATCGTGTTTTATTCCCGCATTACGCCTGGGTTTTATTCAAGAGTTAAAGAGAAAAAGCTCGTACGCGAAGAGCTGTGTCATAAATTTTAGTTAGAACAACATAGGACTTAACCAAGGCGAATCCTCTTTTTGCCTGACATTGGACAGGGCACCCGGGACGGCGCGTTACGTAATGCATCCCAGGATAAGCTTGAAACATGAATAGTGCACGGTAACTAATTCTAAAAGACCAACGACCAATTTGGGGTTACAACTTTTGCGGTTTCATAAAAAGCGGAGGTTTACTTTGCGGTTGGAGTGTTTACATGCTAAAACTTTCTTTAAATTGTTACTGCAAGATATAACATATTTGGGCTCTTTGGACCGTGTAACCTTAACAATAACTTATGTTAATGTAAATTGCACTTGTAAAAAGCATCTTTACACATGTGTCAGACGAGGAATCGACTCCCGTGTCTTACGCTATCCGGGCGTATGCCTATACCACTCGGCCACCGTCACATTACCAAGCATGTTGAATTTTGTAAGCGCTTACTTTAAGGCGTAGGCTGCGTTACGTCATGGGCGTCACGGGGTTAGAATCCTCGTCTGTCACACAGCCAAACTTACTTTAAATTAGCGTCAAAATACACTCAAAAATAACACTACTTCCGGCGAAGTGTGTTAAAAATGTACAGATATGGGAAGTTTGCTAATACTAACTGAACACAGATGGCAGGGAAGAGGTTGTATGTTTACTTTGTAGTTACCGAATCGTTTAATACTTGTTTGGGATATTTTGTTTATATAAGTTATTTTACTTTAAGGCTACGATACACATGCCTGTAGCTGGCACACTTTCATGCCAGCAACTTGCTCGTGCCATATACTTGTATGTGCAGGAAGACGCTAGCTGGCATTCAATGTGAGGGAGGGGACGCGCGGAGCTCCAAAACTAGCGCGTGTGAATAGCAATAGTATGAATATAGGGATGCAAGAACGTAAATTGCTAATCTAGCACATGCCAGTAACTGGCATGCAAGCTACTGGTCCGTTTTAGAGGCATGTGAATTGCATTGCCTTTAGTTGCATAAAATACTACTATGCAAAGAGATATACTGTAAGAACGACTTATTATAAATTAATCTTTTAATAACTTTGCTGATTAGAGAAACACACAATTCTATAGAAGTTTTTCAAGAAAATAGCATTTTGCAGAAAACTCGATATTCATGCGGACAAATTCACTGGAATCCACTGTTTATTTTTTTTTCTAATACTCATGTTGCAAACCAAAAATATTGTTAAGTAGTTTACCTCCTAAATGAATAAATCTGCTTTTCCCAATAAAGACCAGTAGATACCAGTTAGGTAGGTTTTGCCTGAAATATATACGAAAAACGGACAGTGTGTGATTTAAGCCTGATGCCTGGTGCGGGCTCTATCACAATAAAACAAAAACTTCGACAGATTAAGGAGCTGCACAATGGGTTGGCGGCGAAGAGTGAGCTGTTTTTAAGCCCCTGCATATGTAAAACTAACGTAATGATTATTTTTTCAAACAATCTCTTGATATGCCATCCTTTCTGCCTAGATAATAATAATTAATTTCTTTTTTTATTAAGGAACATTACTAATACCCATAATCTAAATACGTAAATGCGTTGTCCCAATTCCACGCTAAAATAACTGAATCGATTTTAATTTTAATTTTAAGGTGCTCGTAGCGCAGTGGAAACAGCGATTTTGTAGTGATACTGAAGTATTGCACCTACCCTACCTACCTACAGCGCGGTCGTGTTTGGGTGACCATTCCGACCATATAAGTGACGAATATCACGAGCATCCCCGTGCTTCGGAAGGCCCGTTAAGCCGTTGGTCCAGGCTAGTATCGGTTGATATTGGTCTTCAAGCTTAGTCGGAGGCCTTATGGGCGGCTTGATAACATCTGACAGCAGAGTTAGTCGCTGCCTTGCAAACACCCCTCGACCAACCCGCACTGAGCCTGCGTGGTGGATTATGGCTCAAACTATCACACAGTTTTTTGCCGCGTAATTTTAGTTTTTTTTATTAATTATTGTAATGCATGGAAGTTTCGAATTATTCAATATAATATTTTAAAATAAAAATTTGTATTTTAAGAGAAATAAATGTTGAAATAGTTTTGAACATTTCAAAATGAATATTAATTATCTTTTAAATTCTTCTTTACCTGCTCCTGCTTTGGGTAAGCCTTCCTTGTTCCATGGCGTCACAACATTCTGTCCCGGGTTGGCTGTGAGTTCAGCTATGCCCAATGTATTGACGGTTGTCCACCACTTGGCCGGCGATCTTCCTCTATCCTTCTTCCCTTCGGATATATATTGAGATTTTTTACAAATATTCGTCGTTTCGTTTCATTCTCATTACATGCTCGAACTACGATCACCTCAATCGGTTCTTGCTCATCTTTTCCGCGACTGGAGCGACTCATAAGAGCCCGATGTAAGCATGTACTTTATCGAGTATAGTCACTTTATTTATTAATTTAAAAAAATGCGCCTGCACATCGTTTGATTTGTGGAACCAATAAAGATTTGATAGAATATTGGTGGTGTTTCCGCCACCCCAAATTTTCTCGATATAGCGCTACTAAATTGCCTATTATATGTACGTGAAAGCGTCCTAACGCTTTCCAGTCAAATTGAACTCAATCTGTCCAACTGATCACTTAAAAACATGTTGATCTGTATTCTACCTACAGCAGATGATATTACAACGACAGCTACTGGCAAGTTGATGGAAGCCGTCGATAAACCACGACGACGCGTCGTCATCATACCGACGACTTATCAGCGAAATTAATTTACTTCCTAAAATATCTTGATAGATGACCAATAATTAATTGGGCATCTAATTAAGTAGATAATAGTATGCGAGGTTAATTAATATGTACTTAATACTGTAAACACTCTAGAGTGTTGCTAATAATGGTTAGCAGAGTTAAAACTTTGATAAACTCAACGAAAGGGGTATTAATTGTAACGCATGATAACAGCCTACCTGTTGATTTACCTTTAATTATTTTTTTATTTATACTTTATTGCACAACCAAAATTTTTTACAAAAGGTGGACTAATCGCCATATGGCATTTTCTACCAGTCAAAGTCACCTTTGGGCTAAGCAGAAATAATTTTGGGCGGTGCGACAGACAAAAAGAAAATGAGCTAAAAAAAGTTAAATTTATTGTATTCGTTTTTGATAGTTAATGTCCACATGTTGTTGTGTTTCATGTGGAATTTTTTGTGTTAATGAGTACATACCATGTCTTCAGTGTGACTGTGTCATTTGTACCGTGAACTAGGCAAAAAATCAGTGAAATGCGGCTATGACGTCGTATTATCAAATGGGATCAGCAGGGCGATTCAAAACCATTTGATAGGCCATTCGGCTTGGGTTTCGGTCACATATTTTATATAGGTATTCTATTCATTTATAAATTAATATCGTAGTTTTATCGATTTCGATATGCCAGTTCGATATCAAATACATATATAAAAAAAAATTGCATCGGATCACAGCGACGCTACGCTTTCTCACAGTACCTACCCGTTTTATCTGCACCGGAAAACCCGTATGTGTATTTCAAAACCAAAAATAGCCAACTCGTCACATCACTAGTCAGTGCATACATGTCGGTAATGGTACTCGCCTCTTTATATCTTGACCTTAACCGAATGGTTCTGAATCGGTAAGCAGCTGCTGAAGTCTTGATCCAGTTTCAACAATCAAACACCAGATGGCGCTTGGTAGACGCTGAGACACAATTAGTGTTTTCATCATTTAATTATGTGAGAATAATTTTCAAATAAAGTTTATACAATGCCAGACATATTTTGAGGATTAATTAAAGATATAATTACTATTTTTTACTGGTTTTGACTGCGACCGCAAGACACAAAAGTCAGTTTAATGTAACTTTAACGAATGGTTCACACTCACTCCAAAAGCGCTGATAGCATCCTTTTCTTGTTTATTTATTACCCAAATTTAACAATAACATGTCCAAACTGCTTAGCAGTTTGTCAGCAGTAGTTCTCGTCTAACTAACCTTGTTACATTTGGTCACGTACTTGTACGAACGTGAAAACTGAATCTACCCGCACATTTAGAGATTCAATTATGTTTTTATAACCATCGTTGTCATGTCACGCTGATGCAACATTTTCATCCTTCTTATCTATTCCATTATTCCACCCCCGTTGACCCCATTCCCCACTGCAGCACCGGATGGGTAGCTGTCAAACACACTGTGCCCCCGACTTGATTTGCGATAAACTCAGTATAGCAGAGTGGTGCAGTAGAACCACAGAGTATAGAAGTTTAGGCGATGTTAGCGAGGAGCAGCGAGACACGTTCAACTTATAATCAAAATAACATGAATTAATATCTAATCTTAAGACTAATAGGCTACTACCGGTCCCCCGCAATTGCGTCTGGGCGTTTGATATATTTTTTTTACAAGTTTTAGTAATTCCTACTTTGTATCTTAAATTAATAAAATTGCGCGCAATACTTTAGGAAGCTAACGATTTAAGCGGAATTGGGGGGAAATAAGTTCGTTCGGGTATTCAATAGTAATTACCTAGGGGAAAACGAGTCATTGCCTAGTAACAGCGATTGTCTACCTACGAGTAAAGCAAAACACTATGGAGGAGATTGGAAATCACTGAACTTTTGTGTCGCCCTTAAGCCCCACCAAAATTATTATAATTATAATTATTTAAAATTATTTGCCCCACCAATTTGACGACCTCCGTGGTAGAGTGGCTAGCACAGTGGTTTCAAGCGTCGCCATCTCGTGAGGTTCCGGTTCCGGGTTCGATTCCCGGTCGGGTCAATGTAGAAAACGACATTTTCTATATTGTATCGGGTCTGGGTCTTGTGGTACCACCGTGCACTGGCTACTTACTTTGGGATCAGAGCAATGTATGTGAATGGTGTCCAATATTTATTTATTTTTTAAGTTAATTTACTTCATTGAAGTAACTCTAAGTGAAGTCTTTCTTAAATTCTCTAAACTACAATAATGTTAGTTCTAAACTAATTAAGTCTCCATGCCGGATTTTAGCTGGATTATTAACAAGCAAAATTAGCTTAGTAATTATTCATCAGGAAACAGCCGTACCGGGTATATTATGTGGGCACACTTGGCTTAATTAATGGGAAGTGGTTATATTATATACTTATGTTTAGTTTGTACAATTTGACACCTCTTGTACTTGCTTCTTGAAAACTACGGGGTGACTTTGAAAATATTGCCAAGAACCGACTCATGCTTTAACTTTAAAATCAATTTATTTTATAACACTAAGAAAATTATTGAAGTTAAACTTCGATTTCCTTGATCAGTTTGTGTAAAGCATTTTTTAATACTTTAATATTATTCGTCAATTTGAGAAAATAAATCTGTACTTTATTAGCTTAAATTTGAAGCAAAGATCAATTCTACAGTATTAAATATTGTTTTCTGCTGTTCAGCAATTCATTTTATTTTAATATGGGAAAGGGGATTATAAATCATGAGTAGGTTTTTAGTTTAAAATATTGCTAATGTTTTCAAAGTCAGCCTGTAAAGTATTTTTTTTTTCAATGATTACTGAGACATTTTATGCAAAACACATTCTTCCGTTTCACGCATATTACATTACAAGATCGAAAATACGATTTTACAAAATTGATTGTTGCCAAAATATAACAAATCAATGCCTTTTTAAATTAAGTCATTTATTTTGAAACGCCCACTAATGATTTATATTCTTCTTTTTTATATTCTTCTTTTCTTATATAAACATCAATAATTATGCATGGAACGAGACTCGAACAATAGTGATTGACAAAACCTAATCGACCTTAAATCATGTATCTACGTCCGAATAATCGGTATCGCCATAATAATCAATCACTAATTTATTGATGGCAACCGCATGAAAAATACTATCGCTATCACTTAATAGCCTATACGAGTATTTATTTAAATGTCCTTGTTACACTACTGTTTTTCTACTTGTTTTCGACAAAATAATCAGTCAACAAGGTTTAATAATATGCTATCTATATGCACTAAGACTGGCCACGAAAAGTATAAAATTTAAAAAATACCGACCTCCATGGTCGAGTCGCTAGCACGCTGGTTTCAAGCGTCGCCATCTCGTGAGGTTCCGCGTTCGATTCCCGGTTTGGTCAATGTAGAAAACGATCTTTTTTATATTGTCTCGGGTCTGGGTGTTGTGGTACCACCATTGTTTCCGAACTCCATAACACAAGTGCTTTAGCTACTTAGCTTGGGATCGGAGCAATGTATGTGATGTTGTCAAATATTTATTTATTTATTTAAAAATAATATTTGGGACACTAATTATCGAAAACTTTGTACGAAAAACATCGGTTTAATTTTATTGGGTGACATCACTAAAATTTATAAAATGACAAAGACTCAGCGATCGTCTTAGGCTGTATCAACTACCTATATACTAGGAATTATTACAAGCTAAGTAGCGTAGGTTACTCATTTTAATTTAACCATAAAGTTAAAACTGTTTACCTCTCTTGTAAAATATAATTGAGTTAAGTACATAACAAGCAATCTGTAGACTTAAAACTATATTAAAATGAAAAATAAATAAAACGCCTCCAAAAACCTGACTAATCATATACATAACTATACCCGCGGAATTTCCACTTCATGGGGGGGGAGTCTTTAGATCAACATACTCAAATATTATCAAAATCTAAGGATATCACATTACATGCAAGTCGAATCGTTTACATCATTACTTAAGTCGGTTAAATCTCTTTCTATTACAGCCCAAAACAATCTGCGAAACCTGAAAGAACTAAATTCAATATCAAAATACAGTAATAAAATTTAATCGCGCTACAAAAATGTTCAGTCACACTCATTATTTTAACTGGGAAAGTTTGAGGACGCGGCTCTGTTATGACAAACATTCCTTTAGCTCTAAAGAGGAAAAGGTTCGGTTGGAATAATAGTCCCCCCTAGTGTTGCTTAAGTATCGATACTTTAACGTTTTAAGTGATAATATTTAAAGGGTTGATTCAGCACAATATACGAATCATTTTTTGTAGAAAATGCTTAGGGTTTTCATACGCATTATTGAGAAAATTATTGATTAAGATATTTTATTAAGTATTTTTTAAATTCAGTTTAAGATTCGAGAAAATTCGGGCATTGAATTGAGAGAGACGAAGCGAATGACGTAGAAAACTCTGAAATCGTCAGAGAGCTGTTTTAAAAAAATCTTTCTTTGTTGGAGAAAATTAAAAAAATGAAAATCTCGAAGTTCATAAATGTAATAATAGTATCGGACACAGGATACTAGGACACAGTAAAAATATTATCACTTAAAATATAATAGATATTTAAATATCTTAATAATACCTATATAGACATAGCAATACCATTGATAGCTTCAGTAGAAGCGTGTAACCAAAAGTGACTCTAATTAAAGAAGTGAACATTTAACAACGCATAACTTTATTAATAACAAACAAGAAAAAATAAAACTAAGACATGCAATAAAAAATAGCTTAAAATCAAACTGTTCAAAAACAAAACCATTTTCTTGCGGCAAAGAGGCTATGATGCTGGCTTATTTTGATTAAAAAAGCTATAACTCGTTGATCCGGAAAAAGATGGGCTTTGCTTTATGCTTCAAAGCTTAGTATTGAATGCACTATCGATACTCTTCTTAGTATAGTCAATATCGTTAGCTGTTGTATACAATTGCATCTTATACTGTAGCAATAGTGCTTTCGGTATTCCTACGTTATCTCTAGGACAAAACTATCATTAGTGCCGGCCGATACTATTGCCATACAATTGTTGTTAGTCATGGATGATTATATATGATTATATATGATACATGTATTCAAGAATTTACGGGAGACGCCCCAGTCATAATCGTTGTCTGCTACTTCGTTACGCAAGGAAGAAAACTAGTGAGTTGCGTGGCGCAATTTTTTATACTATTGCTTTTGCTATCTATCGATAGAGTATCGATAGCGAACTATCGAGCGGAAACGCTTGTACCGCCTGTTCGGCCGTCTTTGAGCAGAATGCATACACACGGTTCAATTTTATTCATGAGAAGCTATAGTAAAAATGGATTCAAGTCCTTTAAGTTAAAAACACTTTTATTTACCCCCAATAGTGACATTTAACTTTAAAATCGTTGTTCTTTTTATTTTTTACCACATCTATCAACAATCGAAAAACCAGGTATAATATTCTATCGATGTATAACTGGTTAAAATGAGTCTATTCTTTAAAAAAAAAAAACAATCGACAAAAAATCTTTGGATGTCATATCTCTTTGAGTAAAATGGTTTCCTTGCGACAAGTTCCGGCGATACAGCGGTTCCTCTCTTCTTACTTCTGGCAGTGATGACTCATTCATCTCAAAGAAAATTTTAATAACTGAAAAACCGGCTAATTTCCACTCGAACTCGCGCCAACAAAAATCACTTCATTTGTGAAAATGTCACCTGTCTAGCTATCGCGGTTCTTGAGACACAGCCTGGTGACAGACAGACGGGCGGACTGACAGTAAAGTCTTTGTTGTTTTGCCTTTTCCAGGGGAAACCCAAAAGTTTTAAAGGAATTTATATTATTTTTGTACTAGTATCGTAATGTTGTCATGTCTTTATATCTGATATTTACTATTTTGTGGAGCTGAGCTAATAGTGAAACTCTTAAATGCTTAGAAGTTCAGTAATTATGACGCCAAAAAATTATGTTTGGGACTTTTTAGCTTGATAAAGAACAGAGTCAAAAGTTTTGTTTTATAATAAACTAGCGGTCCCCCGCGACTTCGTCCGCGCGTTTTGAGTTTGCCCCCTCCCGTCGCAGCGTCATGTTTTATATCCTAAAGCCTTTCTCGATAAATAAGCTATCCAACACAGAAATATTTTTTCAAATCGGTCCAGCAGTTCCTGAGATAAGCGCGTTCAAACAAACAAACTCTTCAGCTTTATAATAAATTAGCGCAAGCGCACGTTGTACTTAAGCTGCGAACATTATTTTGGTGCGGAGTTATGTTAAAACTGTGATAGCTCCTAAGATATTTATTGAAATCAATTGATATAAAGGGCAACTTTGTTCTAAATGAAATGCTCGTGATGATGAATGTATTTATTTTGATAAGAATGAATACCTGTGTGTATAATACACCTCTAAAAATATTGTATTATTTTTTTACAAATTTATTAACTTAAAAAAGGTTGTAGTAAGTCAACCATAAAAGATAGACATATGCTGTCGCGGACTTTATTATAGAACTCTTAAGCTGAACAATCCTGTGATACATGATTTTTCTGTAACTTAAGCGGCTTCCGCAGCGTATGCAGCGGAAGCTCTCAAAAGGAATATCTTTCTCCCGTTTTCGCAACATTTTTCATTTCTGCTGTGGTCTTATGAGTCGTATCTTTATGTTATATAGCCTAAAGCCTTCCTCGATAAATGGACTATCCAACGTAAAAATAATTTTTCAAATCGGGCCAGTAGTTTTTGAGATTAGCGCGTTCAAACAAACAAACAAACAAACTCTTCAGCTTTATAATATTAGTATAGATAAAATAAAAATAAAATGACTTTTATTTCAGGTACTTAGTGTCCCATATCAAATATAAATTTAACATGCCAAATTGATGAAATAATTTACATATTACATTAAAATTATAATATAATAAATAGTTATGTTAAATCAATAAATATATAACATAAATAAATTTTGGTAATGTCAAAATAAATCGGTAACAATGGCAAACATATTTCATATTATTATGAATAATTTGTCAAACATACTCGTATAAACTATTTGAAATACAACCTGTTTTTGAATTCGTTTTTTACTTTTATATATAAGTTAATTTTATTCTAAGTTGCATTCGCTTCCAAGGCCAATTTCTGTTTATCCGTATTCTGCTGGTTCGCAATTGTAAGTTTTCTGGGTGGTAGGTTATACTTCTAAGGGTCGATTTTTTAAGATTATACCATAAAATTACTATCCCTTTGGAATAGAACAACAAAAGCGAGATGTCCCTAGCAGCAAACTGTGTGATAAAAAGAGATGGGTAGCAGAACCATTTTTGTCAGATGTCAAACAGTTGACCGCCCTGCAGAAGCTCGCTGAAAATTACGTGCATTTGATTTTTTACATTTAAAAGTGAAATTGTGCATATTTTGGAGAAATAATGCATCTAAAACATGGTGACTTGATCGGTGATTGATTGTTATGCATTACAGCGGCATAACCCCAACAAATAATCATTTAACAGGTAGATTAGTCCAAATCGAAGCCTCTTAATATACGACTTATATTTACCAATGCGCTTCAAATTTAAAGTACGCAGTTTGATTATTCTATACTACAAACGTTAATTTACGTAAAAAATAAAGACAGAATAAGACAGGGAATGTTGTATAATGAAATAACATTTAGTTTTACACTAGAGCTGCATGTTCAATATTTTGTGTCGACTATTTATCATGCAGTAAACTACTATATTTAACTTAGGAACATTGTTATAAATCACCTGATCAAAAGGTTATCTCATTTAAAGCTACAAATGTTACTTACTTATGTTAGTTACTGACATCTTAAATCGGTTTCGTTTGACAGCTTTTACTTGTCCTTCTATTCCGATAGGAATTTTAATTTTATGGATTATACTTATCAGACTGATAAATTATAAAGCGACAGATTTAAAAAATGACAGTTACGTATAATTGCTGACATAAGGTGACGTTTTGAGATTAGCCATATTGTATTTTGTTCGAATATTTCTTATCTGACAATTGAAAAATCAGCCCTAATTAAACAAAAAGTGGAAGATGAGTTTATCAAGCGGATTGTAATTCAAGTAGAATTTATGCACCAAAAATATATCATTTCATGGTTCCTAATTCATTGGTGGGTGGATTGGAACGTGAGTGAAGTGTGAATATTAACACTATAAAATATATACGAGAAGGATACAAGAAAATTTGTCAAATGAATACGTACATAATGATTCTATTTTAGTTTGAACGGTATAACACGGAGTGGTCCAACTCCATCTTGCAACTTTGTTCGTAACAAGAGCAAGAGCCGGTTCCAACTTAATTCTACAATTTCCGACAGAGCCAATCTAGTATAGCCTCTTAATTATTAAGATGCTATACCAGATGGACTCTGTCGGTAAAACCTTCAAAGTAGGGACTTCAAATGACTGTCGGGAAGGAATAACTGTTTTATGTGGAAATATAGATAGATCCTGGATACAATTAATTCCAATTGGCTTGGTGTGCAAAAATTGACTAATTAAAGTTCCACTGTTCGTGAAAAGTTGTTATGTTATCCGCTAAAACGTTTAGAAATGGTATGGCATTCTTTCCCAACTAGCACACAAGCAGCTTTCACCGCCATTATAGAGCTTCTTAGCGATACAATGGCCGTTGAAAAGCTTGAACCAACTCCTCAGCCTGTATAGCAACGTATTCTAATGCCACTATACAGGTAGGCGATACAGTGGCCATACAATCGTAATCATTTACACTAAAGCAGTTACAATGGTATCTTGTTCCGTCATTCTACAGGTGATGGAGGTATAGTAGCGTTGTGAACACTCCTTAACCACTAGTAGAGCTATAAATGATATTTTGGAAGGTATGAGTGTTTGAAAGGCGCTATAGGATGCTACTTAATCACTTTGAGTGGAAAAGGGAGTCTCTATAGATTCTTAAGGTCTATTATAGTGTTTATCACCACTCTTGTAGCGTCATTACCTACAGTAGAGTTAAAGTTACTCTGTAGTAGCGCTAAAGGCGCTATATTTGAGGAAATGAACTCTTTCGTAGCGCTAAGCGCGTTATAGTAGTGGTTTTAATTACTTAAGACGATGAGTAATACGTTTATAGCGTTGCTGTAGCGCTTTAAGTGGGACAGGAGCGGTTTCAAATGCTTTGAAAAACGTAAACGTTGTCGTCCATTTTGAGTTATACCTAATAATATGACAACTATTTTCAACAATAACAATAACAACGCCCACATTGATATCGAGTTATTACAACTACTTTATGGTTTAGTTTCGATATTATTTATTCATAAATGACTTAAACATCTATTGGGAAGTCTTAATAAGTGGTTTTAATAAAATAAAAAAACTATGTCACCAATATTATAAAAGTATTATAACACTAAAAACGTATTATCTTGTGGGCGCGTTAAAATCTAAGCGAAAATACATGTATATATTCACAGTAAACTGATACTCGCAATAAATATGGCACAGTAATAATATATTCAAACTTACCTTTTGAGTTTATGTATTTGAAAAACTTCTGACAGACAACACCTTGTTTCCATTGCACAGATTTAAAATCACAACTATTATTTTTCCATATGTATTTAGTTTTTAGTCACACAATCGCGATCAAATACGACGAGAGCTGCAGAATAGCGCTACAAAACATAATTTTACTCTTACAGCGTTCGCTACACCTTTTTAAGCGTCATTGTATATCCATTAGCGTACACAACCACTCTTGTAGCATCATTGTACAAACATTAACGTACATCACCACTCTTGTAGCGTCGTTATACGGCGGTTCTAACTCTTATTTCGCTACTATAGCGCGATTGTAGAGCTTATACCGTTATAAAAAGTGCCTATTTTGGGGTTAGAGTAGCGCTATAGCAGTTTATACGGCTGCTGTAGCGCTTATCTATAAAGCTTATGCCGTAATCGACAACCTCTTAACGGCCACTGTAGAGCTTCTTATAGCGCTTGTGTGCTAGTTGGGTTACCAGTCAACCACTTGGCAATGCAGAGAGTTTAATCAGTGGAAGAATATTAATTTAAAGTAAGAAGAGTAGTACAATAAAGGAAGTAAAATGTACTAACTCAAACATACTGGGTGTTGTGGTACCACCGTTGTTTCCGATTTCCATAACACAAGGGCTTTAGCTACTTAGCTTGGGTTCGGAGCAATGTATGTGATGTTGTCAAATATATATTTATGTATATATTTATTTAAACATACTAATATAACACAAATATACCTATAATAAAAAACTAAAGCAAATAATAATAAACCTTTTAAGAACATACTTTATAAATACAATATTATAAATGTTATATGTGATGATATCGACGACATCTAAAATGACACAAGTAAAAGGAAATGGTGGTTAATTCTGAAGTAAGCCAGGTTAAGATAGATAGCAAGGGTGCGATGAGACTTTTTAAAACTAAATTAAATTATCAACTTTACTTATTTACCTCTTAGGTACTGTTTTTTGTGAAATAACGGTACGTTTTTTTTTGTAGATTAAGACATTTACAATAATATTACCTACCCTTTAGAACACTATTTACAGATATTATTTGCGAGGTCTTTAAATTCAATTAATTATACTTACTCGTTTCTTTTTATTATGTTTTACTCAATAAATTTGTCAAGTCAGAAATTAGAAACACGAACAATAAAAATTGCTATTGCTTGCATACTTGATACTCTTAAGTAATCACGAATCCTACTGATGTAGAAAATTTTAACATTAAGTGTCATTTTTATCAAACTTTAGTCACAATGATAAATGTCCCTTACACTAGTGTTTATTATTAGTGTGAAAATATTAGATAACTCCTGGGTATAGTTGAATAAACACAAAAAAATATACCCAAAGTAAAAAAATATCTACATCCTTGGGCAAGGAGCCGATGATGCTGGCGTTGGATAGCTACGAGTATACTGATATGATGATGATGATTTGAGCTAAAAAAAAGCCAGATTTGTTATTTGCTAATAGGAAATTAATATTGGTTAATAAGAAAACTAAAACGAGGTACGTACTAAGTCTTTTAATGGTTGTAAAAGAAGACAGAAAATGTAAGAACTCAATAACGTTGGATTATGCTAGGAATGTACAGAATATAATTTTCTTAATTTTCTGGATACTACTATCTACTGGCCTGCTGTAGGAGAACACACATCAAAAAAACAACAAATGAATTTGATGCATTTTCATTTATTAAATTAAATCAGCTGAGTCTGAACTTTTTTTGGTACGTGTATGGCCAAAAAAGGAGGTTCATTCAGTGGAGGTTCAAGTCACCCTCTGAAAATTAGTGTCGTCGCATGCATCTTGTCACGATTAATGCTGACAGGGTACCTTTTCGACTCATACTCGATGTTAATGTTAAAAAAACCGGCTCAATGCAAATCGGACTCGCCCACTAAGGGTTCCGTGCCAACTTAAACTGAATTAGGGATCCACTTACTTCCACTAAGCCAAAATACCATAGTTTTTTATTGACAGCAAACATAACTTTTTTTTTCATAGTGTCTGTTTGAAGAAAAAAGTATGTTTGCGGTTGTTGAATATGAGCTATATCCCAAAAACTACTGGTTCGATTCAGTCCAAACCATTTTTTGTTGAAAGTATTTATTAAGATCTATATCATATATTTTTTTCAAAATTTACACTCGCTCAGTTTAGAAATTAGAAAGCGGGGGGACGCCCATTTTACCACTTTGGAAGCGTCTATCTCTCAAACGTTAGACTTTAAGAGAAAATGGTTTCAAGAACCACGATGTCATTTTAAAAGACCTATCCACAGTCTCCCTACATGCATAGGTTTGACAAAAAAATATTTTCGGTTTTATATTCATGTATGGGAGCCCCCCTTAAATATCATTTTTTTGTATGAGATACATCTTCCTACCAAATTTCAACAGTGTGATGCTCATAGTTACAGAGTAAAGTGCCTGAGGCATACGGACGGACAGACAGACAGACATAACGAAACTATAAGGGTTCCGTTTTTTGCCATTCGGCTACGGAACGTGTGTCTGTTTATTGTATAATTATGTCTTTACGAGTAAATATATTTGTACGTGTCTGTGAGTCGAATAAATGTATTTTCTTTCATTATTTAAAAGTTGTCTTTGTCAAATATACCACGTACTCAATAATCGCAAATTCCTATCCTAGCTAATGAACAAAACATTTATCCCCACGTATTAATATCGTAAAAAGCAAGTTTCATGTTTCCGATGCATATAAGTTCTGGCACGCTGAGCTCGTTCAACTGTCGAATCGCAAAATTAAAGTTGCTGAACCATACAGCCTACTTGCCGCACTACCCAGAACATCTAACCGATTCAACGACATTATACACAAGAATTAGTGCAGAATATATTGTATATTAGTAGTCAAACGGTACTTGTATTTCGCTGTTACCTTACTTAAACAACTGCCTTACACCTATAAGGCTACCCATAAGATCCTTTACACACTGCGACTTTTAGCAGCGATGCAGTCGCGATGCTAACGCGCGATAAGTCGGCAGCCCAACATGACTGATGAGAGATCAGGCGCAGTACTAACGGCTTAATGTAGGTACTTTCCAAGGCTCGGGGGTGTCATCACCACCAATTCTCTGACTCCGAGCTTTTCCGAGTATTTCAAGACAGAAAACCCAGATTCAAAATTCGTCCGGAACCTCTTGGATAGTAACCACTGAACTAACCGCTACACAAATGAGGCAGTATCCAAAAATAGTTTTTAGGTAATAATATATATTAAATAAATAAAAATATACATTAAACACCAATCACATACATTGCTCTGATTCTAAAAGTATCTTATGTACTGGTGTTATGGAAATCAGACACAATGTCAGAGAACATTTAAAATTCTAAATTGACCCGACCGGGAATCGAACCCTGGACCTCGGAGCGGCGACGCCTTGAAAGCAGCGTACTTAGCCACTACACTACGGAGGTCGTCAATTGGGTATATGATACATTACCACAAAAGCAATAAAACACGATTTAGTGCCGAGTTGTTACAATTGCACGAAAATGTGTGCATAAAACGAACTCCAAACGATTCCGAAAACTTAATTTAACTGAACTTAATTAAACTTTGTAGTATAGCTTTTTTTAATTCAAAACCAGACTAACCACAATATTTTTATGGCAGGTAAAAAAAATCTTAAAAATTAATACGATACTAAAAATATACATATCATAAAAGTTCCTATGTAAGTAAGTAAATGATATTTTTTCCAAAACCCAATATTGTTTTTATTTTATGAGATATGTTTTTTTTTCATGTATATATATTTTTTATGCGTGAAATTTATCGTTTTTTTTCTTTTAATAGTAACCCATTTTCTTTTTTTCTGTCGCACCGCCTACAATCATTTCTGCTTAGCCCAAAGGTATGACTGGTAGAGAATGCCATATGGCGTTAAGTCCACCTTTTGTACAAATTTTTGGTTGTGCAATAAAGTATAAATAAAATAAAATAAATTGTTTTTTTTAGTTAAGTTTGCTTTGTAAAACTGTAACTGAAACATTATTCGTGAGAGTTTTTTTATAAATAGTGAAACTTTCTCATAAGTTATTAAATATATTTTTTTTTATTTCAACACACATATTCACGCCCTGGTATCCTTAAATTTACAAAACTTATCACCTTATTTGTCACACGTGAAAAAAACGAGAATCTTTATCAATAAAGCGCGGGTGGCACCTACCCCTTTAGGCAGCCTTTATAGATGGGTGGCAAATAAAATCTATGTCAAGAAGATCCAAATACTACGCGATATGTTCTGTATATAATTTACTGTAACCCTTCATATTTTATGACACGTTTCGGTTTAAGCTTTTCTTGCACAGTGTAAGGTAATATTTAGTCATCTCAGACAAGAAGAGAGGAAGAAGACGACCACTGGCCACATGGCCGACAACCGTTTCAAAAGACATGTTACAAGCAGATGCAGGAATAGGCAACCCAAGACCGACTGTCTCGGCGCCATAGTGCGCCTTCACAATAAATATCCTTTGGACATTTCCACACATCGCCATCTAGTCCCAAAGTAAGCTACTCAAAGCTTGTGGTATGGGTGCCAGACAACGGATATAATACTTAAATACTTTTTGTTTGTAAATACATACATGATATACATAGAAAACACCCAGACCAATACAAACAGACATGTTCATGCACACAAATGTTTTTATTGTGCGAGGATCGAACCCGCAACCCGCTGCGTAATAGGCAATTTCTCGACCACTACAC
Organism: Pyrausta purpuralis; assembly: GCA_963924145.1. NCBI lineage: Eukaryota > Metazoa > Arthropoda > Insecta > Lepidoptera > Crambidae > Pyrausta > Pyrausta purpuralis. The sequence goes on from OZ001647.1 coordinate 3,314,134, forward strand.
CAGACGGGTCGTCAATAGAGCGACATAGAGCACAATAGAGCGACAGCAGCGCCGTCGCTCTAATGTGAAGGGCTTATATTAATGTATAAAGTTACCAGCGCGGCTGTCGCGTGACCGTCGCGCTGCATAAGTGTGAAAGCGCTCTTAAAACGACAAGGGCCGACCCAAAGTGAAGGGGAAAAGGCAAAGCAGAAGACATACAAGGAGAAGAAGAGTGTGAAACGTAGTTTTTATTTCTCTTTAACTAGTAGCCGCGTTCGAGATTTCAAAACACGTGGACTTTTCTCTCTGTTTTGTATGAATAATACGTTACGATCAAAATTAAGGTTGGTGCAAGCCGTGGTAGAGTTTTCTTTAGATAAAAGATATTCAAACAAAAATTAAGTAAGTAAAGTTAGCCTGTAACGTCACACTACTGGGTAAAGGCATTACCTCAACTATGACGTAGTTTCAGCAGAACTCTGCTATGCGGGCTCAGTGCGAACTGTTGTTGTAGTGTTTACAAGGAAAGCGACTACCCTTGGAAATTATAACTCCAAAACGATGCTCGTAGCTTAAGTAGTTTCGTACGACGCACGATTGCGCGAGTCGCTTGGTCGCTGTAGGTACTATGAAGGACACCGCCGCCTAACCTCCTCAAGAATCAAAATCGCTTGCACCACGTGTTGTCTTTTGCTTGACGTGACACCCGTTTTTGTGTTGTGTATGCAAGCGATTTACCTTGTCCAAGTTGTTAGACGCCTCTCCGGAGCCTCAAACGTACCAACTATGATAATATCCGTCGACCTCCGTGGAGTTATTGCGAAGTACGCTGGAATCAAGGTATCGTCGCTCCGAGGTCCCGGGTTCGATTCCGGACGGGTCAATATAGAAATCAAAATTTTCTATATTTTCTTGGGTCTGGGTGTTGTGGTACAACCTTTATGTCTGATTTCCATAACATAAGTGCAATTAGCTACTTACTTTGGTATTAGAGCAAGGTATGAGATTGGTGTCCAATATTTATATTCAAAGTCCGTTCCATTTTGCTTGTCAAATATTGGAAACAATCGTGACATTCCTTTTTAAATAAGATAAACACAAAAAACACTGACTACATATTATGTCAATCATCGTTCAACACTGAAATCTTAAAAAAATAGTAAATGAATTTTATTAACAGATATTATTCTAAAAGTAATGAAAAGATTGCTTACATTATTCGCCAAGCAAAGAAAAATGAACTTTATGTATATAGTTTTGTATTGAAACTTATTACGGGGAATCCGAAATGTACGCGAACAACGCTGCGGAGGGCCGCTAGTCAACCGATAAAATAATATTTTCTTTGCTTTTACGCAAGGGCTTAACAAGTTATCCCACAACCGTAAGAACAGGACCTAACTAATTTTCAGTTCCAAATAAAGATTCAATCCAATCCCCACAACATATTCAAGAAAAAGATACAACCGACAACTTTTACGACATTCTCGCGTTACTTTTTACACACTTCCTAAACCTTTCTCATTCAAAGCACCGTTCTAATATTTCGTGACAAAGAACGCTGCGTTCCTCCAGGGCTAAATTGAATCGGATCGTTTTTCTCTCTTCCTACAGAACCCCACGATCTCCAGAGATTTGTCGCGGGTTTTATCTGATGCTCATTCTTTCGGTTCTCAACGGCAACTTTTCCTGGCAGATATCCGTTGGGAATTCTCGACGGCTGCCGTCTATGCGGTTAGGGAACTAATCATGAGAGTAGTTTTTGTGTACGGTTATAGAATTGGAAATGGAAAAATGGAGTGATATTTGTGTTCTCTATCTGTCGTTGGCGATACATTTTGTAAAAGTAGTTATAGAATACAGTACGATAAAATATTACTAGGGTGAATAATGATTTTGATTTATTGAAATTATAAATCAGTGGGAGTGTGTATGAGTGATGCAATTTCAATAAATGTTTTTTCCTACTCTTTCAATTGAAAAAAATATATTATAGAGTTTTGGCCCGTCAAAGGACGTTTCAATATAATTATGTAACTACTCAATCAATAAATAAAGAAAGGTGGAAAAATATAACAAAACAATATATTTTTCCTCTACTGGAGGCCGATTCTCGTGCAGTTTGTATATGAAAAAAGTTCACCGATCGAATTTTCTTCGTCGAAGAAAAATTTGTTTTTTTCTCAGCGTCACGATTTCTATACATTTCGATTTCGTTTGTATGATAGTTTTTTTACCGTGTCGATAATTTACTTGATTTTAAAGGTAAACGGTTAAACTCGCAATCGAATCACCACACGAAAAATGTTCGATTGCCGCGAGAATCGCCACCCTTAAAAATAAAAATCTTATATTTACGGTTTTTTACATTTACAATCGATCAATAAAACATATATAGTGTATAAGCTATTGTATACAGAGGTTATTCAAATTTCAACACAATTCACTTATAACTTGTCCCTTCTTTGCAAATTGCATATTTAAAACAAAATGTAGAAAAGCGTGCATAAATACTAATTAAAGACGAACCAAATTGCCTAATGTCGTATTTATACAGGTTTTCCACTAATTTGTAATGATAATATAAGTAAGGATGTAAGTAACTACCTCAAATTTTTCAGTGTCCTCAAAGGTTACAAAATAGAAATTCTGTTTAAAACCTTGAAGCATTTAGACCCCTTACTCACTGCGACTTTTGGCATCGATGCAGTCACGCGTTTTGAAATCGCGCTTCGCGCTGATTATTGAGCAAAAAAGAATTTGAAAAGCATTTTTTGATTAGGGACAAAACAAAAACAAATACAGACTCACAAAATACCTATAGCAATGAAATATGTGTAATTGCTTCTTGATAAAAAATCTTCTAATCCGACTTTTGCTTGAGAAAAAGGAACAAAGCCACAAACTTTTGCATTCATAGTAATCATAATATTATTAATTAGTTTCTGTGCTGGTAGCACTTTAGCATTATATGTATAAAGAAATAAATAATGATGTCTTTATAATAATTTTTAAGGGGTTTTATTTATTTAAACTTTATTGCACAGACAATTTTTGTACTAAATGTGGACTTAAATCCATGTGGCGTTCTCTACCAGTCATATCATTAGTTCCGTACCCAAAGGGTCAAAACGGGACCCTATTACTTATCTAGTCCGTTGCTAGTCCTTTTTGCTTGGTTATTATTGTAAACAATCTTTGCATTCCTTTAGTTTTGAAATAATTCAATATAAAATAAAATAATCGCAGAAATTACCGACTACATGAGTAATGCATCGTTTAACACTGGGTAAATAAATTTTATTCACTAATATTATTTTAAAAGTTAGAAAAATAATGTTTAAATTGTATGACTAGCAATGAACAACGGACTATATAGTCAAATTGTTATCTCCTCCTTTTAGAAGTCGGTTAAAAGCCGAATATCTCATACCGCTCGCGCATTTACCACCACTACGATTGATCGGATGAATCCCAGGCTACATCGCGATGGTGTTTCATTTTCCAGGTCTAAAAGTGTTGTTTGTCTGACAATAGCAGTAATCCCGACGATATTTGCTCATATGACTGGATGATTTGTAAACATTGCGCTTGAAACGGGCAGGTCGCGTCGTACGCCATCGTATGTTTTCAAACAACGCGTCTTGTTTAACATGGTTCTCAAAATGTTCAAGTCAACTGCAGATTTTTCGCTGAAACATTTTGTTTCAAGCTGAAATTATTTTTAAGGAAAATATTGACATGTTGAAGATGTGTTCGGATTATGTAGGTAACGAACGGACTTTTAAATGCTTGAGATAGAGAAAAAAATTACCTACCTAGTTATTTAAATATATTTAACTACCGTCGAATTAATGGCTTATTAAAATTATTGAAAATTTTTATTGTGTAGAATCAATAAGAACCTTAAGATCAAACCTTTAGCCCAGCAGCTGAGGAACTTCATGCTTAATCTCTAAAAAAGAAAACTATTAATAAACCGCGAGACCCTTCATATACGGTGACTTTTAGCAGCGACGCTGACGCACGTTAGCATCGCTGCAGTCGCAAAATGTCAACCTTTACACACTGTGCTACTTTTCGCATGGATACAGTCGCGATGCTAACGCGCGTTAGTGTCGAAACAGTCGTGATGCAGAAGCTGGAAATTGTCAAATTATGTACTGAATTTTGGCGACTGCATCGATACCAACACGCGATAGCATCGTTGCAGTTGCGCTTCTGCATCGATACTAAAGCGCAACTGCATCGATGCTAAAAGTAGAATTGTGTAAGGGGTCTTAAATACAAACTTTTTTAGATATTAAAAAGTAATTGGGCAATTTGGATTTAATTCCATTCAACCATCAAGTTTATTTTTACTTTGCACAGAAAAGTTTGAGAGCCGATGCGTAAGTCGTTTCCAGTACATATACTTGTAGTTTCGCGCAATGTGCCACCGATACCGAACGGGGATGCCGCGATTTATTTTATTTTATTAGCGTTCAAGCCATTTTATGAAAGAAAATGTTGCAACATCTAGCGATAATGTCTACGTATTGATATATTTTAGTGACAGTGCACTGTTCGTCGTTCGCGTGTTGTTGACTTGGACTTGGTGAGTTTATTTTTAGCACGCTTATATACAAGGTGTTGTTTTGGCCAGTGACATCAAACTCAGGGGTGATAATATGAGTTATGCTTATTCTAAAAAAAAATGCTTTCTTTAAATTTTAAGCAAGTTTTATACAAGAAAATCTCTTTACAATATTTAATAAATTACAAAACGAATGGGAAAACTCGCACCTTAGCGCGTAGCTAGCGCTTATCTACGAAATACTACGCCGTGGCTAGTAAGCTACGAAAAGGCTACCTGGTGTTGGTAGTTTTGACTCGATCGCTGTACCGTATGAAAAAAAATGATTCTTTGGGTTTTTTCCATTTAAGTTTTTTTTTTGGCATCAGTATCGTTTACAGCCACCCCTGAGTCGCTCGTCGCTGACCAAAACAACACCCTATTTTAGCTTCACTTGTAAGAAGATCTTTAAATCCTAATTTGACCCACTTCCCGGTCTTTGATTAGGATGAAATTTGGCACACGCTCTGAGGTTTTATGACATCATGACTAGCTAAAACACGTCATTACAAATCCAATATGGCGGCCTCCCCAAGATGGCGGACAGGCTATTTGGAATGCACCCCCATGATATGTGTTTCAAATGAAATGGTTTGCTGTCAGAAATACTAAAAATAGTCACGTGACCTTAATCAACCTTTGCGGACATCTAAGATGGCGGATGTGCTATTTAAAATTCACCCTCATTATATGGATATTAAATGAAAAGGCTTACTCAATGGGATACGAAAAAATAAAAAAGCGTGTTTCTTAAGTTTTTTTTAAATATTTGTTTTTATAGGTTGTTATGTTATGTTTTCTTAAGTTAAGTGTGTAATGTAAAAAAAAGGGATACGTGATTATATGCTTGTAATTTATTACGGAACGATCGAAAGTAACCTTTGGTAGTTCCTGATTTTAGCGCATTTAAACAAATAAACAAATTCTTCAGCTTTTTTACCCGACTTCGGCTAAGCAAAAGGAGGGTTATGAATTTTATTATTATTTTTGTATGAAAATCGCAAAGCAGTTAACAGGATATATCTACCTTCTAAGTTTCAACTGTATAATACGAATAATGTATGGACAGTCCAGCCTGCACCAAACTGATGTACCTACCTGTTTATTCTGATTTGTATCATTTTTGAGGCAGCTAGTGGTGACTGATTTTGTTCCGGCGTTTCTTCTCAGCACTTGCCAAATTGTCTGTGTCTTGTTGGGTGTGCGCTGGTAGGGCCCAAAAGATAAGGAGACATGTTCTAGCCCCATACGGGCCATAATTAATTGATATTACACTAATTTTCGACGTTCATAAGTAGCATTTTGTGTCCTAAATTGAATAAATTATTTTTGACTTTTGAATAGTTTCAGAATAAAGTGGCTGTGACATAGGGACGGACAGACAGACAAACAGACAGACATGACATGTGTGGTTGCCATTCGGCTACGGAACCCTAAAAAGCACCCAAAAAATCGGTCTCTGGTGCTTATTTTGTTTTATAATCATAACTTTTATTCTTGTTAAGTTTTTCAAAAATAGGCCACCAAGGCAAGGACACAGAAGTTATCCTTTCAAGAAAACTGTAGACTGTCGCAACTCAGAACTGCGAGAGCACATATTTTGTTACGTGTGTGCCACTTTCAAGTTGGCACTTTTCCAGTTAAAGATTTGAGAACAGGGAAGTTATTGGAGAAATTGGAAACTGTGTTCTGTACTCATATTAGCTTTATTAAACCGTCGCGAAGTGAGCGATGCTATTTAGGGCCGATTCTACTAACATCAGATAAGACCTTTCCGACTGAATAAATAAAAACTACCGATTTTAAGGTAAAATTTACATACAGTGCCTACCATTACTATGACTATACAACGGTTTTACTCGCTAGCGACGATGTAAAAAAATGGGATTGCCTGCTTCAGTGTAGCCAAATCTCTCCAATCTTACTGATAATTTTCCAATTTTTCCATATGTTTTATCCCCTTTTATATTCTGAATCAACTTTTCAAATGATTCTTTTGAATACTGCAGAACTTAATTCCTTGAATAAAGTTATAATTTTCAGGGGTTTTTATTGTTAATACAAATTGATTTGCGTTTTTAAAATCAGTGAAATTTAAATGATACACACATACATGCTTATATTTCTTTAAATTAGTACACTTCTCTTTGACTTTGCTATGGTTGGGTATAAAAAAATCAATCATCTACTTCCAAAACTCCTTACATCCAGGGAGATTTTTGTATCGGCTAGCCTGATTGAATGCTAGCGCCACCAGTCAATATCATCTATCGACCATAAGATCCTTGTCGCAATGTAAATTATTGGTGGCTAATAGGTGACGTTTTCAAATTAGGCGTTTTGTATATTCGACAAATATTCCTTATCTGGTTGGTAAAATCAGGCTTTAGAGCACAAACGCCGTAAGTACACCAACGAATTAGCTACGGCAGCAATGCGGCTGAAGAATACCGACAATGATGCAACTTTCACATCTAGCAATGTTTGTTAGAGCGAGATATAGCATAAGCGAATTTCGCAAGTGAAATTGACGCAATCGAAAGACGTCTTTTCGGGCTACGATGATTAATCTCCAAAACGAAGGTTAAATACAGTAATCGAGAGTAAATGATCTGTACAAATGTAATGTACACAGGGTCTAAAAGGGTTAATTGCTAGGTAGCATTCTAATAGCGATTTCAAAGTCAAAGTCAAAAGGTCAAAAATAATTTATTCAATTTAGGACACAAATTTAATATCATAAAAATAATCATTATCAACCAAAGGACGTATACTGCTGAACATAAACCTCCCGCACGGCTTTCCACAGCAACCGATCACTGGCTGTCTGCATCCAGTTTGATCCTGCGATCTTTACAAGGACGTCTGTTCATCTTATCGGTGAACGTTGTACGGTGCATCTTTGGTCCAAGGATCTCTAATATAGAACTTTTCTACCCCAACAGCCATCAGTTCTTCGCGCTACTTATGTGCCCTGCCCATTTCTACTTGAGCTTACTGATTCTGAAGGCTTTGTCCTTTTTTTAATAAATATTGGACACCAATCACCAATCATTGCTCTGATTCCAAAGTAGCCAATGCATTTGTGTTATGGAAATTAGACACAACGGTGGTACTACAACACCTAGACCCGAGAATATGTAGAAATTTTGATTTCTACATTGACCCGACCGAGAATCGAACCCGGGACCTCGGAGCGGCGACGCCTTTAGACCCAGCGTGTTTAGCCACTGCACCACGGAGGTCGTCAAAGGTCAAAGGCTTTGTCCGTTATCTTAGTTCTACTATGTATCTCCTACGTTCCTGATTCGCTCTCGTAGAGAAACACTAAGCATAGCCCTGATTTTGAGCTTCTTCATAAAGCCCGAAAAGGCCATAAAAATGTATAGAATCGACATTTAAAAAAATAATTCTAAATACCAAAGTAAATTCCTCGTCTGTTTTACCATCTTCTTGTTTATACAAAGTATCGCATATCTTTTGTGACGCTACCAGTAATGGTTCGGCCAGAATTGCAATAATGTTTGCATTAAGCCTAACATTCATTAGGAATGCGGCCTCATTGTGGTGGCAAACTACTATTCATTCAAATAGCTCATTACTAACCTGAATTCATTTGGATTTGGCGACAAATTACTTATTACTTGAATTGAATGAATTGCAAAGTTCGCGGCTAGCTAATAATTATCTGGTAATTATTCAGTTATTCCTAATCAGCTTCAGTTTTTATGGTTTGAATATTTTCGACATTCAAAATAAAAAAAGTTAAAACATTGAAATTACTTTCTATTACAAGCCAGATAATGAAGCATTGTATCGCCTGCCATGGAACACTCGCAGTGTTAATTTTTGGTTTCGTATACCATTTTTTAAGTTTTAGTTTTCTCGATGTAAGTTACGTATGTATGTAAGAACAGTCATAAGTCTATACGTCGACAGCAGATATAAGTATTTGCTGTAGACGTAGAGACTAACGACCGTTCCTTATGTCCATTCTACCAGTGGTTTTGCCCTACTACAGATAGAAGTGGTTATAGCTACCTTTAGATTGTTTGTCTCTATAAAACTTCTGGCAGTAAGAATTTCTATCTCCGGTCGAGGAAATCCTCGATCGAAGATAGCAATCTACCATTGGCTATAGTTTGCATATAGGAAATGACTGTTATGAAGCGGCCAAGTACTTACATCATCTGATCCTTGATGAGGAAGGTTACAGCCTTCCTCGTTGTAGCAATCTCACTCACTTATGTTGTATCCGCCAACTGAAGGGGAGCTTACTTTGTCCAATATTCCATAAAGCAAGCCTTACCTAAAACATGTTATTACGTCTAATCCACATTTATGTTAAGTCTTAGCCAACAGCCTTAACAAAAACAAGTAATCCGATTACGAAGACCAGATTACCAAAATATGTAACCTTCTTAGAAAGTCTTGTGAACATAACATTTGGAGCTCTAAACGGACATCTCATGGATAATTATCCATGAGATGTTTTACTGAAAATGGTCCCGATGTAATCTCTCTATCCGTCTCAGCTACGCTCCGGCCTAATTCAAAGGATTAGTCTTTTCGATCATAAAGTAGTATTCTAGGCTATGAACGTTCTAAATAAGGTATTTAGGAAAATTCAACGAACACTTTTTCTGCGGAAAAACCCGAAAAAAACCTTTAAACTCTCTAGGCTGGGCTCATGGAGGCTCCCTTCTTCCTAAAGAGGGGAGGGGGATGCCCATTTTACCACTTTGGAAGCATCTATCTATCAAACGTTGGGAGTAAAAAAAAGAATGTAGGAACCTCTATGTCATTTTAAAAGATCTATCCATAGTCACCCACGGACGCACCATAGATAGATAGACACATAGATTTGAAAAAATAATAATAATTCGGTTTTAGTTTCATGTATGGGAAGAAATATATTTTAATTTTTTGTATAACAATCGTAAAGCGGTTTTTTTAGAATAAAACAACAGTCCACAGACTCTTTGGTCCGTGCCTTTTTTGATTTAATTTTTTTTGTTATGTTGGGTAAATTTTAATTTTCGCTCCGCGCAAAATTTACAATGCTTTTTACAATACTTATTACTAGGGTTGTTAGTTTATACTATAACTCTCTTATGACTTAAACATCGTCTCTTATTTTTACTTAAGATAACTTATTATATACGTTTTTTTATTGTTTTGTTGTGTTACTATTATAATTGCTATTTTTTATGTGTTTATTTGTATATCGTAAAGCGGTTAATAGGATACATCTTCCTACCAAATTTCAACAGTGTGATGCTTATAGTTACAGAATAAACTTGCTGTGACATACATACTGACTTGACGAAAATATAAGAGTTCCGTTTTTTGCCTTCGGCTACTGAACCCTAAAAAGAAAGAACGTTTTGTAACTACAGTCTTTCACTTCGAACACGGCTTCAGTTTAGACTAATGTATAATCACATAGCCCGGAGCTCGATACAGTATCAATATGCGAATCCTGTCGCGTTCAAAAGGTAGCTCATGCAGCCAACGACCTAGCCCAGACTGGATAATAATTCAACCCGAACTCAGTTCCACTAATATTGACACACAGGCTTGTCCTTTGATAAATGTAGGCAGAGAGAAACAGCCTTTAAAGAATTGCATAGTTATGTTTCCTTTCGAAAAATGATAACCAAGCGGCGCGGCGGAAAGAAATATCCATCATTAAAAATGCATTTAAAAAAATTCTATCCGTGTCCATTACGTAAGCAACTCTAGATTCAAAAAATATATTTATCATTTACAGGAACAGGTTAAAATAATTATAAAAATAATATTTTGTATTGGTAATACAAATACGATTGAATAAAAGATGACTAGTTAAATGTCTGCTCACTTAGGCCTCAAAAAAATACAAACAAATAATTAGACTTTACAGTGTTTGATAGCGAGTAGTAAATGTGGACTGTATGAACGGAATAGATGATGGAAACAACGTGTATGTTTTTGGTACAACAATATTATATTGAAATTAATACAATAGGACCCGGCAAGACATTACTGCGAACCTGGCATCATGACAACTGCATTTTTTATAGAAAATAATGACATGAGTGTATCAAAAAGGTGTTTATATTTAGTACAAAGTATCTTTAATTAGAGCCTGTAATTTCAGATCTTCAAGTATCGTAATTAAAATTTTACAATTAATTCCTTGTGCTCACTCAATCCGCGCGTTAGTAATAATAATAACAAATAATCTATATTGCTCACCATAAACTTAATTATACAGGATGGCATCTTAAATATTCATTCGCTAGTAGTACAATTAAGGTGATGTTATTGGTTGATGAAATTTCTTTAAGATAACCTTCAAGTTAGGAAAAGCATGAAGAATGAAAGAAGAGGCATGGCGATGAGACATTGTTAACAAAAGAGAAGTGAACACATAATAAAAATAAAGAGAGATAAGAATATAATAACAGTACACATTACATAAAATATTATTCTAAAAAAATAATCATGAAATATATATCTTCATCATCATCATCATCATTATCAGCCAAAGGACGTCGACTACTGAACATAGGCCTCCCCCGGTTTTTCACAGCGACCAATCACAAGCGGTCTGCATACAGTGTGATACTGCGATCTTAACTAGGTCGTCCGTCCCTCTTGTCAGTGGACGTCCCAGGCTGCGTTTTTGGTCTCTAGTAATCTAGAACTTTTCTGCCCCAACGGCCATCAGGTCTTCGCGTTATGTGTCCTGCCACTTGAAGAATCTTGATCTTGAGCTTAGGTACTGATTCGTAGGGACGGACATACCGTTACCATAGTTATTCGACGTATCTCCTCGTTTCTAAACTTAACAAAATGTGCTACTAAGTCTTGTATCAACTCTTCGCTCCTTAAAGGAAAGGACTCCATTTTAGGCGATCATTTTTTTAAGATTCTAATACGAAAATAATTAACGTGGCTTTTAATTTTAAATTATTTCATTTGATTGCAACAAGATCCCATCATCAGATCCCGACTTGGCAACAATAGGACCAAGTAGAAGGTATAACCTCTAAGTAGGCGAATTTTTTTTCGAATCGTTCTACAAATTACATATTATTATGAGGTAACATAGATACAAAAAAAACCTTCTGTATAATTGATAACCTCCTCCTTTTTTTTAAGTCGGTTAAAAAAGTCCCAAATAAAGTCTTTACTTTTTAAAGGAAAGACTCTATATTAGGCGAAGAGTTTCTTTGTGAATTCAGTGCCCTGATAGATGATGCTTGAAATGGCCAAAGCGATGGCACAGACTCTAAAAAGAAATTGTTCATGCAGATGGATTTTGCCTCGATGCGAAATTAAATGTGTTCATTGCGTGAGTCGCGATGCTGAAGTACGTTTACAAACGCTCGACTGCATCGATGCTAAAATTCGCAGTGTGTAAGGGGTCTAAAAGTAGTATTTGCCACCCGCTCTTAAATATTCTTTGTTTGACTTAGAACCAGTTCACGTTGGGGCGTGCGGGCTGTACGTTTTCTTCCAACAAACAAACGTCTATCCAAATATGAATTTATTCGAATCTCCAATAGAAGGTCAAACAATGCTTGTTTGCGTATTTCTTGTCTCCTTATTATGTTACTTGTTGTTTTATTTATTCGGTTAAATGTTAATATCGCGAGGTTTTCCTATGATTTCGTTTTATAAATAGGAAAGAAGAACATGTGTATTGAAATATACAGTCATTGTTCCAATATGGAACATTGTATTCTACCAGCTATCACAGAACCTTTTAAACTTAACGTTATTATAAGTTATGTCGTAATGAAATAATGCAATCCATGACGTCATTACTGCTCTTAAAATTAAATTATTGTAATACATTCCATTTACTATTAATATCAAAAAATGCGAAAGTTATTGAGGATAAGTTTATGAATGTATGTTTGATACTCCTTCACGCAAAACCGACTGGATAGATAATTTTTAAACTTTACAATTATATATCTCATACATCGGAAAGGCACATAGACTGTAATTGTTATAGTTTTTGAGACCCGTCTTTTACGCGGTCGAATGCGCAGGGAGCCGCTAGTCAATATTAATCTAAGTTTCTTGAATGTTATACACTGCCAACTGCCAACCGAGTTAAAGTTTTGAAATTAGTCTGTGACATTTAGGCACTGTTTACATATATGTTATATTCAAGACACATTTATGTACTTTCTTAGGTCTGAAAGTTGCTTTATAAGTAACTAGCGGCTTCCCGCGGTTCCGCCTGCACTATCTATTTCACTATATGTATCTCACTAGATATTATTAGGAATTATATAGCCTTTGTGTTGACTTGTATGACTATAATCTATACTAATATTATAAAAGCTGAAAAGTTAGTTTGTTTGTTTGAACGCGCTTATCTCAGAAAGTACGAGGCCGATTGAAAAAATATTTTGTGTTGGATAGCTTATTTATCGAAAACATCCCGATACGACTTATAAGAGCAGAACAACAATGAAAAATGTTGCAAAAACGAAAAAAAATGTGGTTAAAAATATTCCTTAACCAATCAACACGCAAGCCGTAAACGAGCCGTTAAAACAATGGGCTAAGCGAGCGAACTCCGCGGAACGGAACTTACTTCGTTAATAAAAAAACACATAATTCCGGCAGTAATTTTCTGTTTATGTATACAGAGTGTAATAGAAAAGTCAACTGCGAGAGGATGGAGCCATTGTTGGCAACCCGTACAGAAGACATTGCATTTTATATTATCAGATTGATTTATTATGTAAATTGGATGAACTGTTTTTAACAGTTTTAAAAGGGCTTTGACAAAAGTGTCTCGACTTTCTCTAAGGTAGTTTTTTGCCAGCAATAGTCCAAAAAATATATATTTAGCATTAAAATAAAGGCAGGCATATGAAATAAATTACCATCAAACAATAAAACAAAGAGATTTACCCAACAACAATTGTACCTACTTTATGTAAAGTTCTACCACAATGACACGCAACGTCACGTTTTGGAGAAAGTGGAACATAACTGCTTGCATGACCTCGGGTGTGTGTTGTGATACATTTATTTACAAATAAATACTTGTATTCCATTTAAATCTCGATAAAGATATATGCGTAGCTTTATTTGAAAGCGACTAAATATTAATTTACACAACTTGCATCTTTGAAGTTGAATGAAGTCTGGGATGGATTACCTTTCACAATAATGACAAGTAAATTAGATCCACTAACGTCAATCATCACCAGTTTGATCGTTTATGTTAAAAAAATCCTTGCATAATAACAAGACAAGATATTTGCGACTTATATTACTTCGATTGAACCATTTATCAAACTTGAACAATTCCAAATCAACTCAATATGAAACACGCAGCTTATTTATTATAATGGATTTAATTGATGTGGTTTTACAAGCAAACCTGAACACACCCTGTATTCGTCCAGATGGCATCACACCCGTGTCAGTGTCCTCACAACGGACGACCCGCTTCCGTCATACCCTCTGCCCTTTATCTGCTTTGTATTTAATCGCTTCATATTTTTATATTATACTAACGGTTCCCTGAATTTGCGAGGATTTCTATACACCATTCATTTTTTTCATTCTATAAGAACCTTATAATTACAATGTTGAAGAAAAATCAAAAGCCATGACTGAAATACACTTGTCAAGAATTCGTTTCCAATAGCTTCATTGTTCATTTTACAAAAGTGAAGTAAATTTGAAATGATTTCTTGATAAAAGATTATGGTATACTAGAGGTACTTTATCCGTAAGTCCTGGCCTTATTCTGTCCCCGTAGGCTTAAATTTGGCGCAAATCGAACCGCTACATCGTATTGGCATCAAACAGAATACCCATCAGCCATACGGAAGCAAGAGATGCCAACAACGCCGCGGAATCGGTTCGGCTATGTATCGCAGGCGCCTCGCTATGGCTCGTTTTTGCTACAGCTAACAACAACACGTTTGGCAGGGTGGACGGATATCCTTCGAAGGTTGGACGTCTAGATGTGAACGCGTGACAACGCATGCGCCGCAGGTTGCTAGTGGGGTCCCGAGTTGGTCTCGATCCGAAGTGGTTGCGCTACGAATTTGATGGATATGCGTTGCCATATGGACTTTATACACTGAACGTCTCGAGTTGATACGGTTCTGTTCCCTTTACAAGTGGTTACTTCTTCTTCAATCTATAAGCGAAGCCTTAAAGTGAAGATTTTAGAAATATTATATTTCGGCTCAGTCGTATCTATTAAAAATATACAATGTGTTAGTTTTACATTTGATCAAACTTTTGGGGAGTACTCTAACGGTTTTGAACAACTTTTGCTATAGGACCAACTTCAAAATCGAATTCCTGAAAGTTTGATCAAGTGTAAAATTAACACATTGCATATTATATCTCATTTTCACCACACATAAAGTCTAATCAGACAAAGTCCTTGAGAAAAAACATAAGCCATATTTTAATTTGTGGTAAATTATGTTGGTCGAACCATGTTCATACCATTTTTTAAGGATCAACATAGTCATCCAATCTCCCTTGTGAATGTAACTACAAAATGTAATATACACGTATTTTTAGCATGACCCAAATCCTTGTAGCCCCTCTATTGTCAGTTCAACGAGCACGGAGAATTCCATATTCTTGGCTGACATAGCCTAGCGTCGGTTGGCACTTTGTTTTTATTGAATGCTCCCACTGTCTCTATTGATACTACAAAAGGTCCCGATCTTTCACTGCTTCCTTTTTTGTCAAACGTAACCCTTTTTATTCAGCCATATCGAATATGTGAATGTTTTACAAAATACATGTTCCGGAATAAGTTTTCCTTTTTGTTAGTACATTGATTCAGGTCTGATGTGATTGATGTAAGAGTAGCAAAACTGTTACTGAATTACTTGACTTGATACTGTTTATAACATAAATAGTACCGTGTGATATATCACTTAAATCTTAAAATGAAAGATTATGAAAGACCTATGTATAATCTTTCATTTTAAGATTCAACGAAAGAGCACCTAAGACACTTAATTATTAGAATCTGGAAATTGCTGCTCCTAAAACTTAACAGTCAGGGCAAGTAATTAGTCTAGGTTGAAGTTTACGAGAATCTAGACGTAACGTCTTGGAGATGGGAATTGCAAATACGAGGCGAAGTTTAATAGACAAAGTTTACTATACATATTGTATACAGTGTCATAAAAATGAAGGATAATCTATAAATCTCATTATGATTATAATATTGAAATGTCAATTATTTTCCAAGCAAAAATCCCACCATTTTCGAGATACGTTTTTTTTTTGTTGAAAATTGTAACTTTAATTATATTTAAAAATCATGCCAGTTCAACAAATGTTCGGTTTTACTAGACCTGTTTTATTTTTAATCTCAAAAATGATTGAGACGTTTAACCGACGTTTAACTACCAAACGGAATGTCGGATGAACCGTTTTTTATGTTTTTTAGTGTATTAGATGCGTCTTTACCTGGAATAAAAGAATACCTATTGAAGTATATAAATTAACCGGGACGGGGCTGAGGAATATAAAATGCAGATATATTCCACTTTGATTCCAAAAGCTAATACCAACGGTATTTGATTGCAGTCATAAAAATCGTCCTAACTAACGAATAACAAATAAAAAATATTAATAATAAGCTTAAAATCGATTCGAGTTCCTAAGTTTCAGTACAGTCAGTCACAGAAACAACTTATTTTGCCTTCTACTTTTTCTCAAAGTACTAGGAGTATTTAGCAAGCTGGTTTTTGAAGCTTATTGCTTAATAACAAGTTTGGAATGTTTTAAAAAATATTTCCATCAAATTTTCTAAATATAAGGAATGCAAAACTTTAAAGGTTATTTGAAGGTTTTTTTTAAAATATTACTAAAACTATTTAAAATCATATACAAAACATATTTTTACTGACTGCACCTCATCATACATAAATAGTACCCTCATTGATTAGCAGTTTACCCACCTTTGAGATTCGTATAAGTTAGTACTCGCAAGGAATATAATGAATTTTATGAGTGTAATCAAATACCGCTGGTATTCCTTTTAGGGATTAAAGTAGATAGAGCGAAATACACCGAGTCTGCTTTAATAAAAGAGTACTTGAATGAGTTTTTCATTGTCTGCCAAAAAACACCCACTTTGCAAGTCCACTTTCGTTTTAAAAACAAATTAATTCAGTAAACTCGTAAGACATTTAGCTCCATAAAGTACTACCTACGAAATGTCAATGTAAAGTCATTTTTACGACGAGCCCATGTAAAATTAGGTACAAATAAGACTGTGCGGCGGCAAAATTTGTACATCAATAACCTTTGTTTAAAATTTCATCTTGATTTGAATTGGAATTGGAATTTTGGCGTCCTCCCTCCTCCCAGGGGGTATGCGCGAAAGTGATGTAAATTTTACGTACTCAAGTGTATCATATTTTATTTATTTTCTTGCGCTTAATCGAATGGTGACCTTATGACATCGAAATTTTATAAGATATGCAAGATTTTGTTGAAAATTAAAGGATGTATAAAACATGCAACATCAGCCAAAGGACGTCCACAGCAGAGCATAGGCCTCTCCCACAGTTTTCCACACCCAGTCTGCATCCAGTGTGATCCTGCGATCTTTACAAGGTCGTCTATCCATCTTATCGGTGGACGTCCTACGCTGCGCTTATGGTTGAAGGGTCTCTAATCTAAAATTTATATTCATCAGCGGCTATTAGTTCTTCGCTCTATGTGCCCTACTCACTGTCATTTGAGCTTACTGATTCGTAGGGATATGTCCGTTACCTTAGTTTTTCTACGTATCTCCTCGTTTCTGATTCGATTTCGTAGAGAAACACCGAGCATAGCCCTCTCCTTCGCTCGTCGTGTGATTTTGAGCTTCTTTATGAAGCTCATAGTTAGAGACCACGTTTCGAATCCATAAGTCATCATTGGTAACGAACACTGGTTGAAGACTTTTGCATATGCACTCAGGGAAATGAGAAGAGAAGACGCTCTTGTGCAGTTTCCCAAGCAGACTTAGACTTAGACTTATTACTTAGACTAATTCAAAGCACCCAGTATTAACACTATTCATCTCTATGCTACTTAAGGCCGGATTAACTACACTATATTTAGATAAATATCCTCGGTTGCAGGAGATATACTGTGAATCGACGATTGATAAGTTAGTTCGGCTAGAATATTTAGGGCGGGTTGAGCAAGAGGCGGAAAGCAAGACATTTAACTAATAAATTGACCTAAGCAATCTAAATTAACAATTCATGATTCACAGAAGTATAAATAGCGATATTACCGACTTCAAATGTATGTGATATCGTTGGAATTTGATAATATTTGAGTGTCTTAATCCATTGAGGCTTCCATGCACGTGTGCTAAATTCCGTAAGTGTATGTTGTATTTGTGTGGTTGTATATTTGTATGTTTGACTACGAATTGCTCGAAAACGAGATGTCACATTGAGTAAATGTTTTTTTATTTTATTTTAATCAGATATATTTCAACTAAGGGTGTTAGTTTAATCAAATTCGGTCCAGCAGATTTGCAGCAGTAAATGAATTAAAATCATGGAAAAACATAATTTTAAAAATTAAAACAGTTGCCCGCTACTTACGAGAAATAAAATCATTTGGAGTCTGTGCATGATATACGTAGAGTGCTAGTGTACGTGTATAACTAACTCCCTGTGAGTAAAGGTTTGAATCAAGGGTGTAATAGCTTATAAATAAAAGCCCAACGTAGTACACAACGGGTTTATCACGTCACGACAATGTCAATAACCGCAATAGGATAGTTATCTATTACAACGGACCTTTAGACTTATACATAAACATTTAAAAAATTGTTTATCGCGGTTGAACAGGGCCATCTATGAATACAGTAGCAAACTAAAATTGACTAATAATCTGAGCTTAGACCCACTATTGACTATGCGTTGTACAGTACGTAACTTTGAGATCATAAGATCATCAATAAATTACAATTAGTGTCATTTCGTATAAAGTAGTGCAGACAAAGCTAACGGGAACTTATTCCAACATTGTGAAATAGGCCGGACATCCTGTAGTTTATTTATTAGATCGTAGTTCATTATGAGACAAAGAACAACCTTAACATTAACTTTTTAATGAATTGAATCGTTTTGTTAAGATTATTACTTTTATATATGTTAGACGACGCGTTTGGTGTAGTGTTTAGCTCTCCTGACTATTACGCCGGCAGACGCTGGTTCGAATCCCGCAAGGGACAAATCTTTGTATGTTGAGCACGAACATCGATACTTAAGTCGTGGTTGATGGATGTTTGTGATGCATGTTTGTATTTAAGTCTTTATGGGAGAGGCCCCCGTCATAATCGTTGTCTGGTATTCGTAATATAAGGAAGAAAACTCCTTACTTCTAAACCATGACAATTTGATGTGGCGCATATTTATTTATATTGGCAATCAACCTTTTACTAGACAACTTATCTTCGTATTTGATATGGCCTTCTCTGTTTCGCTTAACGCAGACATTCGAAATCCTATTAACGGCTTATATTCAAACGCAAATGAGAATTTGATAGAGTGAAAACCTAACGTAATGGAAATTTAATATCGGTGAACGATCCCATTGAGGATAGACGATTCATAAAGGAGTTAACAAAGCTATTTTATATTAAAAAACTTCTAAAGCTGCGTCTTTACTACCTTAAGAGAGGTGCTCATAATCTGTTTTTGGGTAAGTAGATACTCGTATATACATAATATCGGTACGTAATCGTATTTAGAGTTGTAAGAAACTCGAGTCTCTTAGTCTTAATTTCGAGACTTAAGTCTCTTTTCAAGACTAGGACTCGTTACTCACATGAGTCCGAGTCCTTTGAGTCTTCTGAGTCTTTCGAGTCTTTTAAGTTCTTCGAGCTAGACAGAGTCATGAACTTGAGTTGGTGTATTATCCTATAAGTACATAATTGGTAATAGGTGTTCTATAACTCTATCAACATTTAATTCCTTATTAAAACATATTTTTTAGCCGAAGTTTTATTTGACAGATATTAAGTGAGAGCTAGTGCGTATAGATTACCTGAGTTATAGGTTTACTAATCAAGAGGAAGTCAATCATTTTCGGATTAAGGAAGCTTCATGATCCGGATCATATGAAATTGAACGAGCTGAAGCAGAAAAGTGGACAAGATAAGTTCCGAATATTGTTAAATTGATCAGAAGAGTCCGTGAACAAATCAGTAATTTGTTCATTGCATTTTTATTGCTAAAATATACAGCCATAGATTTAGAAAACTTCGTCATGAGTTCTTTTAAAATGACTCAATTTTTGAGTTCTTTCTGGAAAGACTCTAATATTTTTATGTAAGTCACAAAAATCTTAAGATCTTGAGCTATAAGTTTCATTTGTAAGACTCAAGGCTGAAAAAGGTAGCTCAAGCCTTTTTAAATAAGACTCTAAGACTTAAGTCTTTTTCAACACTAATCGTATTCATATCTGATGATACCATTACGATATTCAATGAGATGTGAGAGTTTTGTTTGAATTTGACTCGACAAAGACATACAATTATTATTATATGTAATTAATTTCAAAGGTCTTGCAGACCCCATTAACGAGATAATTGTATTAAACCACCTTAAGTGCTTCTCGCATTTTGCCACCCGGGATTCGAATAAGTGAATTTGGTACACCAATACCTACATTGCAAATTAAATAAAGTAAAATGCAAAACATTTTAAGTTGTTATGTCAAGTTTAATACAGTTATTGGTATAACGAAGTCTTATTATAGAGTCTCGTTACATCTTTTGGGTACGGAACCCCTTAAAAATATGATGCAACCGAGCCTATGGTCTGAGCGAAAGGTATTATCCTTGCAATGACCACGTACTTTCAAAGTGGCTACCCGCGGACAAGAATTTCGGTTGAAGTTTTGACAGAACATGATTAATGTGAATAAAAATTAATACCCGCCGCAATCGAGCAAAAAAACCGGCCAAGTGCGAGTCAGACTCGCACTCTGAGGGTTGCGTGCCAACTTTAACTATACTAAGGGGTCCACTTACTTCAACTTAGCTAAAATATCACAATATTTTGTGCAGCAGAAATAACTTTGCCTTTCATAGTCTTTGTATGAAGGATGAGTTATATTTGGGGTTATTGAAAATGTGCTATACGAGTAACATCTCAAAAACTACGAGTTCGACTTCGTTTGAACCAATTTCATTGAAAAACTTACTTTAAAAGTAAAAAGGGTCCCCCACGCATTTTACCGTTTTGGAAGCGTTTATCTTACAAATGTGTGACTAAAAGATAAAATGGTTTTAGAAATCTCCATGTCATTTTAAAAAAACTACCTATATATGGATAGGTTTGTGCATTTTTTGTGTTTTAGTTCCATGTATTCCATGCCATGCCCTCAATTGTCATTAATTTTTAATTTTTGTTTGGGAATCGTAATGAAATTAACAGGATACACCTACCTACCAAGTTTTATCTGTGTAATGGTTTCAGTTTTAGAATAAAGCGGCTGTCACATACGTACGAATTGACAGAGATACAGACTTGACGAAACTAAAAGGGTTCCGGTTTTTACCATTCGGCTATGGTACCCTTAAATCAAAGGCGAAGTAGTTGATGGAAAAGTGTGAGAACCGTTATTATTGTCTTTGTTCAATACGTTATCGGTTTAATAATTTTTAGAGCAGTTGCTAGAAGTTTTATTTGTGATTTCACTCAAAGTGTTTGAAGTTCTGCATTTAAAGGCACACGTTTGCTCATTGTTCTTAGTTGACGTGTATAACAAAATATCGGATACTCGGGAACAAGCTGAGTTGCAAAAGGAAATCGAAATTGCCACAAAGATGGCGTGTTGAGATTTATTATCGCCGGACCGAAGACGCGTGTTGCGCCCTCGACGGATAGAAGGCACAGGAGGTAGCAGACAGTATAAAAAGTGGAACATAAAGGTAACGAAAACCTTCCACACGTTACAAGAACAACACCGTATCAACTCAACGAGGCATTCAGTATTTTTTGTACGAAACATCTAACTTCAACGCACATCTATTAACTTCGTAAGGTAACTTTGAATGAGCAACCCTTACAACAATTTAATCATTTCAACGATGTTTGTTTGTTAATTATGGTAAAGAATGATAGCAAATTTAATAACCGTTAAATGAGATGTCATTTGTAGATGTGAGTTACAGACTATGAAAATTTAACGAGTTGTAGTAGTCTTCTTTCGGCCAGCCCCAGCACAACATAAGCTCAAAGGCATGTAAATCATACACTATGAACAATTATTGAGATTAAGAGTCTAAGCCAATAAAGACATTGTAATCGCCTTCACCGCGTGCAGGTGCTGCCAGCGTATAATACTTCTGGTAATTATTGTTTTGAGAGAACTACCCACAGGTACCAATGTGGTCTTAAACAAAAGCTTATTAACTTAACTACAACTTCATTGTTATAAATTTGACGTGGGATGCGAGTATCAGAAAATATTCCACAAAATTAGTGAACACTCCAACATTTACACTTTAAAAAGAACTGTTTTTTTAGAACTGGATTTTAGGAACTAATGGCTGTATATATAAAGCTCGTTCTTACATCAAATTATATCAAATTTAGTCTCCTTTATAAATTTATAGTGGCTATACTCTTTCCTTAGTTAAGATATTGAGCTAAAACTGTAAAAAGAAACTAAATTTCATGTTTTTTTTTGGGCACAGTACCGCTCGCATAGTACTTTGAAACTTGTAAATCTGGTATTCCTTAATTGGTTTATGTCTTAACAATATACATAAAATTCAGAATGACTGGACCTTTTGCGAGCACGGATGTGTAATTTGACGTACAGTTATTGTTACATTTTATAAGTGTAATACTTTTGTCATCTAATTTAAGAGGTAGGCTCTTACCTGTGATGTTTTTCTATTCTTTACGCTCTTCCGCCATTCTCTTGACCTCTTGATACGACGCTACTCTCAAATTTTGCTTTATTTGATGCAAATAGCTTATTCTTAGTCACCCTCCCTTCTGGTCTTCCTTTCGTCCTTCTTTCTTCTATTCTTCCCTCCAATATAGTTCTATGAAACAGTCGTATCTTATCAAGTGTCTCAACATTTTCCCTCTTCTACTGTCAATTGTTTCCATTAGTTTCTTCATCTTAAATGT
Source organism: Pyrausta purpuralis (assembly GCA_963924145.1). Taxonomy (NCBI): domain Eukaryota; kingdom Metazoa; phylum Arthropoda; class Insecta; order Lepidoptera; family Crambidae; genus Pyrausta; species Pyrausta purpuralis. Next base: position 3,336,901 of record OZ001647.1, read on the forward strand.
AGAAAATTACACAATTGGAAAGAAAAACTAATTCCGATTAAACGATACGTAATTAAATATAATACCACGCCTCATTTAAGATGTCTTAGTAAGCAAATAAGTAGTAATATAAATCTATCAACTATGTGCATTTATATGTAGACTAATATTAAACTTTTTGCACTCGCTAAGTCTATTGTCTTGAGCCGAATGACCCGACAACGGCTTCGTTAAGCGAAGAATAAATTATTTTTTCTCTTGAAATTACATCCTTCAAGAGATTATTTTTACTCAACTTCTTTTAAGAAAAACGTCCATAGATACTGGAGCAGACATTTTATCGAACTCTTAAATCAAAATACGGAAAATATTTTAATATTTCATTTTCGTTTTATTCTTAAGATACTGTAAAAAGCTCTTTTTTTTCCAGTTACTACATAAGTAGGTAAATATTTTTTTGTGATATTTATGTACTTAGATGCTCTTTTAATTTCCGCCTTCGACATTGTTTCCAGTTGCTGTAAAATCAGCCTTTAAAAGCTTCTGTTGTGGTACCTACACAAGTACTCGTATACAAGTAAAGAAATATAAATTTACACTAAACGCAGATAAACATTTTAAATTTTATTAATGCAAACTTAATTGCCGGCAAAATCACAAATTCCACATTGTTTTTACTTAAACTCTAAATTAATTTTTGAGGAAGATTTCTGGAGGTAGTGAAAAATCGTGCCTCGAGTAACATTGTACCGGGTTCCAACGTGAGATTTCCTTCGAGAGACACGGGGTTGACGATAAAAACGTTCACGTGATTTATCTACGCGTTTAAGGGTATTCTTCATAAAAAGAAATGCTGGGGATTTTCTTCACCTTACACTTTAATCAAGACAAGGGACCACGGTATATAAAGAACATATTAGTAAATTTAGTTACATGGATACTACAATGTACCTTAATACATCTATCACTAACTAATTCGTTCTACGAAAAATGGCTCAATGTATGCAATTTTGAATAACTAGCGGTCCTCCGCGGCGTTGCTCGCGTAAATTACGCTTTTCCCGTAAAATATTTCAACGTAAAACACACATTTACATTGGAAGTAAGAGATCAGAAACCTAAGCAGTTAATAGAGCAAACGCGTGTTGTACTTAAGCTGCGAGCATTATTAATTTGCGGAATTATTTTAAATTTCTGGTAGCTTCTAAGACATTTATTGAAATCTACTGATGTACAGGACAATTTTGTACAAAAGGAGTATTACCCCCCCCCCCCCTCGTTTTTGCAACTTTTTCATTGTTGCTCTGCTCTCATAAGTTGTATCGTAATAGGTACTTATCGTAGTTGCAGCCTAAATCCTTCCTCCATAAATAATCTATACAACACCAAAATATATTTTCAAATCGGCCCAGTCGTTCCCTCATTTCCTTTACTTCATTTTCATTCATTTACTTGTTTATTTTAAACAATTGTGAACTTATAAAACTATATTCGGTAAGAATACTAAATTATGTCAAGACTTGTACAACTCAATGCAAGATATCAAGATGCAGTAAGATTTTTCTGCGTGTATTAGTATTCCTCGCTCGCGCTTTCTCTTTCGAAGTTTACTTACCGTATGAATTGTAGATTCTGACCAACTTGCGAAGTACTCGCCAAATTGATTGAAGACGAGATAAATTCATTTTAGATTATGGACACAGAACGAGCTAGAACGTCGGATTTTTGGGTGCAATATGTGATTTTACCCGCGTTCGACACGACGTAGATTTTAGAATTTTGGCAATTTACCGCAGGAAATGGTCCCAACTAGTCCCTAATATATCGCAATCCGGTTGTAGGGTCGAACTGAATTAGTATTCCTCTCGGTTATCCGCATATCCGGGGCCTGATCACTCAAGTCAACAATATCAATTTGGCTGAATTTTCCTCGTTTAATATGTACGTACCAAAGCATAATGGTCTCTTTTTCAAAAACGTCGACAAAATATATAATCGTAGATTAAAGTAAAATCCAAAATGGTTTACAGCTTTTTTCTATTATTATTCGCCGATTTCACACATATGATGCTTGAAATTTTTGTATTTTACTTTTCCTTCCATTAGGCCTTTTTCGGTGTTTGCTTTGAATAAAAATATAAAATCTGTTTTCATTATTACACCAACACCTTATATTTTTCTATAATATCATAAAATAAATGAACATCTTTTACATCAACTATAATTTTGAGTCAAGTGTAATGCCCAGAAATACATTGCCACTTGAGCTTACTGATTCTCAAAGCTATGTCCGTTACCTTAGTTCTTCAACGTATCTCCTCACTTTTGATTCGATCACGTAGAGAAACACCCAGCATAGCCCTCATGAGGTAACATAGATACAAAAAAAACATACAGTTCAATTGATAACCTCCTCCGTTTTTGAATTCGGTTAAAAAAGGACTATTTTATTCAATCAAAAAATATGAATACCCTTGATTTGAGGTTCGGTTTTAATGCTCAGGCGATTCGGGGTCGATTTTACCAACGTCATATAAGACGTATCCGACTGAAAAAGTATTGATCTCAAAGTCTTTCATTTGTTTTCGACGCTGTAGTCACGCACGGTCCCAAAATTACTATTCAAATGATCTAAGACCCCTTACACACGACATTTGCGACTTTTAGCATCGATGCAGTCGCGCGTTTTGAAAACGCGCTTCAGCATCGACTCACGCAATGAACAGATTTAATTTATCATCGATGCAATTGCGCGTTAGCAATGAAATCGCGCGTTAGTAGTATCGATGCAGTCGTCAAAATTCGGTACATAATTTGACAATTTCCAGCATTTGCATCGCGACTGTATCGCTGCTAAAAGTAGCGCAATGAGTAAAGGTTGACATTTTGCAACTGCATCGATGCTAACGCGCGTTAGTATTGCGACTGTATCAATGCTAAAAGTCGCAGTGTGTAAAGAGTCAAACTTGCCAAAAGTAACTTGGAATAAAAGATAAAACAACCGATCCCTTTTTCTTGAAAATCTAAACGACTTATGTAAAATAAATTAAAAGGAAAAGACTTTGTCACCAATTATAAAAACAATTTGTCTGAGATACTTGCAGTCTCAAATTAATGTAGGTACTTAGTGTTCGTAAATGATAGTGAAACTGTGGAAGCTCGGAATCAAACTTTTTTCGTGTGGTAATTCAATAAAAACAGAGAAAGTGTTTTATCAAAAAAAGGAGCATTTAATTTACGTGTTAAAAACTAGAGCATAAAAAAATTGTAATCGTGATCCGATTCTCGCGACAACCAACCTTTTTACGTGTGGTGATTGAGAGTGTCACTGATTTTCTAAAAAAAATGATACATCTACAAATAGAAAAACTGCTTCACGGAAGAAATAGAAATCGTGACACTGATGAAGCAAAAACCTTTTTTTTTTTCTTCGAAAAATTAAATACTAACGGTGAACTTTTTTCGTATGCGAACTGCGTGAGAATCGGCACCCTAGACTTGAACGTAAATAAGTCTATCTTGATTCTTTCACATAATTTGAAGTAACTGCCGAAACTGGGGCCAAGATCGTTGCCCAAATGAGTGTCAATCAGCGAAGTAGGTAATATTATGACGTGAAATATCAGGGATCCCAAATAGGACGATGACGATTGCGAAAATAGGAAATTAGGTTGAGAAAGCTTCTGAGAAACGATTCCCAGTGCTATTATGCAACTAAATCGCTATCGAATTGCAGTGATTCGTCAATCACATACATTGCTCTGCTCTGAGTAAGTAGCTAATGCACTTGTGTTATGGAAATCAGACACAATGGTGGTACCACAACACCCAGACCAGAGACAATATAGATGAGACGGTGAGACGCTAAATGATTGTCAAGCAATCAACACCTCACTTCAAAGTGGGATCTTAACTTTGACTCCGTCTAGTTTTGATGGCGTCAGCCGTCATCTGGGGGCACGGCAGTGCCCCCACCAAGTCGAGCAAAAAAGCGTCACGGCCGTACCATCCTTTTCTCGAAGCATGTCAGACCATTTTCGACCCCATGTAACTTCGTTGTGGATAAAACTAGAAGACTGAAATTTTCAGTAACTATGCAACATTGTAAAGACACAGTATATTCCAAATTTCACTCAATTTGAACTAGTATTTTAAGAATTATAACGGGTCAAATTTCTTAATTTTGTCACTCACTGACTCACCGATCATCAAAATTCTAAGGCATTTCTAGCAGACCTAGAAGCTTCAAATTTGGAATATAAGTAGTGTTTGGTGTATGAATCAAGGAAAAAATAAAAAATCTAGAAAAGACCGCAAAGAAAATTAAGCCCATACAGCCAAGTCTTCAGTTAAATTTTTCAATATTGGCTTTATTCGTAACGATGTTTTACGGCAGTTAATATTTTTGCGTGCGAAGCCGCGGGTTTAAGCTAGTCCCATATAAATATAGGTGCATGGTAGTGCCCCTGCCAAATCGAGCAAAAAATGGGTATTCTCGTCATGAAAACACGTGTAAATTAAATTATTTAATGCAAAAAACGTACCTACGTGCGTATTCGTACTTATTACGAGTGCGTAAGGTTGTAAATTAAATATTATACCACGCGCTGCGATCCTAGCGAGTCAGCGCGGGCCGTTACTACGCGCTGCGCGGTGCTAGCGCGAGGGCGCGGGGTGGGGACAGTGGCGGGGCGCGCGGAAAAGTGAATGTCGCCGAGCGAGCTGTCGCGGTGCTAGCGCGAGGCGAAAAGTTCATAAGTCAGAGAGAGGCTTTAAGAAAATTCGTTGCTGGTAGATATACATATATACAATAAGTAGAAGGTACGGAAAAGGAAAAAAGTAGAACTGTCTACAAAATACAAAAAGAAATGAGATCCCATCAAAAACAATACTTGTCAAAAAAACCAAGTCTCGCAACTCAGTTGTTCTGCGGTAAAAAGTTGTGAGATCCATGTAATACCAAGTCGGTTATTAATGTATTCAGTCTCTACTTAAGCGACTTTCTGTCTTAATACGTCCAGTCTCTAAGACCACGATCGTGGTCCATAACAATTGAAAATCAATTGTGTCTAGAATCTCCGTACTCGAAGCATTAAGTTGTTACGTAATAATTAACAGCATCATATAGTGAAGCATATCAATATTAAAATTCTTTAATGTTTTATATAAATATATTGAGACTTGGCCTTCGTACAAGTAGGGATCTGTTTTTTAATCAAATTGTGTTTTTGATGGGATACGTGTTTCAATGCCTCAATGCGCCTATAAAAACTGCAGAAACAACTATCTAAATAAAAATATTTCAGTTGGAATACAAAATTTGCGTTAACGAGTACGCGACTGATGAATTTAACAGTACGCAAATAATGCGATTTTCATATACACCTACTACAAACTGATTACAAAATGATCTTAACTTGTTAAATTAAATTTTGGCTGCTGCATCATCATAAGTCACTTAGCTATGACCGCATAGATAGAGCATACACATTCCTACTCGCTCGATCGCGCTCAAGGATTTCGCCCGCTACATTATTTCATTCATCAATGAAATGAAATCCGTATGATATTATGATTTCGAATATGAGTCTTTATGAAAAAAAAATTGCACTCCGGGAGTGCCGGCAGAAGTGAAAACTTGAATATCAACGTTGTGCATTTTTGATTTTTTGGAATAGTTATTATCAATATAAAAGTACTATCATTTTTGTGATAGAATACAATAATAATAATAATAATAATAATATAATATTTTTATAGAATACAATATTTATTTATTGCGCTATCGAACACAAACATTACAATTTATATTATATTAAATTACATTCAAAAGTTTATCTCTCAGAAAAATCAACTTACATCCATAATTTCGCCAACCGTCTTACGGTATTTCGATCAGCCCACGTGTCCTGACGCGAGTTTCACATTTTTCCCCCATCCCACAAAAGTGCTCAACGCCGCTAAAGAAGTTTTCACTTCAAAATAACATGTGTGAATAATGAATTTAATTTTATATGAAATTTCATCTGGTATTCATGAAATATTCTATGCCTAGTTGGTGTAGATACGTTACATATTATGACTATGAATGCAATAGCATCACGATGGCTTGCTGTTATGTAATATGACTGTCAATAACGCAGATATAGAGAACCTCCTAATAAAAATGACTTTGCGTCGGCGAAGCGGCCGATAGGCCAGAGGCTATTAGATAAGTCTTTGACCATTACACACTGTGACTTTTAGCAGCGATGTTGTCGCGATGCTAACGCGCATGAGTATCGATGCATTCGCAAAATGCCAACCTTTACACTCTGCACTGCTTTTAGCATCGACTCGAAAGTAGGTATTATAACTTATAATGTGAGTTAGGAGCGAAAAATGATGGCAATCTCTATGTTACAAGCAAGTGATATTAAAAAATAATGTTCTTAAGGCAGTTTCGATAATGGATTTTCTCAAAAATATGTTATGGTTCGATTGGATTGATGTTTATATGTTACATTTTATTTATTTTTTTATTAAAAGATTGAAAAATATCATGTAAGAAAAAAATGCTTAATAAATCCAATCCTTCTTATTCAAATTAGTTATAATAAAAACGTGAATTATGTAAGCGTTGGCTTATCTTTAAACTTACGTCATTTTGACTTTGGTCGGCTCCGTTTATACAGAAAAGTGAATGAATCCGAACACCCATTCATATTGTTGAGATAGGTACATTGAAGGGAAAGGGACTATTCTTACGAGATTGTGCTATAAATTGGCCCTCTTTCCTCTTTCTTGTCGAAAATGAAAGATTTACATGAAAACGAACTACCTAGTACTACCTGCAGATCTACTTGGGTTGGTATTTGTATTTCAAATTATATTTAAGACACACAATATTTTTGAATTTTATAAGGATTTATGTACACTGGTTACGCGTAAATTATTGAATGGATTTGAATATAATTGTACAATAATACAGCTTAGACATACATCAGAATATCACATTTGCTTTGATTTACTTCGCCTGCACTAATATTTGATTTCCTTTTTTAAACTTTTAAACTTTGAGAGTGATTTTTAGGGTTCCATAGTATCCAAAGGGCAGGGACCCTATTACTAAGACTCCGCTGTCCGTCCGTGTGTCTGTCTGTCACCGAGCTGTACATCATGAACTCTGATGGTTAGACAGTTAAAAAAAAACAGGTTAAATGCGAGTCGGACTCGCGCAGTGAGTGTTCCGTGTCAACTTTAACTAAATAAGGGAATCCACTTACTTCCACTTAGCTAAAATACCACAATAACAGCAAATATAACTTTGTTTTTCATAGTGTTTGTATGAAGAACAAGGTTATGTTTGCGGTTGTTGAAAATATACTAATCTCAAAAATCTGGGGGCACGGCAGTCGAGCAAAAAAGCGTCACGGCCGTACCATCCTTTTCTCGAAGCAATTCAGACCATTTTCGACCCCCTATAACTTCGTTGGGGATAAAACTAGAAGACTGAAATTTTCAGTAACCATGCAGCATTGTAAAGACACGGTATTTTCAAATTTCATTCAATTTGAACCAGTATTTTAAGAATTATAACGAGTCAAATTTCTTAATTTTGACACTCACTGACTCACCGATTATCAAAATTCTAAGGCAATTCTAGCCGACCTAGAAGCTTCAAATTTGGAATATAAGTAGTGTTTGGTGTATGAATCAAGGAAAAACTAAAAAATCTAGAAAAGACCGCAAAGAAAATTAAGCCCATACAGCCAAGTCTTCAGTTAAATTTTTCAATATTGGCTTTATTTGTAACGATGTTTTACGGCAGTTATTATTATTGCGTGCGAACAACTGAGTTGCGAGACTTGTTTTTTTTGACAAGTATTGTTTTTGATGGGATTATTTGTTCGATCTCGTCCAAACCAATTTTCGTTGAAAGTGTTTTTTGAGGTCTACATTACGTAGTTTTTTTGAAATTTACACTTGCTTAGTATAAGAAGTAAGAAGGGGGGTCAAAACAATCAAACGTTAGACTTTCAAAGAAAATGGTTTTTGAAACTTCGATGTCATTTTAAAAGACATAGACACCCATAGGTTTGACAAAACAACTTTTTCGGTTTTAGTTTCATGTATATGAGCCCCTTAAATATCATATTATTTTTTTATATATTTTGTATGATAATCGTAAAGCGGTTACCAGGATACATCTACCTACTAAGTTTAAATAGTATAATATTAATAGTTTCAGAATAAAGTGGCTGTGACAGACAGACAGACTGTTGCCATTCGGCTACGGATCCCTAATAAGGTCCGTTTAATGTCTAACATATCATTTAATTGTATAATAATATCTTTTACAGGTATGTTAACCAAAGCTACAGTATATTCAGGTAAACCAACGTTGAAATAGAAATAGTTTATCGAACGCTGTCCTAACACTGATCACATCACGTCGCATAGCATGTGGTTGCACTTAACTGCTCTGAATGGCTAATCAACTGTAAGTTTTTGATGGAAAAGTAAATTTATATAACTAATCTACCGGTTCTTCGTGGTAGCACCAGTAGGCTTATTACGTAAAAGGAAATCCGTCAAAACGAATATGTTTAGCCGATCCGAAGCATTTTCATATGCAATGCCTACTACGAAATTCTTCGATTCCGCAATAGGTTATCTATATATATATCTATGTATTTCTTTCTTCGTAGTAGGCCACCAGGTTTCCCATACAAACTTCCTTACCCATTTCTAACCTCGTTAAGGATATTTTTTATCTGGGATAAAAATTAATTTTATCTTTACTCGGGAAACATTTAAATCGATTCAGCAGTATGCGTGAAGAGGTTACAGACAGGCGGACACAGACACTTATAATATAAATAAGGATTGATAAAGCCTACTCAGATCATTGACTTTAGTTAGTAACCACTAGCGAGGTATATGGTAGGCGGGTGTCGATAAATAAGACAAGTAACGTCATCGTGTTCCCATCTGACTACGGCAGTCAGTCTCACCTGAGATTGCGGGACAGTCATATAGATGGAATAAGGAACCAAAAATTTGCGCACGGGCGGGACTTGAACCAGCAACTTCTTGGCTAACGGGCCAAACGCTCAACCTATTGATGCTGGCCCTATGAGTGCTGTCGGTCCGACCTTGCGAAATTGGTGGTCTCTTATTGATACGTCTTATTGACGTTTAGCGCTATCTACCCGTCTGTTTATGCAACATTGAGCCAAGTTGTGATTCTTTACGGAATAAATTCAACTTGGAAATTGATGACGCTTCGCTATCTCATGGTTTAGAATGTTTTTAACGCTCACATTATCATACTATTTATTCATAAAGATGAAACCAAAAATTTGCGCCCGGGCAAGACTCGAACCAGCAACTCTTAAACTCGAACCGGATTCAAGTGTGTGTGCAATGCACAAGGTCACTATCTGCTCCTTTACTCTTAGTATTCGGTGTGACGGCAAATCTAAAATGACCAGTGAGAGATGAGATCAGGTGCAGGACTAAGCTTAACGTGCTTTTTGAGGCACGGTGGTGTCATCACCACCATAATCTTGACTCTGAGCCGTTTCCAAGTATATTTAAGACGGAAAAGCCTAGAAACCATTTCGGCTAAACCTTGGATTCGAACCCGGAACCGCTTGGGTAGCAACCAGTTTTCTAACACCTGCACTGCATGGCATTCGCAGAAGCAGGCAGGCTATAGAGAAAAATGGAGCTACTCCATACACATGTTATATCGTTTCTTTATTATCTTTCTTTTATTTATTAAGTAATCTAATGATATTCGCAATCCAAAATTTGATCGCGTATATCTCAAAAGCCACTGGGTCGAATAAAAAAAAAGACAAGTCTCTTTACCGGATAGGGTAGACATCATAACGATACAAAAGTAAAAGAAAGTACGAAGATATGGGATACGAAGTCACGGAGGACCACTAGTTATAATGAAATCTGTACCCAAAAAGGCAGTTTCTATTTCTAAAGTTCCCTTCTGGCGTGACCCTCATCACTTTGTGTTTATTTATACTTTAAACCATTTTCACGTTTCCAAAATAAGCTTTGTTACAAAACGCTTCAAGGTTCCGCTGCTCAATGTTTTACTACTTAAGCAAACGTCAAAATCTTTATAACTTCATACAAAATCATTGAACTACTAGTACTAGCGTATGGAATTGACACCAGATCAAATTGCGTGCTCCATGAATTGACGACACAGATCACACAGACATATTCATAATTCGAAATTCAAATTTCAAGGAAAACGACACTATCTTTTCGTCGTATTTGCAACACATTTTTTGTTTTTCATAGCTTCTCTACACGTAGTAACTTCCTCGCGTACTGCGTAACTACCTCGGTGGCGCAGCGGTAGGAAGGCCGCACTTTAAAGCGACGGCTGCGCCAGAGGACCTGGGTTCGATCCCCGGGTCGGGCCAATAGCCTGACTTTATATACCTGAGTTTTTCTGTTCAGAGATTCTTAGGTAGCCCGTGCCTCGGAAAAGCACGTAAAGCTGTTGGTCCTGTGCCTGAACTCTCTCCGGTCGTGTCAGATTGCTGTCCCTTCGGGCTATGAGAGTGAAAGGAATAGAGAGTGCACCTGTGTTTGCGCACACACTAGTGCACTATAATATGTCCCGCTCAGACGGTTAGTCGTTGTGACTGGCCACCTTAAATTTACAATTTTTTTTATACCAAAAAAAATCGTGTTGGTTGCACCACTTATAATTTTCATGATTTTCACGTTGTTCGATTTGTCTTGGACCCGAGTAGGGTAATAAATAATTATAAAATAGGACCGGGGCGTGACGCGGCAGATGGCGCTTGGGTCACTAATTGAAAATATGGTGTTTCGGAGTATGAGAGTTGTCTCATCTTGTTGCACTTTGTGTGTCTTCCCTCGAAACAAATGATTTCTTAAATGGATTGATTTGTAAATTTGAATTTAAAATTTTGTAAATAAGTCGTAAAGTATCTTTTTAAAAAGATAATCGAAACGTTGAAAAAAATCAACAATTGATACTTCTATGAATTGTTTAGCTTATCGTCTAAAGGGACAATCTCGTTCGTAAATCTTAACATTAACTTTTCATTCCTTTGATCGTGAATACATGTTGTACCACTTGGGAATGAAATAAGATTTTCTCTTGAATAGATTTTTATATTTTTGAAGAACAAATTCAACTCAAATTCGGGCTTCAGGTCTGAACTACAATTTTATTATATTAAAAAAACACAAAGCGAACTTGTTTAACTGGTACTTCACTTCTTTGAATTATTTGTTGAATACCATTCACTCGTTTTTCGCTCAGCTTGTCGTAGTAAAAAATTACAATTATTTTCAATGGTTGCGATTATAGTTTAATAATAAAGTTCTAAAATTGACATCATGTTTCTTAGGGAAAAAGGTTAGTATTAATAACAAACAGAAGGTTTTCATGAAAACGTCTAAAAAAAATTTGACCTTCAATTTCTACATCATAAATACATCGTTAAACTATAAGCAACGTCTAAAACTCTTTACACACTGCGACTATTAGCAGCGATGCAGTCGCGATGCAGAAGGTGGGAATTGTCAAATTATATACTGAATTTTGGCGAATGCATCAATAGCGCGTTAGTATCGATGCTAAATTAAATCTGTTCATTGCGTGAGTCGCGATACTGAAGCGAGTTGGCGAAACGCGCAACTGCATCGATGCTAAAAGTCGCAGTGTGTAAGGAGTCTTAGAGCGCTTAGTTTGCCTTTATATTAGAGCGACAGCAATTCGTCTCTCTAATGCTGTCATTTTATGTATGAAATTGATAGCAGTGCGACGGCTGCGCGATCGTCGCGCTGCTAAAGTCGCCTTAGTATTAAAGCGCTCTTAAGGCGACTGTCGCGCTGCCGATAATTTCATACATAAATGGCAACTGCGGCGCTATTTTTAATGTATGCAGCAGAAGCGGATGCACCCACTGCTGCGCAGCTCTTACTCTAATTCTTGTAAAATTTAACACGAAAAACCGGCAAAGTGCGAGTCGGACTCGCGCACTGAGGGTTCCGTGCCAACTTCTGAATAAGGGAATCCACTTACTTCCACTTAGTAAAATACCACAATATTTTGTTGACAGCAAATATAACTTTCTTTTTCATAGTGTCTGTATGAAGAACAAAGTTATGTTTGCGGTTGTTGAAAATTTGCTATATATCAAAAACTTTTCGTTCGATCCCGTTCAAATCAATTTTCGTTGAAAGTATTAGTTAAGATCAACATTTTTTTTTTTTCAACATTGACACTTGCTTAGTTTAGAAGTTGGATTGAAGGGAGGGGGGGACGCCCATTATACGACTTTGGAAGCATCTAGCTATGATACGTCAGACTTTTTAAGAAAATGGTCATTTTAAAAGACTTATCCATAGACACCCCTCACGCATAGGTTTGACTAAATAAAAAAAAAACGGTTTTACTTTCATGTATATCCCTTAAATATCATTATTTTGTATTTTTTGTATAAGAATCGTAACGCGGTCAACAGGATACATCTTCCTACTGTGGCTAAAATAAAGTGGCTGTGATGTACGGACGGACAGACGGACAGACTTGACGAAACTATAAGGGTGCTGTTTTTTGCCATTCGGCTACGGAACCCTAAAAACTCGAGTGCCGTTTACGCTAAGGCAGTTGTCTTTAACTTTTAAGAACGGTTAAAACGTAGGCGAAAATAGTAAAGACATCGTCTCGGTGCAAAAGCTTTTATTGCTCTGACAAACAAGTAAAAAAACTGATAAAAAACAATTCATAAAACAACCTGTATTTTCCTCTCTTGCGACTGTGAACAAAGATAAATCCTCCTACCAATCTTCTATAAAAGACAATCTAGCTGAACGGTTTCTCTACATTGTCGGCTACACTCTACAAGATAGAAGATAATGAGAAATACGGTGGATCCACACTGCCTGGTGGCTTTTCAGGCGGCATATAGTACGTCAGGACTTGTCAGATACTATGCAATTGTATGTATAATATGCCGCCGCGACATGACATCTACGCTGGCAGCATGTGGGTCCACCTTAGCCGAATAGCTCACGGTAGTGTTTAACAGTGCTTCTATTGCAAAAACATTACTGATAACGTCAGACTGTGAAAAAGTTGGTTGGAAATTTCCACTAGAATGGGATCCGGTTGTAACGAAGACCTAAACAGGATCATTTACTGCAAGATCTCAAGACACGGTTAGCTCTTTCAGCGTGGATAGGAACGTTAATTAATATTAATGAGTGAGTTGTAAATGATAAATAATATCGTAGTTCATCCGTGACCAGTAACGTCGAAAGTGTTCGAAACGTGTGTTATTGGGATATACATTTCGGTAATTGTAAAGTTTTTTGCAGTTAAATCAGTCTGAATTTTGTAGCGATACTCAACGACAGCGGTCATGACTCAAGCCTAATTTTTAATCGACTTCAGAAAAAAGTTCGACCTGTATGCTTGTCCGCGAATATCTCGCGTCCGACTGAACCGATTTTGATGTGGTTTTAGTCGAGTACTTGTTACACTGAGGAGAAGGTTTTAATAACTCTTGTGTTCAATCAAGTACATTGTAACTTAAAAAAGAACTAAAAAGGACGAGTTAAAAAAAGTTGTAAGCACTTATTCCATAATTCGTAAGTATTTAAAAATGTTACTGTTTTCCAAGACTAGTAGGAACCTGTTACGTAAACACACGCAATTGAACCTGTTATCCACTAGGCCTAGTTACATAAAAGGAGGCCTTGTTATGAATTAAGTGCTTCAAATATCCTTTGCACATTCCCACACATCGCCATCTATTCCCAAGGTAAGTTTACCTTTGAGTAGCTACTCAAAGCTTGTGTTATGGGTGCCAGACAACGGATATAATACTTAAATACTTTTTGTTTGTAAATACATACATGATATACATAAAAAACACCCAGACCAATACAAACAGACATGTTCATGCACACAAATGTTTGTATTGTGTGGGGATCGAACCCGCAACACGCTACGTAGTAGGCGATTTCTCGACCACTACACCAGACGGGTCGTCTCAAAACGTGAATAATTCTAGTATTATACTCGTATTCACAGAGTTCCAAGAATCAGCCTCTGACTCTCGTTAGAGGAATAAGGGCTCTCGAGCCCCGTACGTTACTTCTGCCGAGAGTGAGCATTCTCAACAACGCTTGGTTATTGCGTGTTACGGTTGAAAAAACTGAGCTTCGCCAATTTAAAAAGCTGCGCTTAGTGCTGTAACACACAAGCAGCACGGTACGCGGCAAGCGACGGCAGAATGCAACGGCACATTGACGGCTAACGGCTAGCCACTTAATCGGTTTAGTAGATTGACCTTTACAGATCTGCTAACTATATTAATATAAATAACATAAAAATGTGTCATAATAACTTGTGTATCGAAAAGTGTGCACCAATTTTTTTTTTAATTTTTTTAATCAATTTTCTTTCCTAAACTTTACACTCTTATAATATACGAATTAGTTAAAACTTAAATGACAGTTTTTAAGATAAAGAATATGCCTCGATCCGCTCGCCTATTTATTTCTGTGAATGTAGATGTGAAAAGCTAAGTCAAGATTAGTTTACTTCATCGATCTGCCAAGGCATATTACGTGGGTTAAAGACTATCAATTGAGATAAAACACATTCAGTTACGACAAAAATAAAAGTGATGAAATTTCTATTTATTAAAATTTTATAAAAACTGCTATGAACACTTTTCCATAGGCTATTTATCAAAGGAATATGTGTATTTAATTTATATTGCGCAAAAACTATATCTCATCAGGTTATCAGACAGGTGAAACTCGATCTTCACCGGCTGACCAGTAACAGTGGTTGGCTAGTCGATAGTGCCTCGGTGGCGCAGCGGTAAGAGGGTCGCACTTTAAAGCGACGGCTGCGCCAGAGGTCCCGGGTTCGATGCCCGGGTCTGATACCTGAGTTTTTCTGTTCAGAAATTCTTAGGGTAGCCCGGAATTTGGAAGTTGGCGGTGTTCCACCCCTGTGCCTCGGAAAAGCACGTACAGTCGTTGGTCCTGCGCCTGAACTCTCTCCGGTCGTGTCAGATTGCTGTCCCATTGGGCTATGAGAGTAAAAAGAAAGGGAAACTTGTGTTTGCGCACACACTTGTACATTATAATGTGTTCCGCGCAGTCGGTTAGTCGTTGTGACTGGCCACCCTAGTCGAAATCGGCTAGGGGGACTATTAATATTAGTAGTCGTTACAAAGCCAACGTTGATAATTTGCCACTGAGAAGTCGCTGAAGCGTTGATGTCACACCATCAGTACACTAACGGCAATTGTGGCGACGGCTGCCGTTATTTATGTCGATAGCATACTGCCGTCTGTGTGTATGATCCCTAGCCCTAGAGACCCTCACCGTAGGTTACTTGTTCTACAACTACGCGTTCTCAATGACCCTGCATATTGCAATTTACGGTTGAAAAAAAAAACGATGTTTCAACCATTTGAAATGCTGTGCTTACATTTGAATTTTTTCATTCAATTTATTTCTCTCACTTTTCAACAGTTCATTTGATGAATGTATAATTGAACGAACAAAGTTCGTAACTACAAATCGCTCGAATAGATGGGAATTGTTTGATGTTTTCCATGTTTTGTAACAATTTCAACGGCTGTTTGCTGGGAGCTTTATGCTTTTGATTCAAAGTTGTGCCGCCCGCGGAATTCGAATAAAGAAGCATGTTATTCTGAAATTTATGTACATTTATACTAAATATATTACGAGAAATATTAACTTTGACAAAAGTCTTAATTATGTGTAGGTAATTACCACTAAATATTCATGTTTCGGTATTCTAAAACAAACTTAAAGAGCAGCTCAAATTCACGTTACAGGTATGACATGACCAACATTTCAAAATTTGAAGGTGAAGTCGCGATCACTCGGTAGTATTAAGAAAATAGCCTCAGACGAGTGACAAGTTAACCTTCCAGTCCTGAGGTCTACTGCAATCTGGTCGTAACTTTTATGAGGTATCAAAGTTGTCAAAGTACACAAGTTTGGCGCTGACCGCTCCTATCTCAAAGTTTTGTTAGGATACAACGGAAATCTACTGTGTAAATTATATTTTCTAGCCGCAATTTCATCGCGCCTGTCTCAGTTCAGGGTTGCAAGACAAACTGAGATAAAACTAGAACATCCCTTAACTTTTGAGTTAGAGTAAAGTTTACGTGCAGCGAACCGAGTGTCAAATGTACTTAATAACATAACGTTACTTAGGGCCGAATTGAAATAAGTATAACACGACCGATTTTAAAATTGAAACATTATTGATTGCTGACAAATTGGTGACGTTTCCAACGTTGGTAAGTTCAGACCTTAGTACCGTTAAGTGACACAAATCTGTATCTGTCAGTTTACTTACGGCCTGTTTTGCAATCTCCAATCAAGTTCTGTTTAGCGCTATCTGTCTTATACTTAATTCAGAATCACGTTCCATTTAAATTATTTGTTGGTAAGTTTTTTGTCGATAGTGTAACAGATAAAGATGTTGATAAAGTATGGAAGTATTTTTTAACCATTAATGTCCTTAATTCTAATTTTAAAATAACAACTGGCTTAATCTCGTCTGCCGATACTATCTCCTGCTTACCTAACTCAACGGAATTGCCATCAAAAAAGGAAACCGTCGCAAATGGCTCCCGTGAGCTTCACAATGGATTATCCGTGAGGTCCAGGAGTGTTTTGTCAGTACTTACTTAAAATGTAAAGAAGTGAACGGCATAAGAATAGCGTCGGGCGCGGCACTTACATCAGTTATAGACAATGTGTAGGCACACTAATGGCCTGTCGTCGGAACGTCATGGATGTGTAAGAATAGCTTTCGTAATACATAACAGAGACAAGAATAGTGATACTGTTATGAACAACAGAGAAGGAAAAATACTGATTTTTAAAAAGGTTAGACCATATCGTTTTAGCCTCAAGAAAAGCAGAGTATTTTTGTGGCAACCTTTGTATATCTTGGCACTAGGAATCTGAACTTTTTTCGTGAGGTAATTCAATTGGGAGTTTAACCGTTTTACAACCGACACCGACAAAGAAAATTCGATCGGTGAAATTTTTTCGTACACGAATTGAACGAAATTGCCCCCTGCCGAGTCCTACCAAAATGTAGGCGTCCTTCCCCCTCCCAGGGGGTATGGGCATGGATGGACCACATTGTAAGTTGTGTATTTTACGCATTCTAGACAAACGTGGTAATATATTTTATTTTCATGCGCTTCATCGAATGAAATGATGGCCACAGTTATATGATTGATATTTTGTAAAATTATTAAGGTTTAGTAGTATAAAACAAGCACATTATTAAACTAGTCGAGCATATTACTTTCAATTTCATTTACTGCGCTTAATCATAAAGTTAGATGCTCGTAGCGCTTTGGTAGTGATACCAAAGTGAAGCAACCTACGGCGCGGTCGTGTTTGGATGGGTGACCATTCCGACCATACAAGTGACGTACATCATGAGCATCTCCGTGCTTCGGAAGGCACGTTAAGCCGTTGGTCTCGGCTAATATCGGTGGATGTTAGTCGTTAAAAGCCTAGTCAGAGGCCTTATGAGCGGCTTGATACCATCAGACAGCAGGGTTAGTCGCTTGCCTTGCAAACACCACTCCACCAACCCGCACTGAGCCCCGTTTGAGCTATACTCCAAGCTCAAACTACCTCATAGTTGAGGTAAGTCCTTAGGCAGTGGGATGTTACAGGCTAACTTTACTTCAATCATAAAGTTGGACAAAAACATGGAAGTTATTTGTAATGTATCGGTAAAAGTTCTTACTTCAGACTTTCCACAAAACAAAACACGAAGTTTAATAATAATTAAGCATCCACCTATTTATTAATTGCAATACCTAGAAAATCTATCGGGGCTGCTATTGCCATTTCATTGCTTTATTGCATGTAGGCAAAATTGTAATAACGAGGCAGGTAATGGCAGACACGACGGATTTTCTTAGGTGGATACTTATTTAGTTTTGCTCGAGGGGTTGGTGAAAAATTATTTAATATTTTTTTCAATTAAGAATAACATCGTTTTCACCGTCGTGGGTTTTGTCATGTTTGAAGTGACGACGCCCACTTTTGTGTACTTTGTGGAAGATATTTTCGTTAAAACTTGACCTCGATCGTGCAGTCGCCATCAGATATATCGGAGCAGACAAAGTGACCAAATACTACTGAACAGTTTGAAATTTGAATAAGTTCCATACACTACAAGTTACCATTAACATCAGAACATTCATTACTTCATAAATATCTAAGCAGATGTTAGTCCATAAATTCTATATACACAACTATCCAAATATAATATCTGAACACTCACTTGCCGATATTGATTTACTGCATGACACTTTCATGACAGTGATGAGAATACTGAAAACTACAAAGCGTTACTAACTGCCAGCGTCATCTTACTATAATATAAACTGTGAAAAGAGTTTCTATTTTGAATAAGTATTTATAGTTAAGTTGGAAGCACTTCCTTCTGCAATTTGCCTCGATTGCTTAAATATTAAAGACCGACTGCGTAGATACATTTGACGTTTTGAGTGTTCAGATAATTTTGGTTAGTTGTGTGTATAGAAGTTATTGACTAGCTTCTGCTCAGATATTAATGAAGTAATGAATGTTCTGATATTAATGGTTACTTGTAGTGTATGGAACTTATTGTCATTTTAAACTGTTCCGAAGTATTTGGTCACTTTGTCTGCTCCAATATATCTGACGGCGACTGTACCTATTATTCAATCACAACGAACTACTGTACTACAAAATTACTGTTTAGAAAAACTGCTCAAGAACTAAAGTCCGTTACGGCCAATAATATAGCTGGCTGGTTCCAAGCCCAAAGGATCAACTTAGCCATCCAACGCGGCAACGCAACCAGCATTATTGCCTTATTGCCTCAGGGAAATGGTTTCGTTTTAGAATAGGTTGGTTTTGAGTTTATTTTTAATATTGCATGTCTAAGTTAAAACTTTTTGATTGTTATTAATATAGTCTACGGTACAGTATAGTAACAACGGTCGCTGTAGAAAACTGTGAGGGAAGTCTATGTTCAGCAGATGACGATTATTAATGGACTACTTTTCATCTTAACGTCCGTAACGCTTTTTTTCTTTTCTTTAAATGTGTATAAATATAAAAATTACTCCCTCTAACGCATAGTATCAATATACTAAAAGTAGTACTACAAACGAAACCTTGTAGATTTTCGAATAACTCAATTGAGGGAAGATTCTGGAACCCACGCTCGAGTATTACGAAAGTTATGGACCAAAGTTCGAGCTTCCCAACTTTAAATTCATGTCGAGTCCGTGGAATCATCGGCCATTGTCCACTAGAAGTTCAAGCGCAAATTGTACTTGGCGTTAGCCAAATAATTAACATAAGTGTTAACTTATTCGTAACACTTATTTTACTTACCAAGTAAGTAAGTAAAATAACTGTTAACTTATTCATAAAAATATACATGTGTAATATAAACTAGCGGACCCAGCAAACTTTAAACTTTAAACTGAAAAATTAATCTATGTCCTACTGGTTCTAACCTCCCCACCGTATCGCTTCGGCCTTGTCCTACCTCAGCCTCGGCCCCGTGTAACGGGATTAAAATATCCTACGTCGTTCTTCTGGTTTAAGCTACCTTCTGGTTCTAAGTAATAGGAGCAACAATTCTAATCAATGATTCTACAGAGTATACGTAATTACCTTGACCTGGTCATAATGCTCTTAAATGCTTTAACCCAGAGATATAGTAGTCCAAAGTCAGAATCCCTGATCAAAGTATGTAAAAATCGCTAACTCATTGTAGAAAATATGAAAATTGCAATGTCAAATTCTATGACTAGATACTAGATATTCTGTTTGCAATGCATTTTTGGTTCAATTAAAATTGTTAGAAACAAACAATAAAATTATTCATATATTAAATTAATTAAAACCATTGAGAATTGATACTATTAACTTGAAGGGCCTATATTTTCAATGATTGCTCAAATTGCAGGCCACACCCTGTATGCGTCAGACAACACACAATTGTCAAATAAAAACAAATATTAAATTAAAAAAAACTTCCTTGTGCCATGAAATACCTTTGACTTAGAGCCGATTTTTCAATGGTCGGATAAATACATTCAAAATAGTGACAGGTACCTATTATTGCTGCCAATCAGGTGACGTTTTCAAATTAGCCATATTGTATTATGATCGACGAATATTTCTTATCTGACTATTGAAAAATCAGCCCTTAGACACAAAAACTCACCACACAAACATTTGCATCTTGCGGGATTTGTACCCGCGACTGCTGGATGCAATGGGCCGGAGAGCAAACCACGAACTACTGCATCAGACGTTCGTCAAAAATGCCAAGCGTGATCTTAGAGTTCTTACACAGACAGTAAGTTTCCATAGGCATAAGAAACAGCATCATCATCATCATCATTCTCAACCAAAGGACGTCCCCTGCTAAACATAGGCCTCCCCACGGCTTTCCACAGCGACCGATCACTAGCGGTCTGCATCCAGTGTAATCCTGCGATATTTTTAAGGTCGTCTGTCCATCTTGTTGGTGGACGTCCTACGCTGCGTCTTTGGTTGAATGGTCTCCAATCTAGAACTTTCATGCCCCAAAGGCCATCAGTTCTTCGCGCCATGTGCACTGCCGATTGCCAGTTTAGCTTACTGATTCTCAAGACTATGTCCGTTACCTTAGTTCGTCTACGTATCTCCTCATTTCTGATTCGATCACGTAGAGAAACACCCAGCATAGCCCTCTCCATCGCTGATTGTGTGATTTTGAGCTTCTTTATGAGGCCCATAGTTAGGGACCACGTTTCGGAATAAGAAACAGCGTAAACACGGAACTCTGTCGGTCACAGCCGTGGTCACGTTTCACTTGTATTTCAGAGGCCAGATAACTAAGATTAAATAAAAACCGACCAAGTGCGAGTCGGACTCGCGCACTGAGGGTTTCGAGCCAATTTTAACTGAATTAAGGAATCCACTTACTTCCACTTAGCTTAAATACCTCAGTATTTGTTGACAGCGAATTTAACTTTGTTTTTCATAGTGTTTTTATGATGGACAAAGTTATGTTCACGGTTACTGAAAATGTGCTTTATCTCAAAAACTACTAGTTCGACCCCGTCCAAACCAATTATAGTTGAAAGTATTTGTTTAGATTTACATTATTATTTTTTTTCAAAATTAACATTCGCTTAGTTTAAAGGTAAGGGGTAAGGGGGGGCGCCCATTTTACAATTTTGGCAGCGTCTATCTATCACTTCCAAACCGGTTTACTTTCATGTATGAGAGCCATCCTTTAAATATCCTTACTTTTTGTATAAGAATCGTAAAGCGGTTTACGGGATACATCTTTTTGCCATTTTTTACATAGTGTGATGCTTATAGTTTCAGTATAAAGTGGCTGTGACATACGGACAAACAGACAGACTTGACGAAACTATAAGGGTCCCGTTTTTGCTATTCTGCTACGAAATCCTTAAAAGCAACATATTATGGCAACCTTGTGATGGACTGCAGGGTAATGCCACCATTCGTTGAAAGTCAAGAGATACAAACATTTTGTACCGTGAAAAACGACATCTAGTCACGACAGGGTGTGAATCATTATCTTTTACTAGCAGTCCCAGAGAAAATCGTTTCACCTCCAGCCACGTCTTTTTTTTTAATTTTCCGCGCGTAACCAAGGGAAATTTGGATCAATTTTAATACATAAAGAAAAGAAGATTAAATTAATTTGTTTGAGCATCCTTCAAGAAATCCTACGCTTTTGTGCACACGGAAATTATAAATAGGCGTGTCTCAATCTTTTCAATTCAAACTCACGGTCCCGGCGAACTTCGCCCCCACCCGTCTCCCCCTACCTTCCAACGAACCAAACTCGGTAAGGATCATCAAAATCAGTCCACCCATTCTCGAGTTAAAAGTGGTGTAACAAACACAGAAGATTTTTGGCGTAATAACGACGCGGTTAAGAACAGATCATGTCTGAATAGAAACAGTCTGTTTGATATATATTTTTAATTATAAATATTTTTGAGAATAAGTACTTAATTAACAAACGATTCTACCGAACGGTACTAAAAGAGGTTAAAACAGCACTATTTTCTTCAGTTCCAGGAAAAAAAAACATCAAGGCGTTGTCCAGAAATTAAGCATTATTACTCGCAATTTTCTGATAAAATTAAACTGTGTACTCGCAATATACGAAACAAAATAAATAAGGCGTAATAATTGCTCGTTATGAAAATTTTCCTGTTAATAAAAAGCACTCTCACGATAATATTAGAGAATGTTATTGGCATCAGTTACGAATACCGATCTATTTTATCTGAATTGAGTTTTTTCTCTTTCACTAAAAAAAACTTTTTTTACGTGGTAATAAATCTAAAACATTGCGATTTAAAAAGAAAAAAAGTTAATAGTTAAGTGCAATAATTCATGCAGAAACTGACAACAACGTCCAATATGGTATTCAAACCATAAATTAAATATTCCAGGGATACAAATTTTACGATTCCAAAACAGAAGCATGGCTGCTTCACTATTGAGACATGAAATTCAACAAGGTCGGTTTATTATGATGTGCTTAGGTATAGGCTTACCCCAGTAAGATAAATTCAATACATCTTGTAATATCAATACTTATTATTATAAAGCTGAAGAGTTTGTTTGTTACTTTGAACGCGATAATATCAGGAACTACTAGAACGATTTGAAAAAATGATTTTGATTTGTATAGCTTATTTATCGAGGAAGGCTTTTGGTAAACACGCTGCGACGGTAGGAGAGTAAGCAAACTCAAAACGCGCGTCTAATTCGCGGGGGACACTTCGCTAGCTATTTTTATAAAATGCCCTGGCATACAACTTAGAAAAGTCACCAGAAAGTGAAGATAAAAATCAGAAACAGGTAAGATTTATTGAAAATTGTGACACAAACAATTATGCTTATAATAATTTTACGACACAAAGTGAGAACACTTGAATCACTACTTTCCCAAAGTCAAAAAATGTTATAAACGAATAGGCTTGTAATACAATTTCGAAAAAATCGATACCTATCTTGAAACTGCAATCAGTTTCAAAAATTTGAATCCCACCTCCCTAAAGAACCTGAAAAAATGAAATCGCTTAATCGAGTGATCAATTTTGATGATAGAACTCGACTGAGTCATCAAGTTTTCAAGGTCAATATAGCCGATTAATGGAAACTCTTTAACCCATTTTGTCATACTTGAGACACAACAGACAAACAATTGTTATCCCGCACCGGTGCGTGCTGTGGCATGTAAACAGTTAATATTCGCTAGGTACTCAGGATCTTTGATGGATTAATTTTTTTCTAATAATACAAACATATTGGATTTTTCAGTTTTCAAGTTCAGTACGTGACAAATTTTACAAGTAACGGACACGAGCTAATTATAAACCGCAAACCTGCTTAGCAGTTTGGCAGTTATTAATTTATATATATATTAAAGTAAAGCAATAAATATGTGAAAACACATTTATATGCCTATGCCTATGTTGTATGTTTTCATGCCAAAACGGCCGATATGATAATGTTTAATTTAACAGATTTAACCAAAATAGTAATTACACTAGAGTGTCCTCTAATCTCAACTACCTCAGTATCTGAAGACGAAAGTCTTCAACTAGTGAGTGTTACCAGTGATGACATACGGATCCGAAACATGGTCTCTAACTATGGGCCTTATAAAGTAGCTCAAAATCACACAACGAGCGATGGAAAGGGCTATGCTGGGTGTTTCACTGCGGGATCGAATCAGAAATGAGAGATACGTAGAAGAACTAAGGTAACGGATATAGCCTTGAGAATCAAGTAGCAGTGGGCATGGCACCTAGCGCGAATAACTGATGGTCGTTGGAGCAGGAAAGTTTTCGACCAAAGCCGCAGCGTAGGACGTCTACCGACAAGATTGACAGACGACCTGATAAAGATCGCAGGTTCAAACTGGATGCAGACTGCTAGTGATCGGTCGCTGTGGAAAGCGGTGGAGGAAGGCCTATGTTCAGCAGTGAACGTACTTTGGCTGATAAAGATGATGATGATGAGTAATTACACATACTTTAAAGATTTCTTGTTTGTGTTGTGTCTTTAAAATTACAATGGACCGTAACATTGACCCATTTTCTTGACGTAAATTAATATAGCTTGCTCTTTTCATAAGGTCACCTTCACAGTAGCGGTTTGCAACGCGTTGAAATCTCTTAATTGAAAATCTTTTTTGAATCACACGTATGTGTTACATCATCCTATTGCGAATATTTGAATGACTGAAAAATATCTGACCGAGAATCGAACGTGATCGAATCGGGATATTAGCAAAACCAAATGTGCAAGGGAACTGGGCCCCTATTTTGGTACCACTCGCTTTAAGACGAAGTGTGATTTTAATTGATTAATGTTCGGTTTTCCAAGTAAAATTATAATAATTAGATACGAAATTGATTCAAGAACAGGCGGGCAATTCTCGTGCAATTCGTATACGAAAAAAGTTCACCGATCGAATTTTCTTTGTCGAAAAAAACACAGTTTTTGATTTCTTAGGGTCACGATTTCTATTTATTTTGGTTTTAATCGATAGTTTTTGTACGTGCAGATATTTTACTATTTTTTTTAGGTAAAACGTTATACACGCAATCGAATGATCACACGAAAAAAGTTCAATTGCCGAATATAAAAACCAGCTAAGTGCGAGTCGGACTCGCGATCTGAGGGTTCTGTGACAATTTTAACTGAATTAGGGAAACCATTTGGTTCTACTTAGCTAAAATACCACAATATTTTGTTGACAGCAAAATAACTTCGTTTTTCATAGTGTTTGTATGAAGAACACAGTTATGTTGCGGTAGTTGAAAATGCGCTATATCTCATAAACTACTAGTTCGATCTCGTCCAAACCAAATTTCGTTGAAAGTGATTTTTAAGATCTACATATATTTATATTTTATATTTATTTTTTCAAAATTTACAATTGCTTAGTTAAGAAGTTAGAGTGGGAGGGACGCCCTATCCGTAGACAACCCCACGCATATGTTTGATTTAAAATCATTTTTCGGAACTCTGTTCATGAATAAATATCTATATTCAGAGTTCCCCACTCAAATATCATTTTTTTTAATTTTATGTATAAGAATCGTAAAGCGGTTAATAGGAAACTTAAAGTTAAGGAATTGAGTGACTGTGACATACGAACGGACAGACAGATAGACAGACTCGACGAAACTATAAGGGTTCCGATTCTTGCCATTTGACTACGGAACCCTAAAAATTGCTAGTTCAACTAACACATCTTACCTAAGCTTAAGGTGTCAACACAATTTTGGGTATATGTCAACATCTAAGAAGGAAAAAGTATTAATTTAACTGAAAGCCTGAAATCTGGATCTGCCAAAATAGTTTTAGGTAGACACTCAAATACAGCAAAACGGGTGATCATATTGTACTTAAAAGTTTAAAAAGCTCAAATTCTGAGAGCCTGTGCAGACGCGGCCTTGTCACGTCTAGTAGGTAACCATTCTGTTACAAGCTGAATCCCGTAGCACAGAGCGAGAGACTTGTTTGACGGCGAAGACCAATTGATTTCGCTTGAAAGACAAAAGCCGCAATGGCATTTTAAATTTGGGTCAAATGTTAACTTGAAACGATTTTTTTTTTTCATAAAATTGTTACCGATCTGCGTACGTACGTAGACTACTTCTGTACGTTTAGGTTTAAATCATGCACTGACTTTTAAAGAGTATGTTTCTTCTATAGGCGTTATTTAGTCCTTTTAGTGTTTTTTTTGAAACCGGTTAATGGAGTATGAGCAAAATGGTCTTGCGGGCAACAACGAAAAAGTTATTAAATAAAAGTATTATTACTAAGGACAAACTATGACTAAAAAAAATTAAAAAAAAAGGAAAACTTAGATAATGAATGTAAGAAAATGTGCTAACTCATTTTTATAAAGTACATTAATAAGTGTAATGCTTTAGAATGTTTTTAACACTTATAGTGTCATATTTTATATTCATAAAGATGAAATAAGAAACCTAAAACTTGCGCACGGGCGGGACTTGAACCAGCAACCTTTTGGCTAACCGGACCAAACGCTCTTACCAATTGAGCTACCGTGCTGTCAGTCCAACCCTGCGAAATTTGTGGTCTCTTATGAAAACGTCAATTGCGTGACGCTTAGCGCCATCTAGCCGTCTTTTTATGAAACAGATGGCCCAAGCAGTTATTCTTTACAGAATAAATTCAACTTGGAAATGATGTCGCTTCGCTATCTAATGCTTTAGAATGTTTTTAACACTTACAGTGTCATATTTTATATTCATAAAGATGAAATAAGAAACCAAAAACTTGCGCACGGGCGGGCTTTAACCAGCAACCTTTTGGCTAACCGTACCAAACGCTCTTACCAATTGAGCTACCGTGCTGTCAGTCCGACCCTGCGAAATTTGTAGTCTCTTATGAAAACGTCAATTGCGTGACGCTTAGCGCCATCTAGCCGTCTGTTTATGAAACAGATGGTGTTATTTATATTTTGTTGTTAATTTCGTGATGTATATATTTTTCTTTTTGGTGTTTATTTCATTACCGAATTATTACTACCCACTAAGGCACCCGCTGAAAATCAGCGTCGTGGTAAGCGTCCCGCTGCCACGACTTATGCTGAGCGGGTGCCTTTTTGACTTAAGTCGCCTGCTTTTCTAATATATTTGTATATTATGCTTGTAAATATTTGAGTCAAATATATGTATTTTCTTTCTTTCTTTCTTTTTTTTCTTTCAATCAGCTTTGAGTGCAAACAAAAGAGGCGAGGCGTGCGGTGCGCGTCACTCCGCGCAGTCCTTGACTTATCCTTGTGACTTAGTGTACTGTGCGATCAACTACGGATTCTTAACTTACTATTGGCGATGTTTTTTCATAGTAGTGAATGTATTCTTAATGAAGTCTACAAGTCATATTATTTTATTTCCTTATTTTTAAGGCTAAACCTTAGTAATAATATATGCTAATAATGTATGCTAAATCACAGACCGACATATCTACAATAAAAATGTATTTAAATCTATTAATAATAACACCACAGATATAAAACATCGTGAGGGTGATTGTAGGGTGATAACACAAAAAAGAAATTAAATTGTTCCTGGCCGCTGATAGACCAAGCGCCATACGATTTTGCCTATTCTCCTTTTTAAGAAAAATAAGTCTCGTTGCTTTTAGTTACTGTTTAAGTTACAATGTACTCGCTTTAACTAAAATTGTTATATCTTCTCTTCGGTTTAACAAATACTTTAGTGAAAACCGCATCAAAGTCGGTCCAACCAAACGTGACAAAATCGCGGGCAAATAAACAAATATATATGTCGAACGGAGAACCTACTTTTTTAAGTCGGTTAAAACGTGATAGTGATTTGCAACTCATGTTTTGTCGCTTTTGCACGAACGTTCAAATACAAATTTCGCCTACGGTGTAAACGTGGCCTAACGTCACGTCTCGTAGCAATTCTGCTACGAGCTGACTCCCGTAGCACGGCGCGTTGCTACGAGTACTACGGGAGACTTGTTTGAGCGTCGACGTTCAATTTATTTCACTTCGATGCCGCGGGGTGAATAATTGCCCGTATCGGAGAGCTTTACAAATATTTTTCTGGAAGTTATAAAGCGTTTTGTTAAATAACAACGGTGCCTAAATACTTATAGCGGACTACGTACGAGTCCAATTTCAAAGAAAACCCGTAAATGGAAATGTCACCGTCATGTTGTAAAAACCGCGTGATTATAATGTGTTTTAAATCCGGTAGATTTTAATTCGTCAATTTGTTGTTTATCGAAATTTTGTGTAACGACTACACTGATGAATATGAACAACTTTTACTATGGGGGCAATAGTGAAATCGAGAAAAAAAAATCAGCTGTTCCATACAAAAGTTCAATTGGCGCGATTTTTTTTTCTCGATTTCACTATTGCCCCCATAGTAAAAGTTGTTCATTTTGTGTTACACAAAATTTCGGTACTGATAAGAAAGTCACCCTGTATATTATTTTTTTGTTTAAAATATTGGACACCAATCAGATACATTGCTCTGATTCCAAAGTAAGTAGCTTATGCACTTGTGTTATGGAAATCAGTCACAACGGTGGTACCACAACACCCAGACCCAAGACAATATAGAAAATGTTAATTTCTATATTGACCCGACTGGGAATCGAACCCGGGACCTCAGAGCGGCGACGCCTTGAAACCAGAGTGCTAAGCCACTATACCACGGTGGTTGTCAAAAATAAGGTGTGAAGTCGTGAAGGATAAACGGGGATTCGCTTAGTTCACCCGCTTCGTGTTAGGTTGACATAATAATTATCAATAATAGCGGATATTCCACATCATTTCAAGGTTGGTCACGATAAAGGTCGAAGCCCACTAATCAACCCGTCACGGTGACAGCACCGTATCAACTCAAGGCCTTCAGTATTCTTTGTATGAAACTCAATACTTCATGTCAAAAGGGCTGTCATTCACAAGAAGAATGTCGCAAGTTGTAGCAAACACGGTCCGAGGCGAGGCGTTCGCTATTCGGTGCCGATCCCATCCGAGGCGTTGCTGTTCTCTTAACATAACGTGATTCCGTATGGTTGACGCCTGGTTGGTGCTGTTCCCGTACCAAGTGGGTAGATTTGCTTTAAACTTTTAACAGTTTACTGGATGTAAAACCGTTAGGTTGTCATCTCGCAGTTTTTACAATATTACGATGACAGATTGCATGCAGTTTAGCCTCTGGGCATACGCATACTTAATGACGCATTTGTTGTATTTTATTATGTGATGAGCACGGTCATTTGTACCTAAGTTATGGACGTTTATATGGTTTTAAGTATTAGCTGTGCCCGCGACTTCGTCTGCGTAGAATAGTGACTTTGGGTTGATTTTTTTATTATTTAGACGATTTATTTAACAAATTAGATACATGAGTATTTGGATGAGTGCGCAAGATATAAAATATTTGTATTTTCAAGGAAATTTTATTCAAACTTTAAGTGGCATATTTATTTTATTTTCTTAATCTACTCAATTACTCAAACGCCATAGAAAAAGTTTCATCGTTCTAGCTTCAAAAGTGACTAAATTCCGTCCAAACTTTCATTACCTACCTCTGGGTATTTTGTACGAGTACGATATTAAGAATTTCATATTTATTTATAAAATATCTAATCAAGATCCTTGAAAATAAGTTTCAAGTTTTAAGCTAAGAAAATGATGGTACTATATAACGTTTCATCCCCCTTTGTAACTTCTTACAACCCTTTTTCACACAAAAAAATGCCTGTGTCTTTTTCATGCTCTAGACTATGCATATGTGTGCCAAGTTTTATTTAATTCGGTTCAGTAGTATTGGCGTGGAAGCGCGGGAGACAGACTGAGTGACTTCATTTTTTCTTCATTTTATTATTACAATAAAATTCACAGCTCTCAAATTTACAGATGTCATCAATCTTTCTATGCAATCAATTACAATTATCATGAGTGCGTATGTGTGCACTTAGGTCTAATGGATCTATAGAGTGAAAATGTTTGCTTATTTGATGTTTATAATATTAGTAAGGAAGTAAGGGTTTATGGAAGACGCCCCTGTCGTATTCGATGTCTGGTATTCCTAACACAAGGAATCAAATTCCTTTGTAACCAAGACAATTGTGTGTGTGACACGTAATCACGCTATGGAGTTACTATCTAATCTACGTTGGGCATGGTAGTAATGGTCATTTGCTTGTAATGGGCGCTAATAACCGCTAACTAAACACGCATAAGCAAACCGGGTATTGGAATGGACATTCTGTTAGGATTAACCGATTGTGTTTTACGAAACGATACGATCGGCTTATTATTATATGAATCAGATCAGAGAACTGGGCTGTAGACAAGGGACAATTTATACTTATATTATAAAGCTGAAGAGTTTGTTTGTTTAATCGCGTTAATCTCAGGATCTATGAGACCAATTTGAATAATATTTTTTTTGTTAGATAGCTTATTTATCAAGAAAGGTTTAAGGCTATAAGAGATTACGCTGCGACGGGATGGGTGGGAGCAAACTTAATACGCGCATACGCAGTCGCGGGAGACCGCTAGTCCTAAATAATTACGAGTTTACATACTTGCTTTCGTAACATAAATGTATTTATATACGTTTGTCTGCGGCCTTGACTTGATAAGAAGAATATTAAGACAGATGGCATGTGTGGAGTGAGCGGACTATACATGATGTTGTTGTGGTCAGTGACATCCAACTCAGGGATGATAATATAAGTTATTCTTATTCTTAACAAAATATTTTCTTTAAATTATGAGCAAGTTTTATAAAAGGAAATATATTGACATCATTCTAAAAAAAACGAATGGGATATTGCAACTTCGCGCGTAGCTCGCGCGTATCTATAGTTAGGGAGGCGAATAGGGGAATTTTCGGTAATACTCGAGCGTGGCAGTTTAAGATATGAGAGATACCTTGGACCTAATAGAACAACCTTCTAAAGTATTTAGCTCTATATGTAGTGACGTGCGCCTAGGATAGACGATCAGATTAGTAAAAAAAAACGATAGTCTGAAATACTCGAGCGTGTCAGATTAAGTTATTGAGGGTTGATTTTAGTGTTTTAAGATTAAATTTAACTAATCTGACGATAAGTCCTTGACGCCGCCGAGTAATAGGGTCGCGAACTTGTAAAAAAAAACGTTAATCTGGCATTCTTGTGCGCGATTTTTTTTATTTTTTTTTGAAGAATATAATATAAAACGTACAAAAAATACAAAATCTGCCGGTTTCCCCATGACCGGGAGAGTGGAGGAGCCATTACGTCTTCCGAAAAACGCGTTGCGGCATATAAGTCGCGAACGATACATTTTACAAAAAAAAAGTTTAAATAAACAAAAAAGGTAATTTTATTTTACAGAAAAAGGGCTCTTTACATTTTTGTCCAAAGTTAAAACTTTTTGACTTGAAGCATCATAAAACTCAAACTCTCGGTTTTTTGAGTATATCTTGAAAACTGAGGGTGTTAAAAAAAATTGATATGAAATAACGATGATTAAATTATGTTACTTTTATTATATCTCAATTTTTTTTTTCTAAAGCTTCTTGACAATTTTCGTGGACTCTGAAAAAGTTACGCGTATCTGTATACAAAAGTATTATTAACATGAACAGTTTCATGTATGTATATTATTCAATAGCCTGTTGATCCTCAAATAGTTTTTTGGACGTACCGTAAGCAAAACGAAGTGAAGAATTATTAAAAAGAAAGAAGAAAGGAAAAAAAAGAAACCAAAAAACCTATCCGGTCAGATTAAGAGAACCCACCAACATTTTTGTCAGATTAAGAAAATATGCTTTCAGGATACCGAGATAAACCTCCCCTATGAAAATCTGACGCGCTCGAGTTTTTTTTTTTTTGCATTTTCGACTACTTTATATGCCTACCCCCACCACGCAAACCGGCAGATAGTATACCGTTGTTATCAGAGGCACTTGGGACATACGTAGTATGTATATCTGACGCGCTCGAGAATGCGCAAGTAACTGTTTTTTTCTACATTTTTGAAAAACCGTACACGCCAAACCCACCGCTAAAATGGTTTTTACCATACGAGCTTTTCTTTCTGAAATTATTTTATCTTTCGATTTTGATAGGTCTCGACGGCGCCGTTAAATTATGCCATTTAGCTATCTCGCCTCCCTAACTACTACGAAATACTACGCCGCCGCTAGTTTAGTAGTTGGTAGTTTTGACTCGCTGGCTAGTATCGCAATAATTGACGACCCGCCTGGTGTAGTGGTCGAGAAATTGCCTACTACGCAGCGGGTTGCGAGTTCGATCCCCGCATAATACAAACATTTGTGTGCATGAACATGTCTGTTTGTGTTGGTCTGGGTGTTTTCTATGTATATCATGTATGTATTTACAAACAAAAAGTTTAAGTATTATATCCGTTGTCTGTCTGTAGATGTCGATGAATAAATTGATTTTGTCAGTTTATTCCATACATATTTTGGAATCACTATCGTTTGTATAGTCAGACGTAGCTGACCAAAACAACGCTCTGTATCCAAAACGACCAAAGCACTGCCACTACTGCGCTACGAGCATATAAATAAAACTGAAAAGTCTGCGCTACGAGCACCTAAATAAAACTAAAAAGTATAGTACCTCTTTAAAGAAGGGATAATTTAATATTAAGCTAATTCTCGTTTTTATTTTTTACAGGTCGACCAAGAAGAAGAAGTAGGCTCCTGAACTTTTTATCAGGAGGTAAGTTTAAAAACAAGTTTACTTTATTTTTTTATGCTGGAAATTAATTAAGATTAAATTATTTTTTACTAGCTAACCCAGCGAACTTTGTTTCGCCGTATCGACCCGTCCGGAGCCGACCCTTTAATTTGACGGCGAAGAATATAACAAAGTCAAAATCATGAAAATCGGCCCAGCCACTTAATTTTCGTAATTATTGCTTTTTTAACCTTCTTCGGACGATATAACAAAACAGCATTAGCGAAAATGTTCCATCCGTCGAGTTCGTGACCAGGGGAAAAAGGATTCATTTTTTTATAGAGATAGAGATATCCTACTGCCAGGTTTAGTTCTCAGTTTCTACTCAATAGTTTCCCACAAATAATAGTTTCCCGTATTATTTGTGGGTATATAACTTCCTTGCCGTCCATCTTTTGTAAAACTTCCTAATGATGCCAAGACAAAAATAAATTGTTCCTCCGTCGTAACAGAACCAACTCGGTACGGCTAACAGTTAGTTCATTCATTTTGCACCCTCAGAGCTGTTTCAAAGAGTAAGGTAAGAAAAAAAATATATTTAAAAAATGTTTAAGTCCTAGTCGGACTCGCGCTCGTTCCGTACCATCGACTGGGTAATTAGTAAAAAAAAGGCATTTTTTGTATGGGAGCTCCCTTTAATATTATTTTTATTAATTTAATTAAATCCAACTGATAATTTTGTGAATAAAATATAAATATCCTTTGGATATTCCCACACATCGCCATCTAGTCCCAAAGTAAGATACTCAAAGCTTGTTTTATGGGTGCCAGACAACGGATATAATACTTAAATACTTTAGGTTTGTAAATACATACATGATATACATAAAAAACACCCAGACCAATACAAACAGACATGTTCATGCACACAAATGTTTGTATTGTGCTGGGATCGAACCCGCAACCCGCTGCGTAGTAGGCGATTTCTCGACCACTACCAGACGGGTCGAAAATTTCTTCGCTTTCTCACTGCCCTTATTGATATCGCGTTTTTTGTACTTATGAAAGCCTCCTCTTAAATATTAATGTTTTTTTTGTTTTTGTTCAGGTAACTTCCCTTTGTTTGTGAAAAGGATGAGTTCTGTCTTTTCGGGTTTACTGACAGTTGGTGCTCGTCACACCAGTTTTCTACTATCTGAAAGGCGGAACGCATTTTGCCACATAGGAGGTTTTCCGCGTTTCCGTTTATCAGTATAGTTAGGTCGTCTGCATACCCGATGGTAGTGTTCGAAAAAAGTTATAATTACGGTTTAACTACAGCTCAGGTTAAGGTTATTTTTTAGGTTAAAGTTACATTTATTTTAAAAAAGTTTAAAGTTAGGTTTATTAAGTTCACCGGTTGAAATAAGGATCAATCATTTAAGTGCAATCCGCTTATAATAGTATTTAGCAATGCCCGGTCAAACGTATTCAAAATATTTGTTTGTTTAGAAAACTTTCGTTACCATGAGCGACAACCAATAGGTTCCTCTACCGAAGAACACACAGAAGTAATAAAATTCTATTCATCTTCATAATAAATCGCTTACTCCATAATTCATAGTTCAAAACGCCTTCCTTTGAAAACGAATGACAAAAACAGCCGATAAACCCAGCAACCTCTATAAATGTTCCAAACACCCGTTCAAATGGTTCTTGCCAAACAAATACTATCCTTACATTCGATCAGCAGGGTTATCACCTCCTGTCCTGGCTGAAGAGATGCTACGTGATGTTTGCTTTCATTCTTCGTGCATACATATCATCCTCATTAGCCCTTTACCCCGGTTTCCCTACTGGATTTGCATGAGGTAACTGTCACAAAAACTGCTACTCAAATATAGCCCTTATAACAAGTGAATAAGACACGGCATGCGTTAGAGATAGGCTTTTCAGGATCCTATTGCCATAATATTCTATTACTCGGAGTCAACAAGCGGAATGCAGCATACGGTACTTTTGTTCAGTGATTTTATTACTTGGGCCGGCTTCTAAACATAAGGACTCACTTTCCAACGGATTAATAGACGTCATAAGAATGTTTTTTTATTGTATGGAAGTAGTTAGAGCTATTTATATTAATAGTAAGGATATCATCTTTGCCGAAACACTGCTTAAAAGGATATTAAAGCAAGGTACAACAAGACATCTTTTCCGACCGAGTTACATACAGGCCGCATAATATTTTTTGGGGTTCCGTAGCCGAATGGCAAAAATCGGAACCCTTATAGTTTCGTCAAGTCTGTCTGTGGGTCTGTCTCTCCGCCAGTACGTTACAACCACTTTATTATGTAACTATAAGGTTCCTATATTCATAAAGATGAAATAAGAAACCAAAAATTTGCGCACGGGCGGGACTTGAACCAGCAACCTTTTGGCAAACCGGGCCAAATGCTCTTACCAATTGAGCTACCGTGCTGTTAGTTCGACCCTGCGAAATTTGTGGTTTCTTATGAAAACGTCAATTGCGTGACGCTTAGCGCCATCTAGCCGTCTGTTTATGAAACAGATGGCCCAAGCAGTTATTCTTTACAGAATAAATTCAACTTGGAAATTGATGTCGCTTCGCTATCTAATGCTTTAGAATGTTTTTAACACTCACAGTGTCATATTTTATATTCATAAAGATGAAATAAGAAACCAAAAATTTGCGCACGGGCGGGACTTGAACCAGCAACCTTTTGGCAAACCGGGCCAATTGCTCTTACCAATTGAGCTACCGTGCTGTTAGTTCGACCCTGCGAAATTTGTTAGACGACGACGTAAAGACGGCTAGATGGCGCTAAGCGTCACGCAATTGACGTTTTCATAAGAAACCACAAATTTCGCAGGGTCGAACTAACAGCACGGTAGCTCAATTGGTAAGAGCATTTGGCCCGGTTTGCCAAAAGGTTGCTGGTTCAAGTCCCGCCCGTGCGCAAATTTTTGGTTTCTTATTTCATCTTTATGAATATAAAATATGACACTGTGAGTGTTAAAAACATTATAAAGCATTAGATAGCGAAGCGACATCAATTTCCAAGTTGAATTTATTCTGTAAAGAATAACTGCTTGGGCCATCTGTTTCATAAACAGACGGCTAGATGGCGCTAAGCGTCACGCAATTGACGTTTTCATAAGAAACCACAAATTTCGCAGGGTCGAACTAACAGCACGGTAGCTCAATTGGTAAGAGCATTTGGCCCGGTTTGCCAAAAGGTTGCTGGTTCAAGTCCCGCCCGTGCGCAAATTTTTGGTTTCTTATTTCATCTTTATGAATATAAAATATGACACTGTGAGTGTTAAAAACATTCTAAAGCAATATAAGGTTCCGGCAATATAACCTAAAACCGGAAAAAAACAACCTTTGCATGTGTGTCTATAGATAGGCCTTTTAAAATGAAATCGAGATTTCTAAAACCATTTTCTCTTAAAGTCTAACGTTTGATAGATAGACGTTTTCAAAGCGGTAAAATAGGAATAACTTTTAAACTAAGCGAGATTAAATTTTGGAAAAATACATTATGTAGATGTTAAGAAATATTTTCAACGAAAATTGATTTGAACGAGATCAAACAAGTAGATTTTGAGATATAGCACATTTTCTACAACCGCAATTATTTATTATATTATGTCTTCATACGAACCCTATGAAAAACAAAGTTATATTTGCTGTCAAAAAATATTGTGCTATATTAACTAAGTGGATTCCCTAATTCAGTTAAAGTTGGCACAGTGCGCGAGTCCGACTCGCATTTGGCCAGTTTTTTGTATTGTATTGAAATAGTGACCGGTCGGAAAATCTCTGGAGGATGCCTAAGTTTAGCAATGGAAGTGTTTAGCTGTTAATGATGATGCAAATCGAAAAAACCTGGAATTGCCTATAACATTACTTAAAAAACTACAAAGATCGCTGTTTTGCTTACAATTACAAAAATTTAGGAGCTTCTCATTAGTTAACAGAAGTTTCATCTGAAACTAGCACTCATAAAATATCATAAGTCGTTTTGATTTTACTGCCTTCCCTTTCGTTTTAGCCCGATATTTTAAGTCTTCCCCTTCATCCAGGATGTTAAAAAGTATGCGCTAAATTTGCGGGGGTGGTTGTCAAAAGAGTTTCAAATATAGGAAAAAAATGAAGCAGTAACCAACATACCTTCATCTTTCTTCACAAACTTTCGCATTTATAATATTATTAGAAGTGGACGAACAAGCATTAAAGCGAACGATGCCGCTCAAGGCACTTGTACACTACACAACTAGAGAATTTCCACTTAGCTGGAGTTGTAAGCGCTCATGTCAATTGAATCACAATTTCCTAAAGTAACACATGGCTCTGGGTAGGGTGAATACGATGATAGCGCAAGCAAGGACAGTCTTTGACGACACGGGCGGGACTTGAACCAGCAACCTTTTGGCAGACCGGGCCAAAAGGTTGCTGGTTCAAGTCCCGCCCGTGTGCAAATTTTTGGTTTCTTATTTCATCTTTATGAATGGTTTACTGTAGTTAGAGTTAGAAAAACTGCTAAATATGGCCACTTTTAGCAATTTTTCTAACTGTAACTGCAGATAACTGTTTTATTGAACTTAAACATTGTATCTAAACCACATAATCAAAGCTACAATCGTATCTACCAGATTTTTGCTTGGTCTTTTATTTCACGAGTTATGATTTTTCTAGTATAGTGGCGCTAGTGTGCGCAGTTAAAATCTGGGTAGCGCCTTAACGGATCTATAAGCGTCCTGTATCACCGATAAATGGAGCGAAAGCTAGAGCGATCGAGACCGTATTTTGCCGGTGCTGACACAAGCCGTGAATGACATACGACAGTGTTGGTCGGTGACGGAACGGGCTAGTGCAAAAGGCGTAATTTTTTTCAATACAAAGTTTTTTTTGCCTGATCTGACGTTCCTAGAACGGTCATGGTATGGTACAGAGTAGTAGGTAGAAACTTTTATAGCGATTCGGAGCGTGTAGCAGCCTACGTTGTACCACGCGAAAATCTTAATCACACTGCAGCTTTTCGCATCAATGCAGTCAGACAGCATCGCGGCTCACGAAATAAATAGATTTAATTTAGCACTGATGCAGTCGCGCGTTAGTATGAAAGCAGTCGTCAATATACAGTACATAACATGTCTAAGTCCAACTTTTGCACCGCGACTGAATCGATAACAACGCGCGTTAGAATCACGACTGCATCGATACTAAAAGTTGCACTACTTGTGGTGGGTAACGGTTGACATTTTGCGACGGCATTAACGCAGTGTGCAAAGGGTCTAAAATAGATTCGTTTACCGCTGATACCTGATGCATTGCTGCTCATTGCATGTGAGGTTCAATTTAAAAAAATCGCTTCTCTGTAAACGCACTCATTCAACGTCATATGTTCGACTTAAGTGCGAACCGCGCCGCCTAATGCGACGTTCGCGCCCCGCGTATTTTAATCAATCGCTCACGGATCAAAATGCCGCCGGAGGTCGCATAAAGCATAACAAAACACTGTTGATAAAGACATTCGTAGGAATCCGAGGCCTCATAGTATATGAGAAAATCTTTTGTAAGTTTGTACTGCTCCTAAAATCCTTTACATTTCCAACGTGTGGTCACTGGAATAGTCACAACGCGACTCTTAGCGACAATGTGCGAGTCTTAGTTCACTTCAAAGAGGTCATTAGCGGAGTAGTGGTAGAGCTACGTCGTTAACGACACACGTACTTACTACACCACTCGTGTTGTTAGTAATGTGCTCATAGGCGTACGCAAACTTCGGTCATAAACTAATCTAAGTTGGGAAGCGAGGGGTGCTCTAAGTTAAACTGTAAGAAACGTCAAATAGCTGTCAAACTATTTGAGAAGACAGGTCTATGAACTTAAAAAGATTGATTACAAAGCTTGCTTAGCTAATGACAAAGTGTTTCAAGTGAAATTATCTGGAATGGTTGATTTGTTTATGGTTCCAAACTATTATTTTTGATAATTTTGTTGTGGTTAGATCAGCCAACTGCATTTATTTTATAAATTATGGCGCGGAGTTTGAGTTCTATCTGTTATTTAGATTAAAAACAGTGCTGTTAGTAAAATCATATCTAGTGTGTTTGGAATTTCAGTATGAGCAGTAAACATCGAGGAGGAAAACTCGTCTAAAATTTTGCATCGCTAATGGAATTGCGTGTTTAAAGTTACAGATAGCTTTCGGTGAATTGAATTAATAAAAAAACAGGTGCTTATATGTGATACAAAGCCATTTAAAACCACAAAATTTGACGACGTCAGTGGTCGAGTGGCGAGCACGCTGGTTTCAAGCGTCGCCATCTCGTGAGGTTCCAGGTTCAATTCCCGGTCGGGTCAATGTAGAAAACGATATTTTCTATATTGTCTTGGGTCTGGCTGTTGTGGTACCACTGTTGTTTCTGATTTCCATAACACAAGTGCTTTAGCTACTTTGTTTGGGATCGGAGCAATGTATGTGATGTTGTCAATTATTTATTTATTTAAAACGGAACTTATTTTTGACCAATAATTCCACTTATACTATCGATAAA
Source organism: Pyrausta purpuralis (assembly GCA_963924145.1). NCBI lineage: Eukaryota > Metazoa > Arthropoda > Insecta > Lepidoptera > Crambidae > Pyrausta > Pyrausta purpuralis. Next base: position 3,375,805 of record OZ001647.1, read on the forward strand.
TCTTATTCACCAAATATGGCTTTAGCCGTCATCTTTGTAGCTGAATGGCAAAAAACGGAACTCTTATAGTTTCGTCCAGTCTGTCTGTCTGTCTGTCCGTATGTCACAGCCACTTTATTCTGAAACTATTAGTATTACACAGTTGAAACTTAGTAGGTAGATGCATCCTGTTAACTGTTTTACGATTTTAATACAAAAAATATAAAATAATAATATTAAAGGGGGTGGGGCTCCCATACATGAAACTAAACCCTTTTGGATGTCAAACCAATGCGTATAGGGTGTCTACGGGTATGTCTTTTAAAATGACATCGAGATACCTAAAACCATTTTCTTTGAAAGTCGTTTTAGATATAGACGCTTCCAAAGTGGTAAATTAGGTGGCCCCCTCACTTTATTTTTTTTTAAATGGGGGCGGGGGGGGAGGGGGCACCGACCTAACTTTTAAACTTAGCGAGTGTAAATTTAAAAAAAACAAGATGTAAGTACATCTTGACAAAAACTTTCAACAAAAATTGGTTTGAACGAGATCGACTTGGAGTTTTTAAGAGGCACATTTTCAATAACCCAAACATAACTTTGTTATTCATACTAATACTATGAAATACTAAGTATATTTGCTGTCAACAAAATAATGTGGTTTTTTGGCTAAGTGTAAGTAAGTAGACATCTACTTCAGTTAAAATGTGCACGTAACCTTCATTGCGCGAGTCCGACTCGCACTTAGCCGGTTTTTCCCCTAAACTCTCATTACCACTTCGTGACACCTGTTATTTTTTTCGGAAGAAGACTGGAAAAGAATTTGCGAAGAGAGAGAAGCGTTGAAAATTGTTTTTCAATAATAAGATTATTTGTTGGTGTATATGTATGTATAATTTGTGAATGTGCATACTTTAATAAATGCGATAAAATGGATTTAGATGAATAACTAACATTTTGTGTATTATTTATAAATTGCCGGTGCTTTTTTGACAGAATAATATGTATTTTAAACAAGTTCTTATGACTCTTTATTGGTGTTATAAATTTATTATTTGTCTTTGACTAGGTATAACTTCCGATAATTGTGAGTTTTTTCTCAAATCTTTGAATCTGGTTTTTATTAGTATTAGTATGTTTTCATTGTGCAAGAGTACTCTCCCGCTCCAGGTAGAATAATGAAATTACACCTTGAGTGGTACTGTTACATCGCCTATTTTAACGCTAAGCTTTGCTATTTCAATCAAATCATCAACAGTTTTTTAACTGTTGAACAGTTTTTTAACTGTTGATGATTCGATGAGACGATTCCATTAAAAAATATTCTGCCACTTTTCCTATCTCAATTTAACATACCAATAACAGAATTGCACGAAAAAACATTTGAACAGCAAATAAAAACAAATATCGGCGGAAAACATTGCAGGTACGGAAAGCAATAAAAATATTTTGAAAAAGGTATGAATTGACAAAAAGAGGTATCAACAACAAACCTACTGAGTTATGAACCCGTTTAGTGGCAGTGTTCAGAACCATTGCAGCGGTGCCGCCCACTCGGGCCCGAGTGTTTACGGCGCCGTCATTTTATACATAGCACTCGGACCCGAGTGCTTGGACACCAGAACTCTAGGTGTCAATCTCACGAAAGCGAGTGTGATTTAAAAATTATAATAATAATGGAGCAAATATTACTTACCATTTTTTTATAAAATTACGCGTAAAAATTGCAGTTTCCTGGGTTATTCCTCGTTTTGAAGGCAGTCGATGTGTTAAATAATAGTTACATATTTATAAAGATAAAATAAAAAATCGCGCACGGGCGGGACTCGAACCGGCAACTTTCTGGCTAACCGGGCCAAAAAGTTGCTGGTTCGAGACCCACCTGCGCGCGAATTTTTGTTTCTAATTTCATCTTTATGAATGTAAAATATGACACAGTGAGTGTTAAAAAAAAACATTCTAAACCAATATTTAAATAAATATCATCATATTTATTAGCCAAATAGCCTCCCCTAAAGTTATCTACAGCGATTGGTTGCAATCAGTCTGCATTCGGTGTGATCCTGCGATCTTCACAAGGACTATTCTGTCGGTGGACGTCTTGCGCTGCGCTTTTGTTCGAAAGGTGTCTGATCTAGGAACTTTTCTGCCCCAACAAATGTGTAAAGAAAAGATATCGCAGTCCTAACAGACTCCCCCTAACACCTTTATAACCAGATGCGACCATTGGATAAATAGAATAATTAACGTACAGATAGTCAGGAAAACAGTAGTTTTTTTTAATAATTTTTGTAATCTGATTTAAAAAAAGAAATCGAGAGCAAATAAAAATATGAGCACCGTGCAAAAAAATACTAATCATGTGTTACTTAAGATAGAAAAATATGGTTTCACAAATTCGATAAGTAAAAATAAAGCTTGAACTTCCTGACGTTTCGTCTTGAATTATAATAATAATGATTTTTACTAAAATGGATCAGTGACTTTAACAATTACAAATTGTTCATAGTAATACGTATAAAGTTTTATAAACGTGTCTTGGACGTGAAAAAGAATATTTTTTATTTAAATTTACGCCGATTATATTGTAAAAAGGCCTTTTACCAATCAATAATTATTATCTGCCTTATCGTGGAAGCTTATCATAAATTAAGCCTTTTATTCTTTCTGATCGTACCCAAAGCCTCACAGAGAACATACTCTCGTAGGCAAAAAACACAGCGACGATCTCTAATTACATTTAAAGCTCGACCCTGAGACCCTACTCTTACACACATTTCCTGTATTTTCGTGTATAGTCATCTCTTTAGCTCGCAAGGCTATGGTATTATGAGCGACAAGTACGGCTAGATCAGAAAATATGGAAATTGTGTTAGAGAGTGGGGCCTCTGTTACAAACCTTTATTACGTATTCCATCGCAGTCCCGGGATTACCTGGCCCTAGCGGTGACATTGTTATTATCCCCGTCTCTGTCACACTTAGCGCCGATCATATATCACTGTCACGCTCACCCTCCGGATCCTGCGTTTGACGTATGAGCCGTGTATGAGCGTGAAATAATAATTGTGACCTGTAGATTCGGTTTGTGATGCTCAAACAGGGATATTATATCGTTTCGAGTTTGCCTTACGTAGTAGTTTTACTATGTAGTCTTGTAGTAATAGTAGACGTAGACGTCTTGTAGACGTAGTAGTTTTACTGTGTAGTCTATCTTCGATAGACTATACAAAGTTGGCTTACTGTTTAACATATTAAATGCCAAATATAAAGTCAGGTCATCATTGGCTCTCTGGCATCACTGGTGTCGACACAATTGCGTGGTTGGCAATCAATACTTTAAGTATCTACGACGTGGATTACAAATGGAAATATACATTTACGGTTCGCGTTAATCATTTTTACAAAATAATAATACGAGTATATTTTATTGTATTTTTAATCTATCACAGTCTCGAGGGCTATTTCTGTGTATATTTATCGGACGTATAAATTTGTGATTGTGGCCAGTGATTAATTACCTTGTTAGAAAATTTATAATATGCTTAAAATCTACGACGCTGATAAATAAATATACGATTTTCTGTACGTTATTTCGGGGTCGCGTTATTTATTAAAAAAAAATCCTTATATTTTTTCTGCATCTCACGGACTATAATTATAATATACCATACTCCCATGGAATATGATCAAAAATCTAATAAATAAATACTAACGAGTCTTAACTGTTGGCGTTGGAATGCCTATGGGATTGTTTCCTGGCTCCGGCACGGTCAGACACTGGCACGTTGCAGCGTGAATCATCCTTTATCCGTCCTCATCTTGAAAAAGCAATACTGATTTTGAATAAGTATAAAACGACCGATTTTAAAATGTAATTTATATAAATGATCGCTGACAAATAGGTGACGTTTCCAAATTAGGCGTTTTATATTATATTCAACAAATATTCCTTATCAGCGGGCGAAGTCTGATGCATCATTTTTGACATTTCGCGTCGACAATTTCAATTTTATGATTTTCTAATTCATCAAATATCATTTTAACTTACGTAGCTATATTTTTAATAAATCTTAAAAATGTTTGTAGTTTTTTTAAGCATCATTCAAAAATTCTTCTTAATCAATAAATACACGAAAACACCAATTTCGTCTTAGCATTTTTCGAGCGCCACCTGGTGGTCACACGGAACTATGTCGAGACTTCCGACACAGGCTTTGGTAAAATCGACACTTAAGCGATTATTTATATCTGTGGCCAATTTCATTCAAATCCGCAGCTTACCGCAGACGTATACGTTTATGTGACGGGGTCGCGGACTGACAGACGTCGGATTGACGGGCATTACCCGCCGGCTGCGGAAACGCGTCCTTGATCGTTATTGGCAAATTCAATCACGATCACTTGAGCCAAAATCATTTTAAAACATTTAGGTACGGTAGTCTGGCGTTTTTAAATAAAACCGACGTAGATTCTCTGATTTAAGATAGGCGAAATAAAAGAATCTCTAAGCGCCTAATCTAACGCTTGCCGATTCGTCGTTTGGGATTGCTTGATTTGATTCTACCTGCCTTGTCATAGTCGCAACGACCTTATCTAAATTAAAAGTTTGTTCTCCATAAAAACACTATGAAAAAAAAGTTATATTTACTGTCAACGAAATTGTGTGGTATTCTAGCCAAGTGGAAGTAAGAGGATTCCCTAATTCAGTTAAAATTGGCACGGAACCCTTAGTGCGTGAGTCCGACTCGCATTTGCCTGTTTTTTTTTAAAAGGAGAGGTTGATCCCATTCAAAAAGTTGTTGTAATTGAGTATCAGAATATGTTCATCAAGACGTGTGTGGCAGCTACTTTTGTTAGAAACTGGTATATCTCACATTTATATTGGGTCTCACTTTTTTGAAAGTCCGTATTACCCGTCGACAAATAGGCCCGTAGTTTATCAGACCCTAAAACCTAACATTTTTATCTCAATTGCAGTGAGGATGGTGACATCGTGCGAACGCCGCGCGGTGGCGTGCGTTCTCCTCGCTGTGACCGCAGTGGTTGCGGCCGCCTCTTACGACCGCGAGAGGCTTGAGATTGCCAAGCAAATACTTGAGGAAGTACCTCTTACTGATGGGTAAGTAATTTTGCTCCCAGTATTTAACCCTTTTCTATACTCAGATTGTTAGTTAGATAGAGCAGAATGACAGCATTAAACGAACTTTTTTTTAAATATTGCAAGCGTGGTACTAATCGCGTACAATTGAATAGTTACAACACTATTGGTGTGTTGTAACTAGCGTAACATCTTGCACTCTAAATTAACTTATTACCCTTACATAGAAAAAAATGCACACTTATCAAGTTTTCTTACAGTTTTTGAAGGCGGTGAACTTTTTAAACTACATTTTATTTATTATTTTAGTTTATAATCTATATTTTGAAATCTACCCAGCCAATTAAGACGAAACTTGTACTATTCTCTAAGTTAGAATATATCTGATTAAACAACAAAATAATTATCTCGATATGACTTATAGTCTTCGAGTAATCCGGTGACAAATACGCATACACCTATGCAACTTGGCATACGTGTTTGTAAACTTAACTAGATAGATCATCATACTTAAATATTATCTAACTCCGAATCCAATATCGCATATCACAAACATGCAGGTCGAACTGAATGTCGAATGAAGGTTCTTATGTTTTAAGTCGGTGAAATATTCAACAGCGTTTTATTTTGTAGTAATAATAGGATTCTAGTGAAAATTCCTTTTATTACAATAGCCCTGAACACAATAGCAGTGATCCCATGATAACTTTCCTCTTTATGATTATATGAGTTTGTTTTTTGCTTGGTTCCTTGGAAAGAATTCCTGTCTAAAACAAGTCAGGACAAAAGCTTTTGAACAAAATCCAATCAACTGCACTTGACATTAAAAAACAATAACTAAGCTTAAGCGTGCATTGGACGAAAACTTTGTCCGTCAGTACACAACAGTCTGATTATTCTACCTTCAAAGAGCTTTGATGTGTGTTTCGCGAAGAACGTCAAGCTTTTACGCTTACGAATTACGTAACTGCAAGCGTTGTGTTTGTTGAACAAACGTGCCCCACTTATTTTGATACATGAGGAAAATGTTCATGTAAAGGACTTTCTGAGCGATGATTTGGTTCCCTATCTACATAAGTAATGCCATAGACATCATTCAAATCGGCTGGACACTCAGCTGTTACCATTACCATGAGATTGCGGCGGTACTCGCTAGCGACGACGTAAAAAGTCAATGGAAAATTGCACAGCGCCTCTAGCGGTCACTAGCAGAACTAAAATTTTCCATATATATTTTTTTAAGTCGTCGCTAGCGAGTGAAATCGCCGGAAACTCGTGGTAACGGTACTGACCCTTACACGAAACTACACTGATGACAAAATTTGTTCATAAAACTACCAATGTGTTAGGATAGATTGTAACGGGATTGCTACCATGTACCATATAATTTTTAAGTTCCCGATATTTAAGTGCAAGTGCCATGGTCACGGCGTAACTGAAGTTGTTACTTGTTGCTGGTAAGCTGTTATTAGCAGACTTAACGGTCTACCCTCCTTCGAAGTCTTTTTCTTTGATTGCGATCACGTGCGGTACCATTGTTTTCAAACTTACTATTTTCTCGCATCTGTTCTCGAAAAGAACGCTTACAATATCTGCACGCGGAATGACGTTTTGTTTAATTTAACGGTTTTTGCATTTACGAATCACCGCATTTACAATCCGGTGTGTGGATTTAATTGGAAATGATCCTCATGATTAAAATGTTTGTATTCTGTAATTTCAATCCCCCCCCCCCCCCCCGTGATCAAAATTGGTATGTAATGGTGTTCTGTCGAAATTATCTGAGAGTTATGAATGTCATCCCGTTACAATACATTCTAATTTTAATGACTATGTTAGTTTAAATCAATATACTACCAGTTTGTTTTCTCAACTGCCTGTTCATAAATAAAATATCATAAAGCTACATAACACTTCGAAAAATAATTTAGATTTTTATTTACTGTCCTAATAACGCTATTTCCCTATACGCTTGGTGTTGTGACTTCACAATTTACAATTGAAATAAGTACTCAGAAATTTATATACAACGTGTGTAATGTATTATGGGCAAAATCTTTAATTATAGGCCCTCTAACCAGTACTCGATCCCAGATGGTTTTAGTGTATTAAAATTAAAAATAATTATACAACTTTTGTCTATCAACATAAATCGAACCTGCAATGTATTGCAAAAAAAGGTGCCTTGTCGCAGAACTTGACATTGTCATTTAGTACGGCGAGTTAGCGATTTTGATATACATTGATTAGTGATTATAACTTTTTATTACTATACCTCTGAGTTAAAGCATTTTAGAACACTATGACTAGGTCAAGGTTACTACGTATACTCTGTAGAATCACTAATTGATTATAGTCAACGATATAACCTGACTTGAAACACGGGAAAAATCTAAAAAAACGGCTCAATATAACTAACTTCTCTGTTTCATCACCTATCTATCTATCTATATTTCCCGGCTAGACTGATTTAGCTAATTATTTTTTGTTATGTTTGTTATTGGCAAGCGAAGGTTTTTAGGAATGGAAAATAAGAAAATTGCGTTGTCCGCTGCGGGACGGGGCCAGGGCGTAACAAAGATCGGTGGAGCCGTAGTAAAATATAAAGCCAGATTAAAATTGCAAGGGCATGAATATGAAACTATAATATCTCGACATTATTTTCGTATGGCTCGTTACGGGAGCTCAGGTGGTAACCGCGCCTGCACTAAGCCCTTATTTAAATTGAAGCCGTAATGAGCAGAGGAACAACGAACTAATGCATTGTTAACATCATACGAGTAAACTGATATACTGAGGAACATGTAAGTACCTTATATTGGATACCAGTTGTTTTACCGACTCAAAAAGAGGTACTAATCAATTCAATATGTATGTATGTGGTATTGTTGGAATTTGATAATACGAGTATTTGAGTGTGTTGATCTATAGAGGCTCCCAAACACGTTTTCAAAATTTCGTAAGTGTATGTTTGTCACGGATTTCTCGAAAACAAGAAGTCATAGCGAGATAATTACACATTTACATTACACTTTCCTCTTATTAAGATAAGATAAGATAAGTCTTTATTTCATAATTAAATACTTTACAAACAATACTACTTTTATAAATTAAATTAGTTCACAAAATGTCCCGTTACTCGGTGTGCCTTTTGGCATAGGCCTCCTCCAACTGTTCCCTCTACTTAGGAGAAAGAAATTCATTTGGAGTAGGTGCATGATGTCCGTAGACTATTGAGTTGAGGGCAAATGCGATATTTTAAGCTTTTTAATCTGGTTTGAAGGCGGTTAATTTTTTCCATTGTCTTTATATAAAATGCTTTGTCCTGAATGACTGCTTGAAGGATCAATGCACAGCCTAAATAGCTGAACGAAGAGACCTGACAGTTCGAAAATGCGGTTTATGGACTCCAATATAACAAAAGAAAATTTAAGGCGCTACCTGGTTTTTTAACGCGCGCACTAGTGCCACTTTACTAGAAAGATCATAACTCGTTAAATAAAAGACCAATCAAAAATCTGGTAGACACGATTGTAGCTCTGGTTATGTGGTTTAGATACAATGTTTAAGTTCAATTAAACAGAGTTTTCTGCAGTTACAGTTAGAAAATTGCCAAGAGTGGCCATATTTAGAAGTTTGTCTAACTCTAACTACAGTAAACTACTTTAGAAACAATTTTAACGTACTAATTAAACCATAGAACCTGTACTACAACCATGTCTACCAGTTTTTTTTTGATTGGTCTTTTATTTAACGAGTTAAGACTTTTCTACTAAAGTGGCGCTAGTGTCGCGTTAAAAATCCGGGTAGCCTCTTAAGCGAATGGCCTGATTACTATAGATTTACAGCCATGTCTACCAGATTTTTGATTGGTCTTTTATTTAACGAGTTATGACTTTTCTACTAAAGTGGCGCTAGTGTCGCGTTAAAAATCCGGGTAGCCTCTTAAGCGAATGGCCTGATTTTCCCAACGTCAGATATTCGTCGAATAAAATTTAATACGCCTAATTTGAAATCAAAGAACACGACTGTTGACTTCGTAACTTTGTTTGGACTATTCATAAAGATGAAATAAGGAACCAAAAATTAGCGCACAGGCGGGACTTGAACCAGCAACATTTTGGCAAACCGGGCCAAACGCTCTTACCAATTGAGCTACCGTGCTGTTAGTCCGCCCCTGCGAAATTTGTGGTCTCTTATGAAAACGTCAATTGCGTGACGCTTAGCGCCATCTAGCCGTCTGTTTATGAAACAGATGGCCCAAGCAGTTATTCTTTACAGAATAAATTGAACTTGGAAATTGATGTCGCGTCGCTATCTAATGCTTTAGAATGTTTTTAACACTCACAGTGTCATATTTTATATTCATAAAGATGAAATAAGAAACCAAAAATTTGCGCACGGGCGGGACTTGAACCAGCAACCTTTTGGCAAACCGGGCCAAACGCTCTTACCAATTGAGCTACCGTGCTGTTAGTCCGACCCTGCGAAATCTGTGGACACTGTGAGTGTTAAAAACATTATAAAGCATTTGTTTGGAGTAATTAGGAGGTTAACATATCGAAAGTCCTGGGTCGTACCTCTTGAACCGGGAGGAAAGGGAGGGTTTGAAGGTATTTTTTTTTGCTTTTCTAATATATATTGGAAACTATGCGTCAGTATGATTTGCTGCAAGTCTTACTTAGTCTAGTTTTGAAAAGAAGGTGTTTGATTTGCCCTTAATTTTTTGACGTTGTTGAAATTAGATAATATTTGAGTATGCTGATTTAATAAGGCTTCCAGATCGTATGTTTGATATTTGTAAAATTGTAAAATGTTGTGTTTGTTCACGAATATATTGGAAGCAAGATGTTGAGTCGAGATTATTCTTTCTTTAAAAAAATTAGTATATTCCGACTTTTGGACTAATGTAAGTTTTATCAAAACCAATTCAGTGGTTTTTGAGATATGGGCAAAAATAAATACTATGGAAATAAAAATATACGCTTAAATCTTCAAACTGCTTTCAAAAATCTCTTTAAAAAGGCTGTAACCTTTGTCAATCAACATTCAAAGTAGTCAACGGACAGCTAGCTTTCAACTTCTTTACCGATGCGGGCGATCCGACCGCAGGCACCGCAGTCCGCACTCTGTGAGGCTTTGTGGTCAGGTCCTTTGAGAAACGGTTTGTCAGATCACATCTGCACAGTTAAGTATAGACTTACAATCGTGTTCCCGGATCGGAAAACGCAGAAGGCAAGCCATGTGATATCAGTTAAGCAGTTTAATCTACAGTCACATTAGATAATTTAGACCACTATGACTTGTGACCAACGCAACGGCGCTTTTTCTGTATTTGACAAACATTTGATTAGTAAGGGGTGGCTCGCGGCGATGAAAAGCATCATAAGGGACATAAAAAAAGAACCATGGATTCAGGATACTGGCGCATCAGAGATGTTTGCTGAAGTTATATACCGTAGATAGTTTCATGCAGAAATGTGCAAAATAATCAGCTCCCTGATGCGCAGGGTATGGGGTAGTGCCAATGGCATCCTGATCACCATAGCTGTAAGAGATCCTCCCTTGTCCTAGTCCTATTGTAAAACACTGGGTTGTAACTCATTTATAGCCTGCTCATTAGCTGCCCTGACTCGTAGCTCATAAATGCTCTAAAAGAAAATATGTTAAAAACTAAACTAAATTCATTTCTATCATAATTCTAAGCCATTTGTTCCTAACACAGATTATGGATTCTGTCTGAAATAAAATATTTTTAATTTAAATTTAATAAAACACCCACAGAAGTTTACCTTTGGTACCTTAGGCAAACGACTGTTGTGACTGACACCTGAGCATACCATGACCGTGCTCGGAACGTGTCAAGCAAAAAAAAATATTTATATTGAAAAATATTACACCTTTTTGCTTATTAGACCGTTCCTTCAATAACCAACATCGCCACGTGTCATGCGGAGCGGAGCGAGTCAACACCAGCAAAATACGTTCTCGCTCCATATTAAAGTGAGACAGAATGCTATCAATCCGGTAAAAGTAAGAAAAAATATTGGAGCTTTTCGTGCCTAACATGTTCCTGGCAGTGGGGATTTTTTTTAAGGTTTAACATCCCACAGTTATTATCAGCCAATCGAAATACGTTACTTAGAAGTGGAACCCTAAACAGCCTTTATTTTTCACAGCCATAACGACCTACCTTGGAACATCCGCAAATTCCTGCGGAACCAGATCAACGAGTTCGAGCTGGACACCGACCTTACGCAAGTGGAGCCCTGGTCCATATCCAAGTACTCGCACACGGACCTCCCGAGGTTGAGGGAGGGCATGGTTGGCGCTCAGGTAAGTCACGATGACCCAATAGACTTACCTTACAACCATTCCCAATATGCAAACTAAAGTCAATGTAAATAGCTGTCCTCGACTGGAGAAGGGATTTCGTACTGCCAAAAGTTTAAAGGATAGCAAATCTAAAGGTAGATAATAATTTATTTAATGTTGCAAGGATGTGATTACAAAGACCCTTTACACACTGCGTTTTTTTATTAGCGATGCAGTCGCGATGCTAAAGCGCGTTATCATCGATGCAGTCGCAAAATGTCAACCTTTACACACTGTGTACATTTAGCATCGATACGCTCGCGATGAGACAAATTATGTACTGAATTTTTGTGACTGCATCGATGCTAAATTAAATCTGTTTGCGTGAGTCGCGACGCTGAAGCACGTTTTCAAAACGCGCGACTGAATCTATGCTAAAAGTGTATAAGGCGTCTAAAAACGCAATTTATACTTCTCTCAGCCACTAACGTGGCCGCGTTTAAAACTTTGAAGCTCCGTATTTTGAACTTCGAAATCTCGTTTACGCAATCCGTTCGCGAATCATAACTACGTCAATCCAAGCAAGTTCACATCTCAACTATTCACACAAACCGACTTATCTAACCGAAGCAAAGTTATATACGTATCAAGTTAAGATAAACTGTTTGCACCATATTACACGAACTCATTGAAGATCAAAGCCATTATTCATGACCAGATAATGGACGTCTACTCACGACCGGGTGATTCGCTTTAGAAGCATTACTGATTAGTGAGTTCATCGGCTAAGCCCCATGATAATATCCGTAGAGCAAACCATCTTATTTGTTTAATTACCTGACTTATTACCACATCCATGCTTTCGAATGATGTTCAGCAGCTTTTTACCGGCTTCAAAAAAAGGAAGTAATCAATCAGACCCGTATGTAAGTGATATAGTCAGAATTGCATAAAATTAAAATTTGTTGATTAATTAAGGCTTCCTGACACGTGTGTGAAGTTTCGTAAGTGTATGTATTTTTGTATGTTTGTCTAAGGATTTCTCGAAAACGATAATTCATACATGTTTTTTTTTTAGTTCAATCAGATATATATATATATCAGATATAATCCAACTTAGGGTTCAGTGTAAGTTTCATCAAAATTGGCTCATTTATTTTTGAGATATGGGCAATAATCTTTTATCTAGTAATCGCTATTATTTTCTCCTGATTGCTTTCCGGTCATTGCATTAATTTCCTCCTTCACTTGGTCGAAACAGCTTATTCCAGGTCTTTTCCTTTCTATTTTTCCTTCTATGATATTCTTTAAAAATCTGTCATGTCGTATCAAGTGTCCTATCATATTGTATATGGAGTAATGGAAATGGAAAATCGACGAGGCAATATTAACTAAAAAAAGAACAAATTCAAAATGTAACGACCTTCAAAATCTGACTAAAAATATCAAAATAACACATTCGCCCTCTGTTTATGTTTATTTTATGTTTTGTGAATGATCTCACGCTGACGAGTACCTTCTTATGAGTCAGTGCACATCATGGACCGACTCCTAATCAACTGTCACTCCTTAATTTTTTTTGGAAGGGGAATATTTTTTTAGGCTTGCAAAGTCGCATACGATTTTTGTCAAGCGCTTCCTAAGTTACCTTACCGATAAAGTAACAAGTTCCAATTTAAACTCGGATAAGCAGACATAACGTGTTCCGAATAATTTGCTAATGGCCCGGAAAAGTTATTTCCAAAGGATGGTTCAATTACGAATTAAGGAAATTGCTCCTACGAGGAATCGTAAAAAAAAACGTTCAGATGATTCTTTAAATGGGCCGCTCGGAGCGCGTCGCGGTTGCAATATATTGCGTAGCCAATAATTCCACCGGAGGAATATTTATGGGAAACATAAATTCAAATTTGCCCGGAACGCCTCCCCGGGAACAAAAACACCTATACCCGGGTACAGGTAATTTTTTCACTCCTCATTTAATACTGGTGATGTAGGGCAGATACGGGATATTGTTTATTTACGCGGACCTCCGGGGCGATCTATTAGCCCTGTTTTCACTTTCAGCGATATTAAAGTGCTCGTAAAAGTATCCAATAGCCAATCACTCCACCTTTATGTAAATAAAGGCGTTCGATTTTGGATTAAATTTTCCTTTTATCAGTAAGTATACAGGTTCTTTTCTGGGAGGTTTAGCATTGTCTTTCTTGATCAATAGGTAGCAATAAAGCATTTTCTATTGTATCGCAGAAAAGGTGAAGAACAATGGGTCGTTAATACCTTAAAAGGTCTAAAATAATCATCAGAAATTGTTGCTCGATTGTAATAAGGGCCGCTTTATACGTGTCGATAATTGAGCGGGAGCGTTAGTATAAAATGGGAGGTACTAAATAAACGTCGGACGTGATAGATCGGCGCGGAATCGACTCTATCGTCAATCGCTTGCGCTTGCCATATATCACGCCAACAGGTGTTGGCGTCAGGCTGTATGTTCTGGGACTAATGGCGTTTACACGGTGGGTTTACACGGACCAACCACTCTCATACATCAAGCGAAAAGCATTCAAGACACATTCAATTTTGAAATAGATATACCGAGTAGGTTAAGTAAATTATGTTGCTGTAGAGATCAACATTTGCCACCAAGTTATCTGAAGAATAACATAATTTAAAGAATTAAACCGTCTTCAAAAAACTGTGTAGAAAGCTTAAAATTCTTTTGGAGTTGGTACATGATGTCAAAGACTGTTAGTATACGTAAGCGACTCCAAGATAATTTAATTCCATAACAAATCCGTTATTTAAGGCTTTTTAATCAGTTTTTTTAAGTTGGTTTATTTTTTTGTTTAATTTCATGATTTTGACTTGTTATTGCCCAAATTTTAAATACTTGGCTGATTTTGTTGAAACTTACACAGTACTCTAAGTTGTAGTATACCTCATTGAACTAAAAAAACGCATTTTCCTATGACTTCTCGTTTTTGAAAAATTCGTGAACAAATAATATACAAACATACATACTCGTACACTTACAAAATTTTGCACACGTTTTTGGAAGCCTTACTAGATCTACATACTCATAAATTATAATTCCAATTCACAAACATATTATTGAATTGAGTACTACCTTTTTTCGCACACGTTAAAAGCTGGCTCTAAGTTATTTATTTTCAAAAAATTCATTTTACTAACGTCAGATAAGACTTATCCGACGAAATAAGAATTAAAAGACCGATTTTAAAATGAAACTTACATTAATGATAGCTGTCAAATAGGTGACTTGTCAAAATAGGCATATTGTATTTTATTCGACAAACATACCTTATCCGACGTTGGAGACATCAGTGTTTTATGTACTTTCTTCGAAGGATTTCATTTTTATTTAAGTAATAAATTTAAAAAAAGCCAGTTGTTATCTTTGTAAAACACGGCAACACCTTTCGACCAGAGCGCCAACCTGTTATTTATACTAATATTATAAAGCTGAAGAGTTGTTTGTTTGATTAATTGAACGCACTAATTTCAGTAACTACTTGATCCATTTTAAAAAAAACTGCACTCCGGGAGTGCCGGCAGAAGTGAAAACTTGAATATCAACGTTGTGCATTTTTGATTTTTTGGAATAGTTAGGGAATAATTTTGAATGAATTGCTCTTATTATCAGTATAAAAG
Source organism: Pyrausta purpuralis (assembly GCA_963924145.1). Taxonomy (NCBI): domain Eukaryota; kingdom Metazoa; phylum Arthropoda; class Insecta; order Lepidoptera; family Crambidae; genus Pyrausta; species Pyrausta purpuralis. The sequence goes on from OZ001647.1 coordinate 3,390,870, forward strand.
TACTATAATTTTTGTGATAGAATACAATAATAATAATAATAATATATTTTTATAGAATACAATATTTATTTATTGCGCTATCGTACACAAACATTACAATTTATATTATATTAAATTACATTAAAAAGTTTATCTCTCAGAAAAATCAACTTACATCCATAATTTCGCCAACCGTCTTACGGTTTTTCGATCAGGTCACGTGTCCTGACGCGAGTTTCACATTTTTCCCCCATCCCACAAAATTGCTCAACGCCGCTAACGAAGTTTTCACTTCAAAAAGTGTTGGATAGCCTATTTATTGAGGTAGGCGTTAGGCTATAAAATATAACGCTGCGACGGGAGGTGAAGGAGCAAACTCGCTCGGACGAAGTCGCGGGGGACCGCTAGTTCTTCAGATAACTTGGTATTTATGTGTATATGGATAAACCTACTTATTTTATCTACAAAAAACCTTACAAATACGATAGAAGACCAATGGAATAAACGCTTTTGGTATACAATGTCTTCAGTACCTACTCTTCGGACTAACGCAACAAATGGCTTCTTGACAACTTTTGGAAATGTGTTGTTAAATGTGCGCATCAATAATTTATGCCTTTGACATTTAAAATTTGCTGGGATAATAATAGTTATTATAATAAAACCAGATTTTTCGCAATTTATTTTTAATACGCACGTAAACAAAGCGCGTAAAGATACGTGATTCTTCTTGACGTCACTATAATAAATAGTGTATTCCGTTCCATGCATAAATTGTGGTTTCGACATAGGGAAAAAAATAAAAAATACTTTTCAACATACAATTAAATATATTATGCTGAAATTTTAAGGTATTTATTTTTAAAACCAGTTCAAATTATATTTTTTACTCATTTTGTTGCAATAATATCTTCTTCCTTGTTTGGATGTGAGTGATAGAGTAATTGTGACCTGTCACCGTCCTGTCATCACCATACATCTATTTTAATTATTCCATCTTTCTATACTTGACACAAGGTGTCAAGATGGGTGACGGTTCGGCCTTTTTGGATTTGTTTACACCGTACGATACTGTTACGTCATCTGACAGCCGGTCTAACGTAACGGTGTCACGTATTGATGTTACAAGTTTGAAAAAAATTCAAAAATCTAATATTTACCATGATTTATATTGAGAAAAAAGATATATAGCATTATTCTTAAACTGTAAGGTTTCATTTCCAACAACATTTCACATCAAATTGTAACAACAGTCAAGTATCCAATTCCATTTTTCTATCTGTTACTTACTTAGTTCATAAAAATAAACATCAATTTTAAAATCGGAACAAATCACGGCTCTTCCAAAGCCTAATGCCCTGGAAAGAAAAAGCAATCTCGTTAGCTTCGAGTCGTGAATAAACAAAAATATTCATTCTGCATCCGTTTGAGATCATGTTCGAAGGGGAACATCGCGAGGCATATTGACCGACCAATCGTGAAGCTAGTCGAGAAAGCGTACACCTCATTAATTCTGATATTCTGACATTTTGTCTTCTCTGCTTTTGTTTATACGATGAACTGGCGTTTTAAACCGTCAAGCTAGTACGGTTTCGTGCACGATTTCTTTTTTTTTAACAGGACTTCTTCTATATGATTCATTTCAATTCTACTTCCCGACATCGTTGATAAAATACTACTAGCATTAATGAGTCACTGTTACTTATATTGAATAAATCATCATTTATACAGGATTATTGACGACCTCCGTGGTCGAGTGGCTAGCACGCTGGTTTTAAGCGTCGCCATCTCGTGAGGTCCCGGGTTCGATTCCCGGTCGGGTCAATGTAGGAAAACGATATTTTCTATATTGTCCCGGTTCTGGGTGTTGTGGTACCACAGTTGTTTCCGATTTCCATAACACAAGTGCTTAAGCTACTTAGCTTGGGACCGGAGCAATGTATGTGATGTTGTCAAATATAAAAATTAAAATACACAAAACAGATGCAAAACAGTTTTGTGAATAGTTTAGCCACGCGTACTTAGCTAATGCGAGACGTCTCTATGTGTATTCTTTTAGGCAGGGATGCACAAACTACCACCCTGGACCACTACTTAATTGTTTATTTTTTTTTTAAAAGACTTCATGCACAAAAAAGGTACATATTGCGATCTTAATGCTAAAAGCATAGGGCTCTACCAGTCAACCATAGGGCTAAGCAGAGAAATGGCGGCGCGAAAGAAGTAATAGAGGGGCAAAAGAAAGAGCTTGACGATAATAATTACAATAGGTATTAAAAACAAATAATAAACATACATACTACTTACTACATAAATACCGTATACATTAAAACATAATGTGGAATTATAAACATACACATGATACATACACATAGTAAAAATACTAATGGAATGGCCAATATTATAAGGTATATTATATTAGTGGTCCGCCACCAACTGCCTCTTACAATTGAAGGAAATAGCAAATTGAGCAGATTTTTGGTTCAGTTTTAATAAAATCATAAAAAGTATCTTTTGAACTTACTTTTCAAGATTATGTTAAAAAGATCATTTTAGGCTGGATGAAATTATTTTATCTCAAGAAATCTGTTCATCCCTGCTGTGAGGGGTCTGGGTCGCATCCTAATTTTCCTGATGCTCACACAAATTCCTACAAAACGTCAATCAATCAATAAAGCATTTAATTGTTTCATCTATAGGTACATATAAGTGTTTCTTGTTTTAAAATACAGTTAAGCTATAACCTGCCAATTGGGCAAACAATATTTTAAATTTTGGCACTTTTTGACATTTTAAGTATAACGATAACTTGTAAATATTGTAAAACATAAAGTTAGGATTATTTTAAGTATGTTCTTAAAATAATACTAACTTTATGTTTTACAATATTTACAAGTTGCAGTGTGTAAGAGGTCTCACGTTGCTGTCTAGTTTGATACCTAAAAACGGATTTCTTCTACTTCTCCAATTATTTTATTTTTAAATAACATAGACATTTTACCTATGTTTATTGTTAGAAGAAATTGCATAAATTTTGTTTTTTCCAAATTAATGACGAGGTGGTTTTCCTGTAACCAATTAATTATATTTTTAACAGCTTCGTTTATGGACTGTTCGTAAGAATTAATATCACTAACGTTCCCTATAATCACTACTGTACAGTTGTCTCTAAACAAAATTATATCATTTCTTAAGCAACGTGGAAGATCGTTTATGTAAAAAAGGAACAAAAGCGGCCCAAGTATGCTTCCTTGAGGTATTCCATTTTTATTTTTTCTTAAATCTGACTGGACATTAAAAATGTTTTTCTATTGTATTTTTTTGAGATTTCTGTATATTGAATGCATTATTTTAAATATGAGAATAAGAATTTAAAAATTGGTCCTCTTATTCCATAAGCATACAACTTTTCTAGAAGTTTTTCATAGCAAAGAAAATGCTTTTGACATATCCATAAAAATGGTGTAACTGGTATACCATCATTGAGGCATTCGGATATGTTGCGCATAAAATGAAATAAAGCTAAATTGGTAATTTGTTTTTCCGAAAATAAATTGTTTTTCGTTAAATATATAAAATTTATCGAAAAAATTTAAGGGCCTTCATAAATAATTGTTTCCAACATCTTGTCAAAAATAAATATTATAATTAATGAGGCGATAGTAATTACAGTCACCTATATTCCCTTCTTTGAAAAATGGTTGACTACTGATATTTTTAACCTAACTGTTCCCAGTTGCCTGCCACTTTTTATACCTAAATTAATTAAATGACACAAGGGAGTAGATAACTCACTGCAACAATATTAATCGACTTTAGTACATATTTGATAGCTACGTACACTGTTTTCTCTAATTTTATCATAACTGTTTGAACATCTTTTTGAGTAACTGAGTCTATAAATATCCTGGTATATTAAATGCTTAAATCAGTTCTACAAGTACTATTGTTGAATAGTTTACTATTATGTATAACTAAATCTACAAATGTGTCATAATTATTTCATTATTTTGTTTTATTTTAATGATGTGTTCTTTTTTTTGTTTACATTTAAATGTTTTTAATATATTTCAAGTTGCTTTGGTACTATTCCGCTTAACATATATAATTATTATTATGGAGTCTTTATGAGTAATAAATAAAATAAAAAGTAGTTTTTCTGACAACCGCGATCCATTTTGTTAGTATAATGAAATGAATGACTTAATGACTATGTTAGTAATTATGTAATCTATTTTTTATAAGATTTATATATACGTTTTTATATATTTATTGGTTTTCGAATTTAAGTAAAGAAGTCTTTTAATTTTGGAAGACGTTTATATCCCACGTGTTAACCAATGACATTTAGCCTTTATGTACATTTTGATTAGATTATTTGGAAAACAAAGAGCATAAAATATATTTTTCTGTGTCGAAAAATAAATTGTACGCTTCATTAACATCACTATTTTCCGAAACTTCCTAAAAAGAGATTTGTTGACAACACTATTCCGTCTCCCTATCTACTACACTTAATCCCGATTGTACCTTCATATCCACGATTTAAAATTCATTTATCCTGGCAACTGTAGACGGGACTTAATTTTTAAAAAAAACTATCAAGTGCAAGACAGGGTTTTGTGCCTTAGACTGCCGACTTTAAGAAAAAATAGTTTGAGAAACCTCGATGTTATTTTAAGATACGTATCCATAGATTACATGCATAAGATAGAGCAATTTTTTTTTCTTTAGTTACGGAACAAAAAAAAACTTTTTCTTATACACGGGTATGAGAGCCCCCTCAAATGTCATTACTTTTTATTTTTTGTGAGGGAACCGTAACGCGGTTAACAGTATACACATACTTACCAAGTTTCATCTGTGTAATGCAAATAGTTTGTGACATACGGACGGACAGACCGACAGGCAGACAGACACAGACAGACAGACAGACTTGAAGAAACAACAAGGGTTTCGTTTTTTGCCATTCGGCTACGGAACCCTAAAAAACATGTCTCAAACTAACTAAAAACGCTAATGTGAAAGTTTGCGGCGAAAAACTCTGAGGTAAAACTTTTCAAAACGAGAATTATTTGAAATTTCTAATGAGCACTAGAAGTATGATTATTGCGAGAACTTCCTATTTGACTACTACTGTGGGTTCAGACCCTATGCGTCATATGCTTAAGTATAATATGCACTGTGCATCAATAGTGATGCACCGGTTTCAGGTTCCTTTCTACTACGCCGTAGCATACTATTGACCGTACTAGGAACGTGTCCAGCAAAAAACATTGTTTGTATTGAAAACAGGCAATAGAAAATAGAAGTCTAGTGTAGTCCATAGACAATTTAGGTCCGATTTTTTTTTCACCATCTATCATCAGCTATCATTTATGTAAATGTCATTTTAAAATCGGTTGTTTTATACTTAAGCCCATAACACAATGAAAAAAAAAGGTATAAGATAAGGAATAAGGAACAAGGAATAAGGAATAAGGAATAGCACAGCAACCAAAACACAATAGGCGATAGGCTACAATATACAAATTAAATTATTTGTTATACAAATACGGTCGAGACCGAACCAGATCAATGAGGAGTTCATCACCAACTTTTTCGGTCGTAATTGACGTAATCTCCTCATGATGAACTATTTCCTGAATTCCGAATGTTATGTGCACTCACGAAACTTCGTTGCAAAAATGCCCTGCGATTAGAAATAAGGAACAGATTCCCACCGCGACGGAAATTTTATTCTTATTTCTTATTTATTATTCCTTATATTTGAATTGTGAATTGATTAACGGTGCTGCCATCGCTGGATTCCGCTATTCCTTATTCCTTATCTCTTAAACCTTATTTTGTTCATTGTGTAATGGGCTTTATTCAGCCAGATAAGTCTTATTATCTGACGTTGGTAAAATTTACACTTAGTGGTGTCATCTTGATGTCATCTTAAGTTTTCTGTACAGCTGACAGTTGTATGTATTGTATTAATTTAATCTTCGTACTATCCTTCTGTGTGCACAGTTTCAAATAAATCAAATTTCTGGAAATCGGTCAAATTAATGCTCAAAGATTCCATTACATATACACATAGATACAACCCAAGCTAATAAAAGCATGGTAAAAAAAAGAAAAAATACATTTTATTTTTAGTTTTGGTTTACGTTTGTGTATTACAAAAATCAGGCCCAGTGAGTTGTTTCACATTTAAGCATTAAGGTTCAAGCGATAATTCCCTCTTTGAAAGGTAAATTTCTGTTTGGGTGCCACAACATTTTACCGGGGCGTTAAGTAGCTACCGTAAATAACACTTAAAGTATACTTTAATTAAAAGAGAAGTGTTTGCTCAGCCGGGGCCGAAAAATCTTTCGAGGTGCCATAAAACAATTCCTAGAGATCACTTCAGAATACTTCTGAAGTACCCTACTTAGTTCATTGTTTTGCGAATGAAATCTTATATCTTTATTTGTACTTAAGAAAAAATACTTAATGACTAATCGAATTAATAACCTTAAAGTCTCTTTTGTGTTAAGATAGAGATAATAGCATACAAAACAAGATGTTGAAAAAAAATAACAACGAGAATATGATAAATAATGGTTCAAAAATATACCAGTTGGTTACTTAAACCGGATAAAGCACATACATTGCTCAAATCCCAAAATCATACGTAGCTAATTCACTTTTGCTATGGATAATAGAACCAACGGTGGTACCACAATACCCAAACCCGAAACAATGTAGAAAGTTCTGATTTTTACATTAACCCGACCGAAAATCGAACCCGGTACCTCGCGGCGGCAACGCCTTGAAACCCAGCGTGCTAAGCAACTACACAACGGAGGTCGTCAAATAAAATATCTCAAGTTAAAATAGCAACTGTTTACATACGCCTTTGTAAATGTATTCCATACTAGTCTACTACTGATACGGGTTGTAAAATACATAGATAATATTAATAGTTAAGATTTTGACTACAACATTATCATTAATGTGGATCTGGGCAACTAGTAATGGCCGAACTGGGAACGTATGCGATTACGATTCAACAAAAACTAATTTCAATAAATGCTTTAAAAAATAACTTGATATCTTATGCCACAAAGCGCAAAACAAAGTAATGAAAAGCCTGTTTTTCTTTGCTCGTCCAATATTGTCAACAATCTTGATATTTCTTTTGAACAAAATAATTCATTTAAAAAAAAAGAATATTACAAAACTTGCAACCTAAATAGGCCAGTCATCGTTTGATAATGTGATTTTTTTAAATCAAAATAGTTTATTAATTTTTCACTTTTTTTTTAAATTATAAAATTATTGTCATTGTTCGACTAGCAAAGAAAAACGTACTGTGTGTCACGTCACACACATTATTTAATATCTAAACAACAGATAAAGTACGACTTCCCAAAGTAATTACCTAAATAACACGTTCACCAGGATTTCAGCGATGGTGACACAAGATGAAAATCTGGGGCCCACAAAATACAGAAATTGCGGACTCAGTAACATTAACTCTAAGACTTGCCAAAACTCTCCTAAAATTCATTTTTCTCAAAAACGTGTAATTTTACTCAAAGGCTTATTTGCAACGAATCTAAGTCCAATCCAATAATATAAATTACCAAAACTCGATTAGGAAAGGTACGCCCCTTTAAATCGTTTTCCTTAAAAGCTTTCAAAACGAATATACCGATTTGCGCATAGACCTTTGCCCGAGGCTCCGATCCGATTAAAGCAACATTAAGGCTTGTCAACGTTATCCAAATTATATTTAGAAGTTAAGAAGGAAAACATATTTTTTTTGGTTATCACTGTCACATCTAAGGTACGTGTAAGAACATTATAAAAAGTAAAAATAAAAGCAGTATTATGAATATTTTGTTCTTATAACTCTTTTTTAGGTTTCTTTTTATGTCTTGCAATCCTTTATTACTCAGATTAGGACTTAATTTAAAAGCAGACAGTTCTACGTTCGTTTATAAGGGCGATTGCACACATCCATATTCTATACGTATTCGGTTTCATCATCCGAATACTATTTTTAGGGGTCCGTAGCCGAATGGCAAAAAACAGAAACCCTTATAATTTCGTCGGGTCTGTCTGTCTGTCCGTCGGTATGGCACAGACACTTTATTCTGAATATTAGCATCACATAGCTAAAACGTAGTAGGGAGGTGTATCTTGTTAACCGCTTTCCGATTCCCATACCAAAAATTAAAAAAATTTAATATTCAAGGGGGGGCTCCTATACATGAAACTAAAACCTAAAAGAAATGTTTTAGTCAAACCTATTTTTAGTCAAGTCTATATGATGTAGATCTTAACAAATACTTGGAACAAAAATTGGTTTGAATGTGATCGAACTAGTGGTTTCTGAGATATTTAGCACATTTTTAACAACCAAACTTTGTTCTTAAAACAAATACAATAAAAAACAAAGTTATATTTGCTATCAACATAATATTGTGGTATTTTGGCTAATTGGCAGTTAGAGCATCCCCAAATCAGTGACAGTTGGCAATGAACCGATTTTTGAGTGTGTTGATTTTCATTCGAGATTTTAATATGCACCGAATACAGAATCCGCATCGGACATAGATGAAAGTTTTAGTGTTCGTACTGCCTATAAAAATATAACAAGCACGCTTGCAAAAGAAGACATGTATTAGAACTTTTGGTGAAAGTACTCGTAGAGGATGCCGTAACAACCACAAATGGTTGGCGAAAATGGCCCGATCCTCTCGCTCGCTGAAGCAAATAATTGGACCTCGCGAAATGAGATTGGACCAACAACCAAATAAATTTAAACAAATACGGTCATCCACTGACGTCTACCGCTTTTAAAATAATTAATTAAATTGAAATAAATCAGTTTGAGGAAACTCAAAGAGCAAATGGTAAAAATAAATTCGATAATTTCTCTATCTAGGTGGTGTGATTTTTGTTTCACACTTTTTTTTTGTTTGAGTTATTCAATAGCGTAACATATTTTTTAGAGAAATAGGCAGCAGCATTTTTGGTGGACTTGCGCGTGATGATTTAACCCAGGATTACGCTAAACCTGGATTAAATCTATATTGTTTAACCTCAAATAAACTACACGAGACAGAATGATGATTTAATTCAGATTATGCGTAATCCTGGGTTAAATCATCAAGCGCAAGTGGACCTTAGAATAAATATATCATATCCATATTATTTTCAGATGCAAAACATTTCCATACGTAACAGATTTAAGTGGAACGTGTAAATTTTCAGCAATACTCTCACAAATCGCTGCTAGTATCAATAAATCACATAACATTACCGTGAATTGAATTCTTATCCAACTAGCCCGGGATTAGTATGGATCCGACACGGACAAAGCGGCTCATTCAGATATCGTTCGAACCACATTTCTATTGTCGACTGTATTACCGAGGATTAAGGCTTATAATCGATCCATTTATTCCTTTTTTGCCTTACTTATGGGCGTAACAATAGTTCTTGGTTGATTAGTAATTAGAGCTATTCTTCTGTGGCATGCATTTCTAGCTCATTTTATGATGTTAGTTGAAAATACCTCTATGACCGGCTTAACGATAGCGGAATCCAACAGAGATGTCTAATGCATTCCCACAAGGGAATCATGGGGGAACGTATAAAAACATTTTAAATAGGACACGCTCTGTTTATTACGGTCGTGAATTCTAAATAAATATTGCATCTTTTCATAAAATCTCGTGTTAGTGTATTTTGTAGGGAATTGGGGCATTTACGATTATAGGATATCTACGTCTGTGTACTTTTTTTTTTTTTTTTAATTTATTGGGATAAACAAACAGTGACAAATCAATTCTTAACAATATATAATTACAAGTCTATGTCTATTTGACACCAATACCGTTTACCACATATAAGTCAAAAGGACACATTGCGATGCGTGTGCTGGTGCTGGTGTATTAATTATTTTGTAAACAATATAATTAATTAATATGTGATGCTGCAGTAAGTGCAGTAGTTACAATCTTTTTAAATGCACTCGGTAGCGTCACTGCCAAGTCAATTGAATTAAACATCTCGTTGTATGTGTGTACAAGTCTGTGAAGGGGTGAGCGCTTGCCAGCATTTGTTCGACATCGAGAGGTTGCAAACAATTGACAAGGTGTGCGTCTGTGAGCTCTGATGGGCACCCTGTAACATAATTTGTTAATCAATGAAATGCAGTCATATCTATTGTGGTACAGATCATATAACATCTTTGCCTCGAGCAGCACGCGTCTATTCTTAAGACTAAGAAGGTGATATTTTTTGAGAAGCTGGTCATAGGACAAGCGACCATGGAAGCATTTGTAGTGAATAGTACGTAAGAATTTTTTTTGAACTTTTTCAATTGATTTGTTATATTTATCATAGTAGGGATTCCAAATGGGTACTGCGTATTCTAATTGCGAGCGTATCAAAGATGTGTATAAATACATGAGTGTAGTTGGTCTAACAAATTGTTTACTAATGCGCATTATAAATCCATACATTTTGTAAGCATTGCTTATTATATTGTGTACATGTACATCTAGTTGTAATTTTGAGTCCAGATTTACTCCCAAGTCCCTAATAGACCTGACCGACTCGAGCTGAACATTATTTAAACTGTATCCAAAGTGCGTTATTATTGTTTTTTTAGTAAAAGTTATTTGCTTACATTTATTAATACTAAGGTTTAATTTGTTTTTGTTACAATACGAAGAGAAACGGTCAAGATCCGACTGGAGTTTTTGATGATCATTAGCATTATCGATTGTGTGATATATTTTTAGGTCGTCTGCGTACAGCAGAAAGTTACAGTATTGAAAGCAGCTAGATATATCATTTATAAATAAAATAAATAGAAGAGGCCCCAAAATAGAACCTTGTGGCACGCCGGAACTCACCGGGACGTAATCTGACTCGTGCCCTTTAATAACAACCTTCTGAGTACGATTGAGAATGTAGGACCTGAACCAGCGCAAGAGGTCTCCACGAATACCATTAAAAGCCAACTTTTCCAGTAGTATCCGATGATCTACCCTGTCAAACGCCTTCTGGAAATCAGTATATACACTGTCAATCTGCTTGTTTGAGTCTATGCCTTCAAATAGGTAAGTGACGTAAAGTAACAAATTTGTATTGGTGCTTCTGCGCTGAACAAAGCCGTGTTGTTGTTCAATAATTATATTATGTAATGCAGGGTAGATGATGTTATAAACTAACCTCTCCAAGACCTTTGACAGGGTGCACAAAATAGAAATAGGACGGTAATTTTCAACTTTCGATCGGTCACCTCCCTTGAAGACTGGTACAATCCGAGCGGCTTTCCATATAGATGGAAATGTGCCTTCTTTCAGACACATATTGAAAATGAGCTGGATTGGGTGGCATATCGTCTTAGCAGTACATTTCAAAAAGAGCGGTGGAACGTTATCGATACCTGCTCCTTTGGTGGCATCAAGGCTTCGCAATTCCCTCAGTACTTCGTCGAGGGTGAAGTTGATGTTACTTAGAACACATGTGGATGCTGGGTTAGTTTCCTGAAGGGTGTTTATGTCAAAGTCGCCTGTGATGCAGGAGGGCTCGAAAACTGATTCAAAGAAAGAGGAAAACAGGTTGCACACATCATCAGGATTATCAGCTATTTGATTACTGTATGGTCGTCGTGTTTTGTGCGTATTGTCATGATCACAAAGCCCTATCATTTAGAGTGTTCCAACGTTCACCCGGCAATTTAGATAGATGATAGGTCCATGAAGTTCTAACCTTCGTTAGAGGCTTGAATAATTCATGTGTTGTACAGTGCACCTCTGAACACCTCATCGGTGTATTTATGAAGAGTCGATCGAAGTATATTGTAATTCAGTACTTGATTGTTATGCCCATAAATATTGTATGGAGGTCAGACGTCACGGACTGGTAATTTGAAAGAGGAGGGACGATGATTGTAGCAGATGCTGATAATAAGTATTATGACGTAATCAGTTAGCTGCAGGACCATGCCAGTTCAAAACTAACTAAAGGGTCGCACTTTAAAGCGACGGCTACGCCAGAGGTCCCGGGTTCGATCCCCGGGTCGGGTCAAAAATATATACCTGAGTTTTTCTGTTCAGAAATTCTTAGGGTAGCCCGGAGTTTGGAAGTTGGCGGTGTTTCATCCCCGTGCCTCGGAAAAGCTCTCCGGTCGTGTCAGATTGCTGTCCCATCGGGCTATGTGAGTGAAAGGAATAGAGAGTGCACCTGTGTTTGCGCACACACTTGTGCACTATAGTATGTCCCGCGCAGTCGGTTAGTCGTTGTGCCTGGCCACCGTAGTCGAAATCGGATAGGGGGACTATTATTATTCTAACAGTTCAAAACTAACCATTATTATAGTATTATTTATATAACATTTCTTTATTTCCTGTGGTTTCCCGTGTTCGTATTGTATCTCACAAAGTATCATTGTAAATTATAGCCTATGTGATATTTTGAAACACCTTTGGCCTTTGTTCGATCGCCTTGTTTTCCAACTGAAACTGCCAATGAAACAATAATAAAGAATTATTATTACATTCATTCCGGTTGTCGTTTAATCGATCGCTCACTTTTATAATAATAGAGATGTAAAGGCTTGCGTTGCGGCCAATAATTGCGTTCGAGTGATTCAAAAATTCCTGGAAAATCAGTCGAAATTTCGCACTTGACTGGATGCAAGCTTATCCAATATAGAGCTTCATACAATTTATTCACCCTGTGTTTACAGAAAATAACAAATGCCCAACTTTTCCACCTAAAGCTTATCCCTCCCATAGTTTGTATTCACGGCAAAACTTGCCCCAAATTATATTACGCAAAAAATCTTGACCCTCTGAATCTCTTGTGCGTATCCGAAAATATTTGCATTCATCATTCTGACTTGAACCCTTCAGAAAGTTCCCCAAAAATCTGATTCCTGGGTTCTGGCAATTGTTTCGTTTATATTCCTTAGGTAAGGTTTCGTTAGTTCCCTTTTCATAATTTTTTTGTAGACATTCTCTTAACCATCTGTGTTTTTTTAAAGATGTAGAGATACTTGCAGAAAAATAAAGGGCACTCGTTAAGTAACGTCCCAGTACTTAATAAAAAACATTCTTCAATAGAAGCTTAAATATGAAAAAAATATCATTTCGTTTGTGTATCATTTAAGGTCTACTTTCACCTCCTATCTCGATTTCTGGGACACTGTACGAAAAGTTTGTCGATTTTTAAAAGCGCTCAACAGAATTTTAATTTATATCTAGCTGCAAATGCAATAAAGGTTCAATAGGTAACATGGTACATCGAATTGTTAGTTGAATACAAATGCACCAATGCTCAGAGAGCGCACAAATACTTGTAGGTCTATAACAGGCATTATAATTCTGACTTATTAATAGATCCGATTTCAATACACCGAAAACCAATATTCATTGTTGATACTACTCCTGCTTAGCGAGTCCATTACCCAGTGTTTCTATTTCCACTCCCAGCAAAAACTTGGAGATAAGGGAAATCGTGGGAGTTCTCCAACTGATTTATTTGACAGAAAAAAATATCGACTGTCTTGTGAACTCGTACTAAAGAGCTCCTTTTCATGGAATACAGTCAAGTGCATTGGTTCTGTTACCTGAAAAATATTCTAGATGATGTTTACTTAAACGGGGATAATGTTAGCGAGTACAAAAGCAAGTTCTTGTTTGTTATGGTATGACGAGCGAAGGCTTTAAAATATTACTTTTTAGGTTTAAGTAATTTCATCATGATTTGACGACCCGTCTGGTGTAGTGTTCGAGAAATCGCCTACTACGCAGCGGGTTGCGGGTTCGATCCCCGCACAGTACAAACATTTGTGTGCATGAACATGTCTGTTTGTATTTTCTATGTATATCATGTATTTATTTACAAACAAAAAGTATTTAAGTATTATATCCGTTGTCTGGCACCCATAACACAAGCTTTGAGTAGCTTACTTTGGGACTAGATGGCGATGTGTGGGAATGTACAAAGGATATTATTGTTATTATTATTATTGTTATCAATGCTCAGGTACATAATAAAATCATTCACAGAGTATATGTAGTAAAATATCTCATTATGACACACTAGATAGCGGCTCCCTGTAGCTTCACCCGCATAAATACTTCATCTCAAATATTATTATTATAACCAAAATGTATTCGATAGTTATTGCGTGAGGGAGTAACAAACATCCATGCATACATCCTCATTTAAAAAAAAAACTTTGACGTTTATAATATTATTACGATTTCTCAAAGTATAAATACCGACCGAATAATGCTTTTATTTTATATTGTTATGATAACGTTAGTAGGTATCATTGTCATACATGATATTGCCGGGTGCAAATTGTCTGCCTGCCGTGGTCGTCAAATATGATTTTAATGAAGCTAACAACACTATTTTGCGTTGTTCATCGGTTATTTATTTGTAATAATTAATTAACAAACAGTCAAATATTTGGTACCTTTAAGGTCTTTATTAATAATAAATCATTAAACTACTCTAATACAATAAGTAAGCTAACTAAGCTATAGTAAGATCCAAAACGGTATATAAATGTTAGTTCGCTTGGGATCCAAACTTTCTGAAAATTTTATTTTATGCATTAGATGTAATTTCTGAAATAAAATTATTTTTATTATTATTATATTATAATTGCTTTTAGCGTCTGGCTTGTAATAGGAAATAAATATATATATCAAAAATATGATTTTAGCATGCGACTTGTAATAGGAACAAAATATATCGAAACAGCAATGTATTGCGAGAAATGTTTCCAGTCATAGAACATGAGACATTATCATTTACTACAACGAGATAGCGATCGTGATATCTACCACTATTGTACTGGTAGATTACATAAACTTGTTCCTTACAATCTTTGCTCCATAGTCCTCATATTGTTTCTTAGTCACCCACATCGTCTTGGCATCTGACATTCCTGCAAACGTGGCCCCTCCTAGCCAGGCAACAGCGTAAGCCTCAGAGGAAGATATAATAGTGACTGGCTTGTGGGTCAGGTTTTCGATTTCCATTCCTAGCCGCTCATTCAGACCTGGTATCATGGCCACTCCACCGCAGGGCACCACCGCTTCATACAGTAACGGTCTCAACTCCGCGTCACACTTTAAGCCACTAGTCACAATCGCTTCTTGCAAAGACATCACTTCAATTTTATATCCCCTTACCAGATCAGGCTGCATCATCATTTCTGCCGCCATAAAAGCCTCCTGACTAACATCTATTTCCTCTCCACTCGGAAATGTAAATTTCTTCCCATTGCGACATTTCGAGTAAGGTACAGCTTCTGTTTGATGCCATCTAAATCTTCTTCCGAAAGAGTAATGTCCAAGTTTCTTGCTCTGAAGCAGTCTCTGATATATTCTGATATATCAGCGCCAGCGTAGTGAGTTTGCATATGGGCATAGCTGATTGCGCCTCCCTCGTATATAGGCATGATATTCGCAGTACCGTGTCCCAATACTACAGATATGCCGGTGGTGAAACCGGAGCCATACAGGGACAGTACGCTCTGCGATTGAACACATAATCCCGGCGAATTTAACGCTTCGAAGAACACCTCGCAGCATTTTATTCTGAAACGCAAAAAAAATATTCGTAACCAAAAGGCGAGAAATATTTCATCTTAAAATATAAGTTCAATATAATAGGATGATACCCTGAAAGCGAGAATCCGCTCGATTACAGAACACGGTTGACCAAAGATACTTTTATTGGGTGTAAACATAAGAAAGACGGGGATTTTTTCAGTATTTCCCCGACAGTTCGTTGTGGAATGGCAGTGCAATCGATTCCAAAGTATCGTACAATTTTCCAGGCGATTAGAGCTCAAGCTTGGTATTTCCAAACGTACTTACGTAAATGGGTTTCTTGCTCGCGTATTAGAAGCATTTTATTTCATTCATGAAGAAATTACGGCTATCAACCTGGTCGTGTTTACTTTGTATTTGTTATTTGTAAACCATTAACTATATTTGAACAGTTAATAGCGCAGGGTTACTGTTTCACATTAGATATGCACAGATTAGTTAAACGTAACTAATATCACTAGCCAAACGCAAATGAAGCAGGAATTATTATCCATAGTTGATCAAAGGGTTTATTACCGAAATTATATTAAAATGATGATCTTAATTGGCTTCCGCTGATGAGCTATTCTCAAATTAACTGGAGAATTATCGTAGCTATGCGATACCGACGCGTTAGCTATACGTAAAACATAACTTTGTTATTTTGGTCGACTAGCTCTCATTTTTTCCAATTTACTTATTTTTTTAAGAAATGTATAACATGGGTTTGACACATTTTATCCAATTGGTTGTTAAACTGATTATAACTAACCGAACTTATAATAGCTCAAGAATAATCATGTGACAATTTTGAGCTTATTTAGTTAAAAATTATATGTATATAAGGTAGACCATAATCATCATTATCAGCCATAGGACGTCGCCTCCTGAACATGGGCTATAGTATACTAGCGTAGTTTTTTCAAATATGCCTATCACCCCCGTATAACATACTAGCGGTCTCCGCGACTTTGTCCGTGGGTTTTGAGTTTGCTCCCTCCCCTCCCGTCACAGCGTGATGTTTAATAGTCTAATGCTTTCCTCGATAAATAAGCTATCCAACACAAAAAGAGTTTTCCAAATCGCTCTAGTAGTTTCTGACAATAGCGCGTTCAAACAAACTCTTCAGCTTTATAACATTAGCATAGATTAGGTTCCCCTCGAAAGTTCCTCAATCTATAGGAGTGGAGGCGATGACGTAATCGAGGCTATTGGGACGTTGAAGGGACGAACGCAGACATGTAGGCGACATGCCGTAGTCATAAAAATATAAGCAATTCATTAATTCGGTGTTGAACATTTAAATTGCACATACTGCCAAGAAATATCATCATCTAGCCAATGACGTTCAAAGGGATAGACAGGTTATACATTAACATAAGAGCATTTTAAAATGGCGCAAACATCACTCTATATACGAACGTATAGTTGTGTAACGTATTACAGTACACGTCTCTATTAGCGGTTAGTGTCGTAACACTAACCGCTAATAGAGACGAATGATAGGGCATGCCTGTTGACAAAAAGAGATAAATATATAACATTCTTGACGTACTGATTGAGCGCTTATTGGCGCGAACGCGTGACATCTCGCTCGTGAGTTCTCGATACTCTCGTTCTTCGGAGGTTTAGAAAGGCCACGCGTAATTGCATAAGAGACCAGGACTTTCGCACGGTCGGACCGACAGTAGTGACCCAGAAGTTGCAGGTTCGAGTGCCCGCCAGTGTGCAATTTTTGGTTTCTTATTTATGAATAATAATAATATGTCTCCGTTATATAATAAAAAAACGCGATATTAAAATCTTACGGTTTTAAGGGCCGATTTTTCAATGTTCAGATAAAACTTATCAGACTGATAAATTATACAGCGACAGATTTAAAAAAAATGACAGGTACTTAGGATTGTTGAATATTAGGTGACGTTTTCAAATTAGTCATTTTATAATTTGTGCGACGAATATTTATTATCTGACTATTGAAAAATCAGCCCTAAATGCGGTAGAATGTAATTTGACGATTAGTTTTGAACAAGCTAATGGTTCAGCATATTTTATGCTTTTGTTCGTTACTTACTACTTTCGAAGTCAGGATAAAACGGGGTGAATGAAGCAAATACCCGGTTACCCTTAATATACTCTGCCCCACCATTTTGCTCAGTGATTCGTCATTGAAGCTTACGTTACAATGTATGAAGTACATACAGCATATTTCACAATAAATCAACAAAGTACAGTTACAATTATGGTTTTAAACACGTAATATTGTAATCACGCGGTATTAACAAAACACAATACAACTTAAAAAAGACGTGTTATTTACACCATTTATAACTCGAGAACGGGCGCACTGATTTTCTTGAGTTACACTTTGTTAGACTTGTCTTATACCAAAACAAAATTTGCTGGGACCTTTAGTTGATGATATTAGTATAAGCTTGTATTTTTTATAAATTAGTCAATAATTTATTAATTCATGAACATGGCTTACCGAGCTATGTATTAGATCACCTCCGGACCTTATTTAGGGTCGATAAGACTTAACCGTCTAAATAAGTATAAAACGACCGATTTTAAAATGGCATTTACAAAAATGATGACTGATAAATAGGTGCCGTTTTCAAATTAGGGGTTTTGTATTATATTCGACGAATATTCTTTATCTGTCGTTGGTAAAATCGGCATTGAATATGTATAAAACGAGCGATTTGGAAATGGCATTTACATAAATGATTACTAACAAACAAGTGACATTTCAAATTAGGCGTTTTTTATTGTCGAGCCTTAGATTTTAAAATCTATAGTCTGTACAAAACTCACGACTCCTTTATAGCTCAATGAATTAGGTACATGTTTCATTATTGGGTAGTTCATAATTAGAATTCCAATATGTTTTTAGTTTACTTATTAACCTGTTAAGTTTACACAGCTCCAATCACTTTATGTTTATGTCGACGTAATGTGGCTACATTCCCAAACTCTAAATATTACAACCGACTAATATAGAATGCTTCGTTAGCAGTAACTAATTGAAATCTACTTCAAACAAAATAGTTTATTTCAAAAGATTTAGGTATTCTATTTTGGACTTCAACCTCAATTCATTTAATTGTTTTTAGCGCTATCTGGTGTCTGGTAATACTGGTGACCTGTTTTTGAATCACTCGCCTTAATATGGCATGCGATTTTCGTTACTTTTTATTGTTTTGAATTTCAATATTGACGCCAGTGATTCAAAAATAGCTCTCCTGGTCCAAATTTCCATGCCTTGCCAGAGCTATTATCATTATGCGTTTATTTATACTTTAATATAAGGATATATCAATAATTATAATTTTTTGAACACCAATCACATACATTGCTCTGATCCTAAAGTAAGTAGCCATTGCACTTGCGTTATAGAAATCAGACACAACGGTGGTACCACAACACCTAGACCCAAGGCAATATAGAAAATTATGATTTCTACATTGACCCGATCGTAAATCGAACCCGGGACCTCGGAGCGGCGATGCCTTGAAACCCAGCGTAACAGGATCAGGTTAAGGCTCTAACACAACTCTAACTAACTATTTAGAGAAACAGATACTATATCAAATTTCTGTACATGCACCTATATCTCTAGTTATGCTGTTTCCCGTAGCTTTCCCTGCTGAAAGGTCAATTAAATACACAGCCTCCACAAAGAACCGTAATGGGCGCAATAAGAAAGTCCTTCTTTTGGCCAAAAGCTCGAAGAGCATCGGACAAGTACAATACTCTTAATTACAGCCTCTAAGTAACATTGCTTCGGGTCACTGGTTCTCAAAGAGTTCATTTCTTTCGAACAAACAACTTGGTCTAACAATACAGATTGTGAAAATAATTACATTAAACAAAGCGCTGTTCTGAAAGACCTGATTTTATTAAAAATAAAGTTAAACCTATTATGTAAATAAATAAATTTGCTTAAGAATGTTTGTAAAACTCAGTGTCATATTTTATATTCTTAAAAATGAAATAAGAAACCATTTTTTAGGGTTCCGTAGCCAAATGGCAAAAAACGGAACCCTTATAGTTTCGTCAAGTGTGTCTGTCTGTCTGTCTGTCTGTCCGTCCGTATGTCACAGCCATTTTATTCTGTAACTATAAGCATTACACTGTTGAAATTTGGTAGGAAGATGTATCCTGTTAACCGCTTACCGATTCTCATACAAAAAATAAAAAATAATGACATATTAGGGGGGGCTCCCATACATGAAACTAAAACCAAAAAAATTTTTTTTAGTCAAACCTATGCGTGTGGAGTGTCTTTAGATAGGTCATTTAAAATGACATAGAGGTTTCTAAAACCATTTTATTTTAAAATCTAACGTTTCATAACTAGACGCTTCCAAAGTGGTAAAATGGGCGTCCGAATCTAACTTCTAAACCAAGCAAGTGTAAATTTTGAAATAAATATGTAATGTAGATTTTCATAAATACTTTCAATGAAAATTGGTTCGGACGGCATCGAACGAGTAGTTTTAGAGATAAAGCACATTTTCTACAACCGCAAACATAACTTTGTACTTCATACAAACACTATGAAAAACAAAGTTAAGCAGTCGACAAAATATTGTGGTATTTTACTTAGTAGAAGAAAGTGGATTCCCTAATTCAGTTACAGTTGGCACGGAACCCTCAGTGCGCGAGTCCGACTCGCACTTGGCCGGTTTTTTTTACAGCACGGTAGCTCAATTGGTAGAGCGTTTGGCCCGGTTATACAAGAAGTTACTAGTTCGAGTCCTGGCCATGCGCAAATTTTTGATTTCTTATTTCATCTTTCAAAATAAATATGCGCAAGAAATCACACCACTCGTCTTGGTTTTGTACTAAGGAATTTTCTGATCACGAATACCTCAACGATTATGAAAGGGGCGTCCCACATTAATGTTTAAATACATATAACATCCATGACTGAGTTACAAATGTTCGTGCTCATTCCACAAACATTTGCCTCTAGCAGGAATCGAACCGGTGACGGCCAGCGTGATAGTCAGGAGCGTTAACCACTACTCCAAACGCGTAGTATAAATAATTCAATAGTAATTGTATGTACCTATCTTAAAATATTGTAAAACAGGGTCTTTATAAGGAATTAAGAGTCAATAGGCTAACAAAGTGTTTATTTTGTTTCAATAAAAAATCTTAAACAACAAAACGAACTGTAATAGTTCGAAAACAATAGTCCCTTAAATATTCTGCTAGAAAACAAACCGCTGTTGTAAGGGACCGACTTTATTTTGAAAATTTTATGTGGCTTGGATGCCTCATTTTTTTTTTATTACAGAGTAAATTTACTGTCTGAATCGAAAAGGAAATTATTTTTTTTACCAATAACAACTTTTTTTGTTAAACTGGTACTTTATTCTGGATACCTAACATAATTATATTTATCATTATGCGTTTTAAACTTTATTGCACTCTAAGTTGTACAATTGGCGGACAAAATGCCTAATGGCATTCTCTATCAGCGGAATATTGATATTATTAATGCTACTCAATATTAAATATAAAATTTTATTTAATTACATTTTTGATTTTATAGTGTTTGTCACTATAAAAACTTTATAATTTAAATTGCACTTGTAAAAAACAACTTTGGCTTTGACTACTTTTGAATTAAGAGGGGTTAAA
This sequence comes from Pyrausta purpuralis, assembly GCA_963924145.1. Lineage (NCBI taxonomy): Eukaryota > Metazoa > Arthropoda > Insecta > Lepidoptera > Crambidae > Pyrausta > Pyrausta purpuralis. Next base: position 3,412,115 of record OZ001647.1, read on the forward strand.
GTTTGAGAACCTCAGCTCTAGTCCTTTCTTATTACAAGGCCCGTTGGTCGTTTAGTTCCCCCATAAGCCTTCATATCCCATGTTCCCTATCCCAGTTTCCACGCAAACTATTCCAGACACATGTTTGCTGGATTTAAAACGGCCCGTCAGCGAAACTAGAGCTTAGACGGGACTAAACACAAAACCTGGCTTAGCGTTTAGAATGTCAGTTTCTAAGTCAACACAAAGTTGGAATGAAGGTAAAGAGGGGCTTGCAAATCCGGAGGTTAAATACATTACAATTAATTCGTGCTGTATGCATATGCACTTTTAAGAGTTTATAGGAAATCCATAAATAAGATATATGTTGAAACAATCTCGTTTTTATCTAGGTATTGTAATGAAAACCTATAATTATATTATAAAGCTCAATCGTTTGAACGCGCTAATCTCAGGAACTACTGGACCGATTTGAAAAAAATATTTTTGTGTTGGATTGCTTATGTATCGAGAAAGGTTTAAGATTATAAAACATCACGCTGCGACGAGAGGGGCGAGAGCAAACTCAAAACGCGCGGCCGAAGACGCGGTCCGAACTTGTATGTTTTTCTCAGGATTTCCTAAAAACGAGACTCCAAAAGATTTTGTTTCCCCTAAATAGAGGGCGAATGCGTTTTTTAAACTTCATAAGCCAGTTTTTTGAAGGCGGTTTATTATTAATTATTGTACTTGTGTGAGTTCACAAAGTGCTTCACAGTTTTATTATCCGTCCGATCTCAGCGAGAGTATAAAAATAAAATAAACAAATAAATATGCACCAGTCAACACACCATGTCGTGGTTTCGAAGTAAAAAAATTGTTCCTTATGTTACAAATACCAGACAACGATTTTGACGGGAGTGTCTCCCATAAATACTTGAATTCATTAAACATCCAAGACTCCGGTACAAATGTTCGTGCTCATCACACTATCGTTTGTCCTTTGCGGGATCTTATAACCACTACAGCAGACGTGTAGTATAAAAGCTACCATGAAGATGTTCATTAAATCTTTATAGAGACTCACTTTTCCTCGATAGCCGTAGTGACAGTACAAGCTAGAATCACCGCTCGGTCTTCAGGTGCAGCTTTCAATTCTCGGTACAGAACGTGGTACCAGATTCTCTCCATGTTGTCCCAGTGAACTATTCGTCCGTTCACCACCGGCCTGTTCAGTTCTAGATCCTCAATCTTCGCTGCTGCTTCATCCCCTGAAGATAAAGATAGATTTTTTAAATCACAAGCGGCAGCGAAGTAATCTTCTGAGTTTCAAGTTTGGAACAGTCCGAAACGACTATTCAACACAAGGATAATAATTAGTTCATTTTATTGTGCAATCTTTTTGTATTTTTCATCCTGGCGTTATTACGCCAGGATGAAAAATACAAAAAGATTGTTATGTCTCTCGCTGGTCACGTCACGTCTCCCTTACTTGTAGATACTGATAAAGCTGAAAAAGCGGCGTGCTGCATATTCCTCTAATGTCTTAAGACCCCTTAAACACTGCGACTATAAGTATCGATGCAATCGAGCGTATTGAAACGCGCTTTAGCATCGCGACTCAAGCAATGAACATGCAACCGCGCGTTAGCATCGATGCAGAAGCGTGACTGCATCGATGCTAACGCACGTTGGTAACGATGCGGACTCCAAAATTCAGTACATAATTTGTCAATTTCAACCTTCTGCTTCGCGACTGCATCGCTTCTAAAAGTCGCAGTGTGTAAAGAGTCTAAGACCTCATAACTCAGTGAACGCGCTGGTTAAAGTCAAATAAAACGTTATTAGTTAAGTATCCACAACATATGGAGCTCAATTTTAAACGATAACTTTTAGTACCTACTGGGTTCTGGCTTGGACTGTCTTGGTCACAAGCCAGTCGGAGTTTAATGCAAAATGCAAACAGCAAATGGAACTCATTTCAAAACGAGATAACCTTATGTACGAACATTCACTTATGTGAAAATATTAAAAAAATACAAAGAACTCAGTAAAGTTGATTAATGTTATTAATTACGTTAATAAATCGACGCGTTCCTCGCAACTTTAATTAAAATATCTACTGTCTGGAACCATGTGGGATTAACATTTCAATCAAAGATCCAAATAAAATTGCTTAGGCGAAATTAGAATGTCTAGACCATCGAAATCCAAGGTAAAAGAGAAGTTTGCTTAATTACTTTTAATGTTGCAGATTAAACGTATCTTTGCACAAATTCTATTATACGGCTTATAAAATGTTTTATTATTAGCAATTTTGATTCAAATAGCTAGCAATAAATAATTTTGAAACTAGCAACTGTTACCTGGCTTAGGGCCGATTCATTTAAACTGGATGCAGACGCTCACAAACGGTCGCCTTGCAAAGAAGCTTTGCTTTGGAAAGCAGTGGAATTTCTTTGGTTGATAAATATGATAAAGAGAATAGAGTATTTTACTCTAGACTAGCGGACGCAGCGAACTTTGTTTTGCCTTCGGCCCTTTTCCGCCCTGGACCCGTAAGAAAGCAATTACACTTAAATTTTATAAATTTCCGCACCTATTTATTATTATTTTTCTTTTATGAGAACCTTCTCCTAACACTAACAAACACAATAACAAAAAATAAGGTAATCGGTCCAGCCCGTGATGCCGTGACCAAGAGAAATGGTATGGATTCATTTTTAGACGGGTAGATGGCGCTACCGTCACGCGTAATGACGGATCCATAATAGATCAGAAATTTCGCGCGGTCGGACCAACAGCACGGTAGCTCAATTTGTAGAGCGTTAGTCCCGGTTAGCCAAGAAGTTGCTGGTTCGAGTTCCGCTCGTGCTCAAATTTATAACCGACTTCAAAAAAGGAGGAGGTTATCAATTCGACTGTATGTTTTTTTTTTTGTATGTTTGTTACCTCATATCTCAGTTGTTTGTCGACCGACTCGAAAAAACTTTTCGCCTACTTAGAGGGTATACCTTCTAGTTGGTCCCATTTTTTTCAATTTGGGATCTGATGATGGGATCTTGGTGTAATCGAGGGAAACCACAAATTTTAAAGGCACGTATAGTGTTTCTTTACTTGAATCTTAATTTTGACATGTTGTTACGTCTAATAGTCAACATCTTGTGGGGCTGAGCTGATGGTGGAACTCCTTAACGCTTAGGAGTTCAGTAATTATAATGAAAGAACTTATAATAGGCAGTTTGTAGCTTCTTAAAAAACAGAGTCATAAGGTGCCCCCCCCCCCCCATTCTCCTGTAATCACTAAAAATGAAGAAATATGGAGTCGGTGCCATCACTTTGACCAAGCATCAACTATCACAGCACCGACTCCAAAAATAAATTGTCTGTTGCTTAGAACCTACCTTTCCTTTCAATAGTCAAGAGTTTATTTAAGACTTTTTAGTGCATTTTGGTTTTGAAGTCGGTTTTTACTTTTTTAAAGTTAATTTTTGGTTTCTTATTTCATCTTTAAGAATATAAAATATGATAATGTAAGTGTTAAAAGCAGTCTAAACCACTATCATATTGGCTCATTCTTTATAGTTAATAAGATTGCTTTTATTTAATTGGCAGGGCAAATCGTACAAAATTAGCGTTTCTGTTTGTAGTAAGAATAATTCATTCCGTCAATTTGTTCTACGATTGAATTAATTTAATTCATTAAGTTAGCAATTAGTCCAAAAAGGCCTACCATCACACTGTTATGTATGAATAATTAATGGTACTAATGGCTAACAAATATTGCAACGCTTTGGAAAAATACCTACTGTGTCGGAAGTCTCGACATAGTTCCGTGTAAAACCACCAGGTGGCGCTCAAAAAATGCTGAGACAAAATTGGTGTTTTCGTGTATTTATTGATTGAGAAGAATTTTTGAATGATGCTTAAAAAACTACAAATATTTTTTAAGATTTAATAATAATTTATGTCATTGTCACAAAAATAAAACAGATGTGTGATGAGTGAATGTCGAAGTTAAAGCTTGATCCTGCACACCATAATTAATAACCGTTAGTCCCGGCTAATATCGCTTGATATTAGTCATTAAGCCAAGTCAGAGGCCTTATGGGGGGCTTGATAACATCTGACAGCAGGGTTAGTCGCTTGCCTTGCAAAAACCCCTCCACCAATCCGCAGTGAGCCCGCGTGATGGAGTAAGGATTGTACTACCTAATAGTTAAGGTAAAGCCTTTGCCCAGCAGTGGGACGTGGTAACTTTACTTTACTGCGCACCAAGTATTTGGGGCAAAGCAGCTGTTTGACCTCGATTTCACTTCGTGTCAGGTTTAGATGTTCTAGGTGTAGGTCTAGGGTGGTGCATACCTTCTAAGTAACAACCTGTTTGCGCTTGCCTTAAAAAGGCATTAGGTAATTTACAGTAAGAGCGTTCCGAAACGTGATTATTATTACTTACTTTGACAGACTTAGCTTTTTAAAAGTATTTTCTTCACGCGGCCTTAGCCGACGATACGTTGACGATGTTTCGATAATGCATTAAAGGGCAGGCGTTGACTATCGACAGACACAGCCGTCGACAAACAAATTGACACAGACGTGTCGACTTTGTATTTCAATATTTTCCTTCACTTACACATGACTGCAAACTCTGACTTGTCTCTTAATGCTTCAACACCCGAACGGTTGCAGGCAACCGCATAACAATAGAATTTGCATTGTGTCTCGTCCACATACGCTTGAGGGATTAAGCACGTATAGTAATGTTTTATCTACGTCCACTCTTGCCACACGGCTTTGTAAACCTAGCTAGACATCTAGACCATCTAGATCAGATAAACCTTGATAGAAACCAGCATTGACTTAGCTATATAACTCAAGAACAGGTGGACCGAGATTTAAGACTTTTAACTATGTTGGATTTATCATTGCTCCGAATAGAATACGAATAAATAAATAAATATTGGACACCAATTACATACATTACTCTGATATCAAGGTCAATCAAATCAGAGACAACGGTAGTACCATAATACCTAGACCCAAATAAGATATAAAAATTTTGATTTCTATATTGACTTGACCGGGGATCGAACCCGAAACCTCAGAGCGGCAACGCCTTCAAAGCGTGCTTTGCCACTACACCACGGAGAGCGCGGCCGGGATGAAACGAAGTTGCTGAGACAGCTCGAATAATCTTTACGACTTTGTATACCAACCTACGTGGACATCATAGTATCGCTTCCCATAACTTCCGTTTAGGTATATCGGTCTGCCAACCACTGTACGGAACATGGAAACAGGGTGATTGTCGCAGGCAAACCCGGCTTTCAGCATATAGCTCCCGTTATCAATGACCACTACAGGCTTATCGTACGCCATTGTCTTATTATTTAATTGCTTAGGATTAAATATACACTGATTGTATTATAATTTTGATGACACGAGTGATGACATACGGACTAGTGTTGGGAATATAACATTGATAAGTCTTTCGGTTGTAACGTGGTCTTAAATTTTTATAACTCTAAAGGCGAGAAACATGAGAAGCTATATTTTCAATCACTTGCGTCAATATTTCGAGTGATTTTTGAATGAAAATAAAAACGAAATTCGAAATTAACGACAATTAACGGCAATGTTGACGGGGACATTTACAAAAATCGAATTATCTTTTTTTATCACTCTTGTGTGGTTTTTATTCTATGATCAAACATTAATAAACGAATATCACATGCCATATTAAGGCGAGTGATTAAGAGTCGGACTCGCGCACTGAGGGTTCCGTGCCAACTATAACTAAATAAGGGGATTTGTTATGATCTACATTACATATATTTTTTAAAATTTTATGTTTATGGTTGTTGAAAATGTGCTTTATCTCAAAAACTACTAGTTTGATTTCGTCTAAACCAATTTTCGTTTAAAGAATTTGTTTAGATGTACAACATATATTTTTTTTCAAAATTTACATTCGCTCAGTTTAGAAATTAGAGGGGGGGACGTCCATTTTACCACTTTGGATGCGTCTATCTCTCAAACGTTATACTTTAAGAGAACATGGTTTTAGGAACCTTGATGTCATTTTAAAAGACCCATCCATAGACGCATAGGTTTGACAAAAAAAAACGGTTTTAGTTTCCCCCCTTAAAAATGATTATTTTTTATAGTTATAAAATAAAGTGGCAGTGACACAGACTTGACGATACTATGAGGGTTCCGTTTTTTGCCGTTCGGTTAAGGAACCCTAAAAAGGGCTCATGGAGCTTAAGAATATATACACTCTTGACAGTATCGATTAAATCAATAGTTTGCATTATTATTGATGCTTATCGATAATAACTTTACTACTGAACTCAGATGTATTATCACTTCTTATGAAACAGAGTTTAATATAAAATTACCTTTCTAATACTAAATCCTTACCTTCAATCCGTTCGTAAAGTAATACCAGCACACCTGCACCGAGACCTCGACACAATCTCTAAGATAAATACGATTTTTTGCTTCTTAACCAAACATCGTTATAACTACTCGTAAGTCATGCTACTTTTGTGGAGTAATATCGATATTTCGTTAATCAATTGCTATTCAGGTATGGGCCGTTCATTTATTAGATGCTAATAGTATCACTGCGATAGTAACTATCTGGTGTCCAAATAAATTACTATTTTTCGATGTCAACAATCTATTGTTAAAATACGATGGGTAGCCACGCAACGCTAATCTCATGTTTTACGAAATGACAATAAAATGACAAATTATTTTTATTTTCGTACGAACAACCATATCCCTACAAAGTATTTTTTAATAGTTTCTATAGCTATGGGTCCGTGTCGTTCTTCTAAATACACTTGACTCAACAAATCCTTATCAATCTTATCATGAAATCTGAATCGAGACAAACACTTTATTTCAAACGGAAATCGATCGGCGGGCAACCCGCCAAACGCATTTATCTTCAGAAGAATTTGTAACAGACAGTTTCCGGCCCGCCATCTTCATACTCCTCTTTAGTCAGCCAGAATCCTTTCAAATTGTCCATAGATGCTAACAAAGAGCCTCCAGCCCAGGCACTAAACTGCCGTGAAGGCATCGCATCGATATTGATCTTGTCATCTTGATCTTTTAAAAGTCGCTTCTTTAATTCCACGTCCAAACGATCGATGAGTCCTGGAAACATGGTCGAACCCCCAGACACGACGATGTTCTCGTAAAATAAGGATCTGTGGTCTATATCACATTTGTCTATGCTAGCACATATGAGGTCAGGCACGCTGGGGCTATCCAAACCTTCGAGCGAAGGATTAAAGAGGCATTCCGGGCAGCTGAAGCGCTCTTCGCTCAGCAAAACGTGCTGACCGTCAGGAAGATTGAAACGAACCCTACTTTCTCCTGAAACCGAAAAACTTTTCAACTCTGCGGCGTAATCTGAAGCTACGTAGCACATTTCAGCCTGAAAAAAGGGGAATGGATGAACAATGCATTAACAAGTTTGGATATGACAATTTGGACTGAACTTGGAATTATTAATGAACACAGCGACAAAGCGAATGCTTTAAAACTTGGAAATGAATAATTTAGCCGGTGCGATAATTCGAACCTTAATGCGATCCAGCAATTTTCTCTCGATGGGCGTAGTGAATGAATATCCAGTCTCAGACATTAGCTTCTGCAGGCGATCTGTCAGTTTGTTACCAGTCATCGGGGAAGTGATAGTCGCATGTCTCAGTGGGAATCCCTCAAAAACTGGAGTTACGTTTGAACTGGAAAATCCATTTTCCCAAACAATTCCAGTTGTTCTGCCACTGGCATAAAGAGTAAGCATTGGTGATCTTCCTAAGTATAGGCCCTTGATAGCAAAAGCTTCGAACATAATTTCAGCGATTCGTTCTCTGAAAAAAGAAATTGTTTGGAACTGTCAAAGGTCCTCTTGATGCCAGAGTTATCATCATCCAACCCAATGTCTTTCAACACATTTGCTGTCTCTTTCCACATTAAATAAACTGCCAGGAGCTGAATAGTGATAATCCACATTTGTCGAATCCGGGTACGTGCAAGTTGGCTGATAAATAAGCTTATCACAAAAACAATATGCTTACAATGTCTTTTTATCAGTAATTTGTGTAAAAAACATCCCATCTCGTTAAGAAGGCATTAAAATCTTGCTTCAACTGTACAATACGAAAAGAATTACTTGTCTTTCATTGGGACCAAGGAATGTACTGCGTGCATTATGAGGGCTTCCTCCGGAGGCACATGCAGTTCTTTGTAAAACACGTGGAACCAGAGTTTCTCCATCTCCTCCCAATCCTGAATCAGGCCGTCTTTTACTGGAAAGGTCAGGTTTGACACGCCTTGCATTCTCGTCGCTTCGTTTCCGCAATAAATTTGCGGTATGCCATCTAAAAGGCCAGGGCGGCGAAATCTGGAACATAATTGTTTGAACACAAATACATCCATAATGGTTACGAAAATGCAAAATAAGAAAAGGTCTTTTATTTATTTGTATTTAAAAAAATGATGTATTCACTTTGGATGGTTCACAACAGAGTTATCCTCACCTTCCTACTAAGGTAGGTATAACACATCTTGGAAAAGATTCGCTTGCAAAGCCTGCTTTAGTAATCTGGGATCCAGCGTCGATAACCAATCCAATACTATCAAATAAATCAGACATGATTTATTTATTTATATCTAAATACCTGTATTGAGTCTTAATACAAACTAATACAGAGCATGACCAACTAGAAACATAAGAAATCTCGGAGTTCATAGTTTTGGTAAATCTATACTAATATTATAAAGCTGAAGAGTTCGTTTGTTTGAACGCGGTAATTTTAGGAACAACTGAACCGATTTAAATTGGTTTTGTGTATTGATCGGGGCAGGATTAAAGCTAAAACCATCACAAAATAGGCTAAATTAAAACGCGCGGACACAGCTGTGGAGGACCACTAGTTAACTATATGAGGTCCAAATTAAAAAATATATCTACATACATAAAAGAAAATCTTGTCGATTATAAATCGGAATAGGACAAAGGCCATTTAACGGGACTGAAGCGGGACGTGACTGGGTTTCACCTCAGCCCCGTTCCCGAAGTTCGTTTGGAACCGCTAGTATCATATAAAAACGAAAATATTAATCATGGTCCTAGAAAGGCTACAATTCAAATGGAAAAAAATGACGACGTTGTACCAAATTATCCAATCCCTAAGATAACAGAGAAACAAACAGATATTGGTACTTATCGCAAGCTCTTATGAATTTTGAATGAAGTTTGTTCGCGATATTTTGTACACATGTTTGTTTTCTGAATTCGCCCGCGGAAAAACTTTCCAATAAAGTTGTAAAAGCTAGAAACTAATAAAAATGTATGAGCAGTGTTTCGTCTTTGTTTACCGAAAGATTTTAGGTAGGAATAAGTTTTTGGTCAGTACCTGATAAATATGATTTAAATTATGTACAAATCTTAAAATTATTATCGTATTGCGATTTTGCTTTGACAGTTAAGCACCTCTGCTTTTGAAAGGGACAGCACAGTGAGTCAGTTAAATAGAAATACTTTTTTTTAAAAGTTGTATCGCAATGCCAAAATTAGGCGACACAACTAGTTGAGTAATAATTGAACTGCCTGGCATTTGAACGGATTATGGCAAAATCGCATTAGCCTCCCAAAAGGAAATGTATGTTTCAGAAGTGACTACGAAACTGTGAAATTGTGAACATTTATCTACGACACACAAAGTTAAAAACTCAAAAATTTTGTCATTAAAGTTGGCAGTCAGGTACATGACTTAATGGTTACCTAGTTTGGTTGATGCTACATGTTTGTATATATATATCTTCGTGTTATGTTGAGAAACTCGAAGCAATTTCAGAAGTAATTAACTGTTGATGTGATTAGTCTGTTATTCGATATTTTGCGCTTGCTGTGAATTCATCAACATGCTTTACTCTTACTGGCTGTATATTCAAGAACGAATTATATCTTTACTTATATTATAAAGCAGCAAACTTGAAGAGTTTGCTGCTTTATAGTATTAGTAAAGATATATTTTGTATATCGATATATATCGTTTGATAAATAATACGCTAAACTCAAAAACTACTGGACCGATTTGAACAAAAAAATTGTGTTGAATAGCTTATTTATCGAGAAAGGTTTTAGTACATCACGCTTCGATGGGAGGGGAAGGAGCAAACTAAAACGCGCGAACGTCTGTCACGGTATAATATATCTTCAATAGTAAAATTCATTATAACGTGCAGACAAGAGACTCCACAATACCAGAAGTTATATTACAATTTTCGAGTCGAGAACATGGATTTTCGACATAAAATATAACACGTTCCTTACATTCTCGGTTCGGAAACTCTAGCCTGGGGCCCGAGGATTTTTTCAAAGGGAGTAGTTATAACTTTGAAACTTTACTTCAAAAACTGGGACGCCCTCGGGTACTTGTTGTCTGTATGAAATAAGAGGATTGACCAAACTTCTTTAGACTTGAAAATGAAATTTGCAAATTTAGCAACAACACAAAAATCATTTGGTATTGTGTTTATTAATAAAGCTTCGGCTTGTAATGTGACTAGTTTTAAGATATTTTTTGCTAATTAAATAATACAAATAAAAAATAAAACTAAGACATGCAACATAAAAAAAAATCCACCTCTTCAAAAACGAAACCATTTCCTTGCGGCAAGGAGGCTATGATGCTGGTTGCGTTGCCGCGTTGGATAGCTATGCTAATCCTTTGAACAAGGAACCAGCTAGCTTTATTAATGGCTGTTACAGAATTTAATTTTGGCGCAATTCTTCTAAATAGCTATATTTTTTTTACTTGGTACTTTGATTTAAAAAAAAAAGTAAAAACCGACTTCAAAAACAAAATGCACTAAAAAGTCTTGAAGAAACTCTTGACTATTGAAAGGAAAGGAAAAAGGATGACACCGACTCCAAAAGAAATTGTTTGCCTTAAATGGATTCCTTTTCTTTCAATGGTCAGGAATTTATTTAAGACTTTTTAGTGCATTTTGGTTTTGAAGTCGGTTTTTACTTTTTCTTAAAAGTTAATTTATTTTCTTTATTTTTAATGATTACAAAAGTTGCAACTTATGACTCTGTTCTTTAAAAAGCTACAAATTACCTATCATAAGTTCTGTCATTATAATTACTGACCTCCTAAGCGTTAAGGAGTTCCACATTCATTCCATCAGCTCAGCTCCACAAGATGTTGACTATCAGACGTAGCAACACGTCAACATTATGATTCTAGTAAAATAAAACTATTCGTGCCTATACATTTCAGGGTTTCCCTCGATTACACCAAAATCCCATCATCAGATCCCGAATTGGCAACAATGGGACCAACTAGAAGGTTTACCCTCTATGTAGGCGGTTTTTTTTCTCGAATAGATCAACAAATGTCTTAGTTAAGAGGTAACATAGAAAAAAAACATACAGTCGATTTGATAACTTCCTCCTTTTTTGAAGTTGGTTACAAAATAAGTTAAAATGCCAATCTATTGGTTGACCATTATTAAAACTTATTTTTACACTTCAGTTGTTATTTTGGAAACCGCGAATTCGTACTGAACTCAATTAAAAAAGTTTCAACAGTGGTTACGCCCAGTTCATTGCATTCAGGATTAGTTTGAAAATGATTACGTTCTAGTTTAACAGACTTGTGGTCGAAAGTGCCCAAACAATTGTTTTACAAGAATCCCTAGACCCAAACAGAGGTTGAATTATCACTGCGAAGAATTCCAAATCTCTAAGACATGTTTAGTATCTGAGCTTGAAACTATGCCTGACCCTTTTGACCTTAAACTTGTGACTTCGAGTGTTGTGCTGCTTGAGATAGTTCCAGTATCGATAAACTCTTTTCACAAGTGGTTCACGTTATGAGTCTGGATCGTGACGTCATCGTTAAGTAAAAGCGAGGTATAGTCGAACCCACTGGGCGCTCTTACCATTTCCAAACGAAAATCGCATGTAAACACGACACAAAAATGGAAATCACTTCAAACAAAATACGCCGCGATTTGCAAGCGATTTAAGCTCTTAAGGTTGTGAGGCAGCGGTGACTTCGATTGAACGTGCACACTATGACTCCCTAATTACTACACATAACGGAGTTCATCGAATATCGGTAGCTCAGAATTACTGCTACCGAATAAATTGATTCGCATCGCAATATTCGTATTGACACATTATATTTCCTATTTATGGGTCTTTTTAGGGTTCCGTAGCCGAATGGCAAAAAACGGAACCCTTATAGTTTCGTCAAGTCTTTCTGTCTGTCTGTCCGTCCGTATGTCTCAGCCATTTTATTCTGTAACTATAAGCATTACACAATTGAAATTTGGTAGGAAGATGTATCTTGTTAACCGCTCACCGATTTTCATACAAAAAATAAAAAAATGTGATAGCTAGGGGGGGGGGGGGGGGCTCCCATACATGAAACAAAAACCAAAAAAAAAAAATTTGTCAAACCTATGCGTGTCTATGGATAGGTCGTTTAAAATGACATGGAGGTTTCTAAAACCATTTTCTTTTAAAGTCTAACGTTTCATAGCTAGACGCTTCCAAAGTGGTAAAATGGGCGTCCCCCCATCTAACTTCTAAACCAAGCAAGTGTAAATTTTGAAAAGAACCCTCAGTGCGCGAGTCCGACTTGCACTTGGCCGGTTTTTTTTATATTGTGACCGCGTGCGACGTCGACAGCGTCACATACTATGGGGGAAGTTAAAATTACAAACATTACGAAAAGTTATTAAACCGAAGTCAATAACATATTAAAGCTGGCTGGTTCCTAGCTCAAAAGATCAGCATAGCTATCCAACGCGGCAACGCAGCCAGCATCATAGCCTCCTGGCCGCAAGGAAATGGTTTCGTTTTTGAATAGGTAGATTTTAAGTTTTTTTTTTATGTTGCATATCTTAGTTTTAATTTTTATCTTTATTTTTTAATAGGAAACTCTTAACAACTTCGTTTTTTTCCCTAACAAAATCCATCAGGTAAATTAATGACTGATTTAAGAGCCAAATTAACTAAAAGAAAAGAACACTCCTAATAAGTTGAAGTGTCCTTTTACGGCGATTATTAATATAGTCTAATCATTTTTTACTTACTAATTAAATATCATGCACGTATACGTTAATTCTGTACTAAAATTTCTAAAAAAATGGTGACAGACAGCGAGCACTGTAATCGATTTGGGTTCTCCCACCACCTACTTTGCACACAGCGAGCAGGTTACATATAATTGAGATTAAATTAATATTGAATTTCTACTCAATAGCTTATTGTTCGCTTTATATGTAAATCCAAGATAGTATCGATACACGACTATCGACACAAGACAAGACTACCCTGAGAATTAGAGCTCAAATCAGGGCATCAAACTATATGGACCGTGGTCTGGAATTAGATAAACACTGACTAGACGCCAACTTTAGTTGGGCATAGCGACCGCGACACTCCTAAATCCTTAACTTTGTTACAACTCAGTATTTTAGTTCGAGGCCTATGATGGCCCCGTGTTTACGCTTCGCTATAGCGCTCCGCTAGTAATATAGAAACACTTTATGATATTGATGGAGAAGTAAATCATTTAAACTTTAAAGGGTTCCGTAGCCGAATGGCAAATAACCGGAACCCTTATAGTTTCCTCAAGTCTTTCTGTCTGTCTGTCTGTACGTGCGTATGTCACAGCTTACAGCTACGCTTTATTCTGGAACTTTTGGTATTACACAGTTGAAACTTAGTAGGTAGGTGTATCCTGTTAACCACTTTACGATTCTTATACAAAAAAAAAAGATATTTAAGGGGGGGCTCCCATACATGAAACTAAAACCTAATAATATATTTTTTGACAAACATTTGCGTACCCTACACGCTTATAGATAGGTCTTATAACATTACATCGAGGTTTATAAAACCATTTTCAAACTAGTAAAATCTAACTTTTAAACTAATCGAGTGTCAATTTCGAAAAGATAAAAGATGTCTGACTTGACAAAGACTTTCAACGAAAATTGGTTTGAACGAAATCGAACTAGCAGTTTTTAAGATGAGAAGCATGATGATGAGAGAAGCACATTTTCAATAACCGCAAATATAACTTTGTAAATTATACAAATATAAAAAAAAACAAAGTTATATTTGCTGTCAACAAAATATTGTGGTATTTTGTCTAAGTGTAAGTAAAAGAATATCTAATTCAGTTAAAGTTGGCACGGAACCCTTAGTGCGCGCATCCGATTCACACTTGGCCGGTTTTGAATACTCAGATGCGGAATTAAGAATCATATACCTTATTGTTAACGAGCTTACGATATTTCAGCACCATTGCAAGCGCATAATCACATGAATGATATTAATAATGTATCTAAATATTTCTAATGTTAGTGACCATGACAAATCATCTTTCTTTCGGTGTTTTCAAACATTATTTCCGCATCAGGGATTCCAACGGTATAAAAATCGACGACTGATCTTTAAGTTAGAGTGAACAGGCTTCTTTTGGGTAAACTCGCTCCACTGTCGACAGTGACTAAGCCCAAACAGGTCTAGACTAGAGTCACGGGCAACCCGCATCGAATAAAATAAAATAACTGATATTTTACAATTACAACCATTTTAACAAATACCACTGTAGTTCAACGCAAGATAACTTGTATGAGACTGACGTTTATTCCTACCTACTTTTACATGCACATCTTATGAACCAGTACATCTTTCCCTTGAAATAATAAAAATAATAGATCGAGCATAACATTTTATAAGAATAGTAATTATTAACTGCAATTACATAATTTATACATCTTCTCATCTTACAAAAGACAAAGTTTATAACAGATCAAATAAGTACGGACAACAGCACGTCAAGGTAACGGACGGCACCGGCACGGGCACGGTCCGTCACTTCGGTATCTTGTACAGCTGTAACAGTTTGCAACAAAAGCAAGAAGCTCGACGTGCTGGCGACTGTACATGCCTACATACATACGCAGTACGTGCAAAGATAACCAGGTAATAAAACATGCGTTCTGCTATGCGATGCACAATTACAGTAGGAATTTATGATTACATAAATTAATCACTTAAATCAATTACATTACAATATTATTACTTTTATTTCATTAATAAGTTTCGGTTATTAAACTAATTTATGAGATATATATCATAACTGTACATATTTAACACCATTATTCTATCAAATAATTATGGAAATATGTACCATCATATATTATTATTATTATTATTATTTTTTATACAATTTTGTATCAATACTAAATATAACATGAGGCAGCAATATTACAATTTCAAGTTCAGGATAACATGCGCTGGTATTAAGTTACGTTTTACTTAGACTTTTAGGTACTATTATGACATACCTACGTGTTTAGTTAATATAATGTGTGTTAAGTTATCTATTTTTAGTTAAAAGTTTATTGATTCTCTCCCTAGCTTTCGTTGCAGCCTTTTAGAAATAGTTTCTGTTTGTTTATTAGATTCTTCGTGATCAGTGCTGCCATCTGTGTTGCTGCATGAGCCATATTCATCAGATTTCGAATGTTCCTCTTCGTTGAAATCATTTCGACTCATTGTCTCGTTTGGTGTCAGGTCAGATTTTGAATCTGGGAGTTTTATAAGGTGGCGTCTGTTCCTACGGTACACTCGACCAGTACCGTCGGCCACCAGGTACGAGCGCGGCTGCGGGGCCGGCGCACAGACTCTCGCAAGGCGCCGCGACGCGCCGTCCAGTGCCATCACCTCGTCACCACACGCCAGCTCCGGGAGCGTGCGCGCTCGCCTGTTATATCGCTCGCAACCCTTGCTTTGTTGCCGAAGCAAGTTTTCATAGTCGGCTTGGTTGTTGCGAGCCGGGTTTAGTTTTTTAGGGTGCACTGGAAGGCGGGTGTTGAGTCTACGCCCCATTAAAAGTTCGGCTGGACTCGCTACACCGTCTCTAGGGGTGGACCTATGGTTTAACAGGCCTATGTAGAAATCCTCTTTTGATTTTGAGCATTTTAAAAATAGCTCTTTGATTGTTCTCGCTGACCGTTCGCTGCGCCCATTGGATTGTGGGTAGTTAGGGGAGGAAGTGGTATGAATGAATCCCCACGACTCTGAGAAAGCCCTGAACTCTCTTGAAGCGTAGGTAGGACCATTATCTGTTATTAATTCCTTCGGTATTCCATGTCGAGCGAACTGGTCCTTCATGGCTAAAATAACTTGTTTGGAGTTAATTGCCAACAGAGGACACACCTCTATGAAATTCGAAAAGTAATCAATTAGAATCAAATAAGAATTTTTCAAATATTCAAATATGTCAGATCCAATTTTATTCCATGGAAGTTGTGGAATAGTATGAGGTATCATTGTTTCCTGTTGCGGGTGCGCGCGGTTCTCAGCGCAGACTCGGCACCGACGCACCGCACGCTCCACGTCACGTGACATGCCAGCCCAGAACATGTCGTCACGAGCGCGCCGTTTGCATCTATCGATGCCTAGGTGCCCCTCGTGAATGCGCGATAACATTTCCGACCGGAGACTCCGGGGAATGTATACCAGATCGTTGCAGAATATTATACCATCTGCATACTCAATGCATTCTCGATAGCTCCAATATTGTCTAACACACTCATATGTTTCGTATTTGTTTGATGGCCAACCATTTCGAATGTATTCTATTAATTTAACCCCTTCTGTATCTGTGCTCGTTTTTTCTGTAATTGTCTGCAATATGGCTTTACTGACCCTGACATTTTGAAGTAAGAAACAGGTTTGTTCCTCTATTTCCTCCGTCAAGTTTGTGTGTAGCAGTTCCGTCAACGGAGCACGTGACAGTGCGTCTGCAACGAACATGTATTTGCCTGGCTTACAAACAACTGTAAAATCATACCTCTGTACGCGAAGCATCATACGCGGTAACCTAGCTGGTACAGAATCCAATGATTTTTTGAATAACGCCTCCAGTGGTTTATGATCAGTTTCTACGATAATGTCGCTCTTTCCAAAAACATATTGGTGAAACCTTTCCAGCGCGAACACAATAGCCAGCATTTCTTTCTCGATCTGCGCATACCTCTGTTGCGCATCGGTAAGCGTGAGTGACGCAAACTCCACCGGGCGGCCGGCCTGCAGCAGCACGGCGCCTAGCGCGTGCGAGCTGGCGTCAACAGACAGCACGGCGGGCTCGCGCGCCGCGAACAGCACCAGGACCGGCGCACTGCATAGCGCCTCCTTCAACTCGCTCACCACGCGCTCCTCGTTGCCTCCCCAACACCACTCACTATCTTTTTTGAGCAGATTGCGAAGTGGCACGACTTTTTGCGAGTAATGAGGAATAAATTTACTTACATAATTGACCATTCCGAGAAACCTTTCCAATGAAGTTCTATCACTGGGGCTTGGCATGTCTGTGATGGCTTTAAGCTTAGATTTATCAATTTTCATGCCCTCCGCACTAAAAGTATGACCAAGGTATGTCACCTCTGTGACACCAAATTCACATTTTTCCCTGTTGTATTTTATACCAACATTTCGTGACCTTTCCAAAAGGTTAGTAAGTCGTTTGTCGTGTTCGTCTTTCGTGCATCCCCAAACGATGACGTCATCGACAAAAGAATCGACTCCCTCAAGGTCTTCCAGCATTTGACGGATTCGAGCATGAAAGATTTCAGAAGCAGAATTGATACCGTATGGTAAACGCAGATATTAAAAACCTTCCAAACGGTGTGCCAAAGGTGCACAAGTCGGCGCTCTCATCATCCAGTTGGATCATCCAAAATCCAGATCTGGCATCCAGCTTACTAAAGAACCTTGCTCCTTTCAGCTTGGTGGCTATCTCAGTTAAAGTCGGCAGAGGATAATGTTGTCGTCTGATAACTTTGTTTAGCGGTCGTGGGTCGAGGCAAACCCGAAGATTGCCATCTTTTTTTTGCAGCTACAACAATGCCATTTACCCATGACGTTGGGTGAGACACCTTTCTAATGACGCCTAACTCCTCCATACGACCTAACTCCTTTCTCAATTGATCTCTGACACCAACAGGAATCTTTCTAACAGGACAGATGCAAGGACTAGCATCACTTTGCAATGGAATTCTGTAAAAACGCGGCAATTTGCCCAAACCCTTAAATAAATCATCATATGTATCTAAATCTATTGAAAATACTCTTTGCACAAGACCTAGTTCTTCCAGTGCATGTTTCCCCAAAATACTTTGACACCCTACTTGATCTGATATGACAAACCGTAAATCGTACTCTTTGTTCTTGTGTATCACTTTGATTTTAATGGATCCAATTATTGATAAGTAATTACCACAAAACGACTTTGCTCTCACGTTATCACGTGTTAAATCAGATAAGAAATATCCTTACTTTTCGAAATTTTGTTTAGATATAACATTTAAATCGGAGCCCGTGTCCAACTTAAAAGAAATGTTTGTATTACATGTGGGTAAATATAGGGTTTCGAACCACTTGCTACCAGTTGTTTTTGAAATGGAATCAACGCACTCAATCATTGAAATGAAGTACAACTCACCCTCCTCGTAGCTGTCCTCATTTATTTCACACACCTTATTTTTAATAGGACACTTCACTCGAAAATGACCTCTGTTACCGCACTGAAAGCAAATAGCTTTTTTGGCCGCACAACGATCACCACTATCACAACGCATGCTGCCGCACGCCGAGCACGCCGGCCCGCCGGCAGGCCGCGCCGCGCCGCCGCGCCCGCCGCTCCTGCCGCTCACCCAGCTCGCGCCCGTGCGTGCGCGCTGCTCGCCGCCCCCGCTGCCCGCGCCACTAGCACGCGTTCTTTCACCCATGTATGACTTGGCCCCTCGCTGAGTTCGCCACAACCCATCCACGGCTAGGGTTTTTACCTCACTTTTTACGCCTTCTATCTGGCGATTTTCATCGGTGGATATTTCATTTGCTTGGCAAATTTTTATTGCTTTATCGAGGGACAGGTCATCTGCCCGTAATAATCGATCTCTCAGAGCACTGTCGGCTACACCACACACTATCCTGTCTCGTACCAAGCTATCCTCCAGTTCTCCAAACTCACATCGCTGGCTGAGTAGTTTCAAGGCGGTGACATATTCATCAATGCTCTCGCCACTTTCTTGGGAACGTGTGAAGAATTTAAATCGCACCATTATGATATTTGTTTTCGTCCCAAAGTACACATTGAATGCGTCGATCACTTTTTCAACGTCCTCGTGATCGATTTCGTTGCTAAATTTCAACGTAGAATATATGTCGTAGCCTTCGGAGCCTATTAAGTTTATTAGCAAACTGGCTTGTACATCACTTGACTCCTTGGACACACCGGATGCCTTCAAGAAAACACGAAATTGACGCAGCCATTTTCGCCACATGTCGGCACGACTGGCCGGCCCGCCTTCAAGGATTAATTCAGCCGGCGGCCGCGCGTGTTCCATTGTTGCAATTACACACACAACGATGGTGAATTAGATAAACAAATCTACGGTAAGTTTTACGTGTGATTAACTTTCGTTTCTATAAAAACTCGTAGCACCGCTGTCACCATGTAGTGAAACGCAAGATAACTTGTATGAGACTGACGTTTATTCATTTTATTCCTACCTACTTTTACATGCACATCTTATGAACCAGTACAACCACGAAGAGTGGCAAACCCTTACAAAGAACAGGGACATATGAAGTAGTTTGGGGACCTTTGTCCAACATTGGAAAAAAAATTAAGTTCTGGATGATCTCGCTTCATTGTCAAATCTGTCTTCACCATTCTGGGACCAAGCAAAGCAATGTCAAATACATTACATACAGTATAAAATATTTTTTTCTATTTCATTTCCGTATAACATAATGATAACAATAATCAAAACAAATTGTTTTTTTCTTCATAAATAGGATATAAGCAATAATTCAAATAGTTTTGGAAAAATCTTCATCGCCAAGCTCTGAAATTTGACTGTGATGATAATAAGAACTCGATCTAAAAACTTACAATACATTAATATCGACTTTTTCAAGAATATAAATCGAATCGAATTCTTTCGGGCTGACTGATAAAGAATGAGTAGTAGTACTATTATTTATCCTGTGGTATAAGTGTAAAAGGCGCATAGGCATTATTCGAAATATTGTACTTAGACCAATTGTTACCATGCAATATTTGATTTAACATGTAACGTCGAATTTACTTCAATTAAACACTAAATTCGATGAATATTGATGAAATACCCGATGAGGTTTCAATATACAATTTCATTAATTCCAAACAATTCAGGTTACATTTAAAATCCCACCTAATCCGGAGCTTAACAATTCGGTAACAGAAATACATCAGGTATTCGGTAAATCTCCAATTAACGAAATAATACAAATAATTTATCGTTAACTCTCGTCGAGTCGGCTGACTGTTATTGAATCTGACCATTCGATATGTTAATCCATTGTGTGTGGCTTCACTGGATATTACCAAGCCCTCTGATGTGTCCCTCTGTCTGCGGTAAACTCAAAAACTACTGCACGTAGGTTTTTGCAGCGGAAGATAGGTAAAACAACTTTCTACTGAAAAATAACTCAAGTTAGAGAGGGCCGATGACTTTGATTGAAACTATGTTCCTTTAGAATATCACTTTTATTCCAATAAGATATATTTATTTTTCTAATACACATATACACAGATGAAACGATACTTATTTTATTTACAAAAATACTTAACATAGCACGGAACAAAGTATGGAAAATGCATCAAATCCCTAATTAATGCTTATACTACGATGGAAGAAGGAAGGATGGATAAAATCAATGACCCTATGACAGGGCTCCCCCTCTATACTATCACATCTGACATCTGGATGGTGTAGTTGCCTTAATAGTGTTTAATTGTCCGCAGTTCTGGTCTGCCTTCGTGCCGTGCGCGACGCAGAACAAGGATGCGGTTCAGCTGACCTTGGAGCAGATCGACGTCATCCGCCGCCTGGTCGACAAGTACCCCCAGCACTTTCAGCTCGCCACCTCTGTCACTGGTAAGTTGTATCATACTATCGGCAAGCTTACGTCAGCGGGTCAGAGCAGTGCGGGTCAGTCAATAGCAGGGGTATTAGTTTTGCGGGTCAGTTTTAAAGCTGATGCATCGTGATTAAGCGATAAGTGCACCTTCACATTAGAGCGTCAGCAGCAGCGGTTTTTTACATTAAAAAACCGGCAAGTTTAACTAAATTAGGGGTCCACATACTTCAACTTAGCCAAAATGCACACAATATTTTGTTGAGCAAAAATAACTTTGTTTTTCATAGTATTTGTATAAGGGACAAAGGATATTGACCAAAACCGGGCCCAGATTGCGTTTTTGTAGTTTATATTTCAAAAAACTTATTTGAATTATAATTGCACTGGTATTTTAAGGGTAACAAAGTAAGTAAGTATTGAATTAATCTAGTAAAATATAACAATTACATTGTGAATGTATCAAAATGAATGTAGGTGAGCTGCAATAACTCTGCAATCACAAAACATAACCTCAAAATGTCTAATCTGCCATTGAATTCATAATATATATTTTATCCGAACATTTTGTTAAGACGCATGAAGACAAAAAGTGGGCCGAGTTTCTTTACCTTTATATAAACGATTGTTTAAAATGTGCCATATCTCAAAAATACTAGTTCGATCTCGTTCAAACCAATTTTCGTTGAAAGTATTTGTAAAGATTTACATCGTGTAATTTATTAAACGTTTTCACTAGCTAGGTATAAAAGTAAGAGGGGGGGGGGGCACATTTTAGCACGTTTGACTTTCAGATGAAATGGTATTTGGAACCTCGATGTCATTTTAAAAGATCTATCCATAGACAATCCACATGCATAGGTGTGAGCACAAAAATGTTTTTTGGTTTTAGTTTTATGTGTCCCCTTCAAAGTCATTATTTTTTATTATTCATTTGTGTAATGTTGGCAGTTTCAGAATAAAGTGCCTGTGACATACGGATGGGAGGGAGACATATGGATGAGACAGACAGACAGACAAACTTGAAGAAACAGGCTTCTGTTATTTGCCATTCGGCTACGGAACCCTAAAACCGTCACTATTTATTTATTTATTGAATGAGACAGCAAAAGATTCAATTAGGGTTAGTAAACAACGCATCTTACACACTATGTTAGTGCCTAAAAACTAATTTGGAGCATGTATTTTGACTTTTAAGCCACATTAAGGGACAGACATGTTGTCGACCAGCAATGACTTTCAGTATACTGCTGGAGCTGTCACGCACCCTTAACATCAGAGATGCTTGTTTTTTTCTGATGATGGCCGCGAAACTATCTGTACGCGCCTCTGCGAACATGGCCGACGCACTACAAAAACGAGGCAGCCCCAGCAATACCCTGAAAGCATTGTTAAATTGGACTCGCAGAGCGCTGTACAATCTTTGAGTATATCTGACCCAAAGACTGCCAGTGTACAGTGAAGTGCAGTATGCTTTAAAAAGCGTTATTTTGACTGCATTCGTACTCTTAGCAAATCTTCGAGCCAGCATATTCGCTCTTATCGACAGCACTCTGCGCTCCCGTTCGATGTCGACATCGTCTTTCAAGTCGTCGGTGACCCAGTGCCCGAGGTATTTAAATTGAGAAACTCTGTCCATTTCATCGCCATTTAACGTAATGGGTGGTATACAAGATGGGCACTTGGTACCCGCTTTAAAGACCATGTACTGGCTTTTTTTAATGTTGTAAATGAGACCGTGTGAGGCAGCGTATGACTCGCAGGTCTTGAGGAGGCGCACCTACCGAGGGAGCAAGCAGCGCCATGTCGTCAGCGTAGCTGATGTTGTTAATACAAACCCCATCAACATAGCATCCGACAGGCATGCTTCTTAGGCGCCCTATTAGTCCATCCACATACAGGCTGAAAATTATGGGCGAGCTCAAGCCACCTTGTCTTACCCCGCACTCCGCAACTATGTGGTGAAGTGCGGAAGGGCGTAAAAGTGTGAATGAATGATTTTCATGACACGAAACGGACGTGGGTGAGCTGGAGAAGTGGAAGGGATGTCTCACAGGTCTGACAGGTCCATTCTTACGATAACCGGATAACCAGTATTTTAACGTCATGTTTCATGGCTATACTAGTAGCTTTTTAACTGCCTCGGTGGCCCAGCGGTAAGAGGGTCGCACTTTAAAGCAACGGCTGCGCCAGAGGTCCCGGGCTCGATCCCCTGGTCAGGCAAAAAATACATACCTGAGTTTTTATTTTCAGAAGTTCTTAGGGTAGCCCGGAGTTTGGAAGTTGGCGGTGTTTCACCCCCGTGTCTCGGAAAAGCACGTAAAGCCGGTGGTCCTGCGCCTGATCTCTCTCTGGTTATGTCAGATTGGTGTCCCATCGGGCTATGAGAATGAAACGAATAGAGAGTGCACCTGTGTTTGCGCACACACTTGTGCACTTTAATATGTCCCGCGCAGTCGGCTAGTCGTTGTGACTGGCCAACGTAGTCAAAATCGGCTAGGGGAACTACTACTACTAGTAGATGTTTGTACTACAACTGTGAATTTATTGTCCATATAAGTGATCAAGCGCCAGTAATATCTCGCGAGGGAAATAGTTCGCCTGCTACATTTGTGTAACAATCTTATTTTCACAAAATAAAATCATCCAACGGTTCGGAAAAAATAACTTTCGAGTGTAATTGAGTTTTTATCATTACCCCAATCGTTGACATTTTTTTTACCGACGTTGAATGGTGTATCGACACCGCCGGGTGGCATGTGCCTGCGTCTGTATCGGCGACCATTCCGCTCATGCCGCAGTGACATTTTCCATGGTATCTGACAGTTAATTGACGTATGCTGCCGGGTCGTTGCCGTGCCTGCCGTTGTCTAGCTATACGTCCATATAATAGTTTTGATGGTTTGTAACTATTGCGTTTAAGTGTTATTTATAAATATAAAATAAGAAACCACAAATTTGCATACGGGCGGGACTCGAACCAGCAACTTCTTGGCTAACCGGGCCAAACGCTCAACCCATGGAGCTACCGTGCTGTAATCCGACTTTGCGAAATTTGTGGTCTCTTATGGATACGTCATTACGCGTGACGTTTAGCGCCATCTATCGGTCTGTTTATGCAACAGTGAGCCAAGTAGTTATTCATTACAGAATAAATTCAACTTTGAAATTGATGACGCTTCGCCATCTAATGGTTAAGAATCTTTTTAACACTCACAGTGTCATATTCTATATTCATAAAGATGAAATAAGAAACCGACAATGCGGGACTCGGACCCGAAACTTCTCGGCTAACCAGGCCAAACGCTCTACCAATTGAGCTACCGTGCGTCGGTCCGACTTTGCGAAATTTGTGGTCTCCAAAAGATACATCATTACGCGTGACGTTTAGTTTCGTGTTATTTGTTAAACATTTGCAAGTACTGTTATAGATTTTTACAACGTTAGAAGAGACTGTACTTGTACATTCACCCCAGTATATGTATCCGCCGTAGCTAAGTGCTCCACCTGACGTTATCACCTAACCTGCGTATGTAGAGCTTAAATTGATGTATCTAATATGCATTAACTATCAGTCACGATGATGGGTCCCGGCGGTCCAGCCTCATCACCCTGAATAGTAAAATGAAGGTTGCCCAAATTCAGACATCTTAACGTATAAGTCTAAAATGTCACTAATGCTTTATAGGTACGTAGTGGATAAGCCTCAGTGCCTAAATCTAAATTTATATTATAAAGCTGAAGAGTTTGTGTGTTTGTTTGAACGCGCTAATCTCAGAAACTACTGGACCGATTTGTTTTTTTGTATGTGTTGGAAACTCAAAACGCGCGGACGCTGTCGCGGGGGACCTAGTTAGTTGCTAGTTAATTGAAAACTGCCTCGATGGCGGAGGTACGAGGGTAACACTTTAAAGCGATGGCTGCGCCAGAGGTCTCGGGTTCGATCCCCGGGTTGGACCAAAAATATTTATCTTGATTTATCTGTTCAGAAATTCTTGGGGTTTGCCCGGAGTTTGCAAGGTGGCGATGTTTCACCTACGTGCCTCGGAAAAGCACGTAAAGCCGTTGATCCTGCGCCTAAACTCTCTACAGTCGTGTCAGATTGCTGTCCCATTGGGCTTTGAGAGTGAAACGAATAGAGAGTGTACCTGGGTTTGCGCACACACTTGAGCACTATAATACGTTAGTCGTTTTGACTGGACACCGTAGTCGTAATCGGCTAGGGGGGCTAATAATTAAAAAAAAAGGCCATTGGTGTCATGTATTGTAATCAGTACTTTCACACGATTACTTTTCTGATGAACTTTTTGATACGAATATTTAAGTATTTTCTAGCAATGATTAACTACCTATTGCTATTTCCATAGAGCGAGCGTCACGATTTTTTTTAAAACCCGAGTTTGTCACCGATATCCTATTTGTGTATCTCCTGTTAATTCATCATCATCAATATAAGCCAAAGGACGTCCTCTGCTGAACATAGGCCTCCCCCAAGGATTTCCACAGCGACCGATCACTAGCGGTCTGCATCCAATTTGATCCTGCGATCTTTACAAGGTCGTCTGTCCATCTTGTTGGTGGACGTCTTTGGTCGAAGGGACTCGTATCTAGAACTTTCCTGTCCCAACCTGCTCCGGTTAATTAGTATCATAAAATCGAAATATCCAGACTTCATCCAATGTTCTTAGAGTTTTTGCAAAGATCAACTCAAACAACTACGTATTTCAATTAACCTAGTAAATTGTATTATTTTTAAACTTTACTAGTTCAATATTTTAGGACAAGTTTCCAACCAATAAGTATGATTCTTAATGTCTCAGCTAAAACTATAAATCATATTTTCAAATATCGAACCAAACTTGGCGGGCAAAGTCGAAATGGAATCGTCGCAACAAAATTTAAAGAAAATCACGAAATTGCGACGGAATCCAGCCGTGTCCAGTTCAATCCAGTTTTAAACTTACAAATTAGTTTACCGCGGACGGAGGCGGCATCCTAATACACTGAGATTGCAATTCTTTCGAACGAAGAAAAAACTTGGAATCCGTTCTTTGTTTCCATTGTTACTTTTATTTTAAATTCACAAGCTAAGAAAAAGACTCCCTTGAAACTTTCTGGCTGGTCACTACTGATTTACGAGGATTGGTTAACTTTGTTGGATTCAATTAACTCTGAGTTATCATTCTATTGACTTTTTAGGGTTCCGTAGCCGAATGGCAAAAAATGGACTATGAGGGCATAGTTTGTCTGTCTGTTTGTCTTTCATTCTCTCTATCTGTCTGTCTGTCTGTCAGTCTGTCTGTCTTACTGTCTGCCTGTCTGTCTGTTTGTCTGTCCGTTCATATGTCACAGCCACTTTGGCCCATCTCCTGTCCTGCCCCAAATGTCCCAGTGCATGGACGTTTCAAGAACTAAAGCAGGCAAACGCCACCGCAACCAACAATGCACAACACTGGGCGAAAATATTATGATTGTTACCAGTCGACTCGAAGAAGAGGAAGACATTTTATTCTGTAAAATGAGCATCACACTGTTGAAATTTTGTAGGAAGATGTATCCTGTTAACCAGTTTATGATTCTAGACACAAAATAAAAAATAATGATTTAAGGAGGGAAGGATCTCATACTTAAAACTTAAACCTAAAAAAAATTTTTTAGTCTAACCAATGCGTGTTGTCTATGGATAGGTTTTTTTTTAAATGACTTAGAGGTTTCTTAAACTATTTTCTTTTAAAGTTTAACGTTTGAAAGTCGCGGGGGACCGCTAGTAGATAATAAATCGTGTTTCGCTACAGCTCCAGTTTCGTTTCGTCTTTTAAACTCTTCGTCGCCATCTTAAAGATCGATCGTCAATATTCTAATTCGAACTCATTAAATATTTATATACAATCTTCGAGAGCGGATTGCGATGCGTCGACGTTAATTCTCTTAAGAGAAAGTTGTATACTTGTGTCTTAGCAGTTAACTGGTGATACATAAAATATGGCTGATGATTCCAATCAGTTTCACGTTAGAAGTAAGCGAAATAAGATTATACATATATTATGTGAGTTTTTTAAATAATTACTTACCTTTTTAAATTATTTCTACTAATCATTATAATATTTTCGTCTCACTACTTTTTCTTGTGAGTAAGTTTAAAGACTAAGTTAAACTCACTGGTATTGTGTGATATTTATATAAAAAAAATGATTTAATGAAAACAGAATACAGCCACACACACCTTCGGTTTGCCGATGATATAGTCGTTGTGGCAAAGACGCTGGATGATCTTGGCACTATGTTCGAAGACCTCGACCGAGTATCCCAACAAGTGGGTCTTAAAATGAACATGGAAAAGACGAAAATTATGTCAAGCTCCCTTGTTGTACCCACTCCAGTATCTGTTGAGAACTCAACTCTCGAAGTTGTCGACGAGTACGTCTACCTGGGACAAGTGATCCAATTGGGTAGGTCCAACTTTGAGAAAGAGGTCAATCGACGAATCCAACTCGGCTGGGCAGCGTTTGGGAAACTGCGCAAGAGCGTCTTCTCGTCTCAATT
Source organism: Pyrausta purpuralis (assembly GCA_963924145.1). Classification (NCBI taxonomy): domain Eukaryota; kingdom Metazoa; phylum Arthropoda; class Insecta; order Lepidoptera; family Crambidae; genus Pyrausta; species Pyrausta purpuralis. The sequence goes on from OZ001647.1 coordinate 3,439,644, forward strand.
ACCTCAGTGTCTGAAGACGAAAGTCTTCAACCAGTGTGTGTTACCAGTGATGACATACGGATCCGAAACGTGGTCTCTAAGTATGGGCCTCAAAAAGAAGTTCAAACTACACAACGAGCGATGGAGCGGGCTACGCTCGGTGTTTCAACGAAACGAGGAGATACGTAGAAGAACTAAGGTAACGGACATAGCCTTGAGAATCAGTAAGCTTAAGTGGCAGTGGGCCGGGCACATAGCGCGAAGAACTGATGGCCGTTGGGGCAGGAAAGTTCTAGATTGGAGACCCTTCGACCAAAGACGCAGCGTAGGACGTCCACCAACAAGATGGACAGACGACCTTAAAAAGATTGCAGGATCAAACTGGATGCAGATCGCTAGTGATCGGTCGCTGTGAAAAGCCGTGGGGGAGGCCTGTGTTCAGCAGTGGACGTGCTATGGCTGATAATGATGATGATGAGAATACAGTCGTTATTGGGACAAAATAATATTCATTGGGACATCATAAAAAATATTATGATGCATTTAAGTAAATTTTAAGAAATTGCTTTTACATCAATCAAACTCAAACTCATACGTTATTAGGTTTACGATAGGTCCCCGTCATTTTATTTTAGTATGTCTATAGAAGTAGATTTTGTATTCAATAATCTCAAAAACGAAATCCGCTAAAAGATCGTTAAAAGCGAGCTGGTTTCCAATCCGGACTGTATTCTATTCACTTGGAACCTGAAACCGTAACGTTTAACTCCAACCGCTACCTATCCGGCTATTTCGTCCAGCCATTTTCGTTCGAGGGATCGTTACAAAAATATCCGATTTCATGCTATCGAATCTCGATTTGGCACACCGATGGAGTTGACGAACCAAGTCGGATACGATACGGAATCCGATCAGACAGTGGTTTGTTACGACGGTCGCGACAAGGCGGCGCCCAATATAAGAATAATACAAGGTAGTATAAATTGCCCTATTTTTTTACCACGCTTTTGTTTGCTTGGGTTGTTTGTATCTATGTATATATGTATGTAATGGAAACTGTGAGCATTAATTTGACCGATTTCCAGAAATTCGATTAATTTGAAACTTTGCACACGTATCAAGGACCGATGACAATGCAATAATTCAATAAAAATTTCGCAATAACCTTATAAGGACCGCCAGGATTAATAAATTCTTTCGTGGATTCCTGCATAGCTTTGGACTTACAGTCGATAAAGAAGGAATCAAATTTAATAAACCAAACTAAAAAGTAAAAAAACTAATAGTAGTTTTAAAAACTAAAAAAACACGCATTTAAAACTGATTGAACTAAAAAAATAAAATTAAAACTACAGTTGTCAATTGAAAAATCATATTTTTATACAAAAAGCGGTGGGGGCTTGATTTCGATTGTGGTAAACATTTTATCAATAATTTACTAGAATCGGTAGATATCATAACATGTGACCCACCCCACCCACGTGTTTTGTATAATAATATGAATTTTTCAATTGCTAACTGTAGTTTTATTTTTTTAGTTCAATCAGTTTTAAATGCGTGTTTTTTTAGTTTTTTAAACTATTATTTATTTTTCACTTTCTATTAACAGATTCAGTTTGATCTGTACCGTTACCATGAGTTTACTCGCTAGCGACGACGGTTTTACTCGCTAGCGATGACGTCACTATTTGTATGGAAAATTTTAGATAAAGACAGTGCTTCCTAACGAGTGCTACTAAACATGGTAATCCCCATAATGTCCACGGTAAAGGACCTCTAATTTTAGTATGGGGACGAAACTTCGGAATCAAACTGAGCGTAAAACCCGCACATCGAAACTAAACAACTTTGGCTGGCCTAGTTTGCAAAGCTAACTTTGCCGTGTGACCGTTTGTGTCCGAAGATTAGTTTAGTAATTATTCGCAATATTGTTTCAAACTTATTAGAGAAGGAACTCAATTTGTTTCTACATAATCATTGAAAAGTTTTCAAAGGTCGAACAATAATTAGTTGGACGGCAATTTTTAAAAGTAGGTAACAATAATTAATTTTGTTTTCAGAGTATTTTGTCACTATACAAACTTTATCATATAAAATGCACTTGAAAAAAGCAACTGTTTCAGACGAGGAAACACAGACCTCGTCCAGCACAGTTGCTTTATTCAAGTGCATTTTATATGATAAAGTTTGTATAGTGACAAAACATTCTAAAAACAAAAAAAAAATAGTACGTAACAACTTAATATGTGGACAGTGTGTTCACTACATACTTATTTATTATTACTTAAGCCTTAATTATTGTATTATCAATGCAGTGTAATGTTGTTTGCTATCCCAAATAAAGTGAAAAATAAAATTTACGTACTATTTCGAAATGAGGAAAACTCTGTCCAAGCAAAACAAAACAACACACTAAACTCTCACTACTAAACATTTATAAATTGGACTTGTGAAAAGCAACTTTGGCTGTGTCAAACGAGGAATCGAACGCACGAGGTTCGACGCTTACGCTATCCGGGCGTATGCCTACATCAATCGGTCACCGTCACATTAGCATGTTTGTTGATTGTGGGAGCAATCTCGCAACATTGATGATGTGGCTAATGACAGTGGCCTAGTGGTATAGGCATACGCCCGGATAGTGTAAGCACTGGGTTCGATTCCTCGGCTGTCACAGCCGAAGTTTATTTTTATAAGTGCAATTTATATTATTAAGTTTGTATAGTGACAAAACACTATCAAAATGTTATTACTAAATGTTTTTTTACAACGAAACTAAAAAACTGCAAAAATGCTTGGCTTGCTAAAAAACTAAGGGCTCATGAAACAGTAAAAACTCGGAATTCCGCAAAAGGAAAGAATAAAAGGCCATTGTTCACATTTTGTTGTAAAAACACAAATAAAATGTGTTGCATTTAAAAGCTGCTACAGTCTTGTTTCCGCGACAGCATTTAAATGCAACTTTCTGTGCATTTGCACTGATTCTTTGCGCTGAACTGCAATATTCTGTAATTAGGCTTTGACTGTGCAATTCATACTAACTAAACTGTTGTTACACGCAGCTTCATTATTAGTGCAAGCATTTTAAACTTCAATACTTCACCAAACGCACAATACGAGTATGTCAACCTATAATACCTACTACAGACTGTTAACCTAATTAGACAACGCAAATGTTTTTTTTCGTTTGTCCAAATAAGAGAGTAATCAAAGAGTCCTCTGCCGACCTCCTTCGAAACTTAAGTCTTAAGCGAGTCGGACTCGCGCACTGAGGGTTCCGTGCCAACTTTAACTGAATTAGGCAATCCACTTACTTCCACTTAGTAAAATCCACAATATTTTTTGACAGCAAATATAACTTTGTTTTTCATAGTGTTTGTATGAAGTACAATGTTATGTTTGCGGTTGTTAAAAATGTGCTATATCTCAAAAACTTCTCGTTCGATTCCGTCCGAACCAATTTTCCTTGAAAGTATTTGTTAAGATCTACATTCCATATATTTTTTCAAAATTTACACTTGCTTGGTTTAGAAGTTAGATGGGGGGGGGACGCCCATTTTACCACTTTGGAATCGTCTAGCTACGAAACGTTAGACTTTAAAAGAAAATGGTTTTAAAAACATTGGTGTCATTTTAAAAGACCTATCTATAGACACCCCACACGTATAGGTTTGTTTTTTTTTTTTTGGTTTTAGTTTCATGTATGGGATTTGATATGATATGACATTCAAGGGGATAGTTTTAGTTTCATGATAGACCTTGAATGTCATATTTTTTTATTTTTTGTATGAGAATCGTAAAGCGGTTAACAGGATACATACTCCTACCAAATTTCAACAGTGTGATGCATATAGTTACAGAATAAAATGGCTGTGTCATACGGACGGACAGACACAGACAGACAGATAGACAGACAGACTTGACGAAAATATAAGGGTTCCGTTTTTTGCCATTCGGCTACGGAACCCTAAAAAAATCAATCCAATTGAATTAATGGAATTATATGTCGCTAAAAATGACATTAGATAGGTAAAATTAGTTAAAATGGATGGAAGACCGTCTTTTATTTTGTCGGTCATAATGAAAGTACATCTTCATTCAGTCTTTCATTATTGTAATATAAGTCACTATAATAAACCTAACTGTGCGCGTGACACTTGTTTCATTGACATCTCCCGCGGCCAGCCTTACAAAGATAAAAGTGCACCATGGTGACATTTTAGTTCGGTGAATGTCTGAATTGGTTGACAAACTTTTGTGCATACGTTTTATACGTAAGTACGTAACGTTAATGCCTAAGGCACAGATTTAACCAACGTCAGATAAGGAATATTCGTCGAATATAATACAAAATGGCCGATTTGAAAATATCACCTATTTGTCAGCGTTCATTTATGTAAATTTAAAATCGGTCGTTTTCTACTTATTCAGACCTGTAAAGTTATCTTTGACGATGATAAAATCGGCCCTTAATTGTTTATTTGCTAACAAACTATAAAAGGTGCTCATATTTCGCTAATGAAATAGCATGCAAATATGCTATAGTTGATTATGTAGGTACCTATAGTATGTATGTAAAAAGCAATCCGTACCTGTAACATAAAAGCCTCTGATATCTTCTTATCTGTATCTAAGTCAAGCGTTTCGAAAATAAATTTGTTAAAAAATTGACTAACAAAATGTTGAGAAGTCCTTTTTAATCCTTTATACCATGTCACCAGATATCTTGCAAGCGCACAGCGCGCGCCCACGCAAGATCGCTTCGCTCATCGGAATCGAGGGTGGACACTCCATCGCGAACTCCCTGGGCGTCCTCCGAAGCTACTACCAACTGGGTGTGAGGTACATGACCCTCACACATACCTGCAACACGCCATGGTAAGTAGAACGGGTTGGCTGAGCTTGGCAGAGCGCGCGAATGCCTCGCGACTTGATAATTTGCCACACTCGAATTGTGATATACGGGAATTATATCATCTTGCATGTTACTTATTTTTTGAGTCTCCGATAACGCAAGACTGTTGTGAAGTGTGATGGTTACGGTGTAACTGAAACTCTTGCGAGTGAGTTGTTAGTCAGAAACATAAGCCTTCCCGTCTAAATACGGAGTTATAGTGCTTGCTTTCAGTGCCATTGTTACTGTATTAAACTTATGTTTTGTAAGTGTTTTAATTTGATCGTAACCATAAAAATCTATCTTCTTTCACATTGAAAAGAAAGTCGTGTTTTTTACACTATTTATAACTCAAAAACCGATACGACTGATCCAATTTGGCTGAAAATTGGTGGGGAGGTAGCTAAGAACCTTTTTATCCCGTTAAACGGAGCCAGGGCTAGGGCGGGACGGGGCCGGGGCGAAACCTAATTCGCTGAGTCCGCTAGTTTTGAATATACGAGAAAGCTACGCATATTTGCCTCAGTTTGCCATGCCGATTTAGGCCCGGTTACTTAGTCGATAGTTAACTCTACTAATTATTAAATTTATTTAGCAGCGTTTGAATATTTACTTGTTTATTCTGAAAAAAAAAACGGTGATTTTATTTTACCATTACCATTAGTAAAGGTATTTGTTTTAGTATTAGGTATTTTGAAACACGCATAATTAGAAAAAATCAACGCCTCGACGATTACTTGAACGATAACGATAATGTTTAACCATTAGTTGATTAATTATCGAATCGACCATGGAATAGGCCCTTAGTAATAAGTAGTACAAATCGACTACAATACGAAAAAATATGAGCCAGAAAATACGAGTGTATTTTAAAAATAATCCCTAACTCCATATTTTTGTCACTTCGTCATTGTAAGTACCTTCTGGAATGAGCGTAAAATCATGTTGCATTTATGGTCTAAAAAAACTTTTCGTATTTACTTCGGTTGAGCGCAATGTAATATTTTTATACAATGCCTAATTGGCTCACAGAGATAATTATTCGCTGAAAGCTTGTATCGGATTACAAGTAAAACAACAGATCCCCTTATAAAAATGCTCGCCATTTTCCTGTATATCATTATTGCTCTTGGATTGGAGATCAAAGAAAGAACTAATGTATTTGTTTTCTAAAACATGAAATAACATACATAGTATATAAGGTGAAAATCACAAAAAATCTAGATAGTCTATTTGCTTCTTATTCTTTGAAGTTTCTATCAAAATCTGTTGTACCCGTAAAATCGTTCTAGCCCACTTAAATATTTTTTTGCATTTTCAATAAAAGACCGTCTTTAGTGATTGTGTAACGAGCCCGATAAATCATATAGTTTATTATAAATCATAGAATAGCCTATTTTCTACTGTATTACGGACCAATATTATTTTCCACCACCTCAAAAAAGTTGTATACATTAGTAGAAAAAGAAGTAGGTAGGTAAGTTTGAAATCTCAATTGGTTTCAAAGGTTGAGATACGCCCGAGACCGTCTTATCTAACGTCAACTGCACCAGACAGGCCTTTAAGAGCTTAATTGCTCCGAACTAGGAGTGAGTTGACCTGATACCAAGACCTAGTCCAGCGTTGCCGAACTTTCGAGTTGATTTCGAAATTTACAAAAGTAGTATCGATAGCTCAGTGCGACTGCAATCGATAGAGTATTGGCACTGCTTTTTAGGGGTCCGTAACCGAGTTTGAAAGAAATAAAAAAGAACAACAACCTAAATATGCAGATGAAAGCAAAAACTTTCAACACGTGCTTTTATCAATGACATATGGCTGTGAGTCTTGAGCACTCTCTAAAAAACATAGAGTCAAATGCTAAATTCCAAAGAGCAATAGAAAGAAGTGTGCTAAGTATAACAATTAGGGATAAAATAATCAGCAGAGGTATCACAAAAGAAACAAGCTCTAAGATGCGATCTCTCATATCAATCATCTGAAGTGGGGCTGGACGGGCCACATGCTGTGTTACACAGTGAACAAACGTAGCAAGGCGGTCGGACTCCCTGGTATCAGACACCAGAGTCTAGATTCAAGTCAATCGAACATTTTTCGAGTGGTAACTCGATTGCAAGAGTTATCAGTTCAACTAAATACATGGAAATCGTGGACCTCCGAAATCAAAAACTATTTTTAACCGACTTCAAAAAAGGAGGAGGTTATCAATTCGACTGTATGTTTTTTTTATGTATGTTTGTTACCTCATATCTCAGTCGTTTGTCGACCGATTCGAAAAATTTTTTCGCCTACTTAGAGGGTATACCTTCTAGTTGGTCCCATTTTTTTCAATTTGGGATCTGAAGATGGGATCTTGGTGTAATCGAGGGAAACCCTCAAATTTTAAAGGCACGTATAGTGTTTCTTTACTTAAATTTTAATGTTGACATGTTGTTACGTCTAATAGTCAACATCTTGTGGGGCTGAGCTGATGGTGGAACTCCTTAACGCTTAGGAGTTCAGTAATTATAATGAAAGAACTTATAATTGGTAGTTTGTAGCTTCTTAAAAAAGAGAGTCATAAGGTGGCCCCCCCATTCTCCTGTAATCTCTAAAAATGAAGAAATAATATTAACTTTAAAAAAGTGAAAACCGACTTCAAAACCAAAATTCACTAAAAAGTCTTAAATAAACTCTTGACTATTGAAAGGAAAGGAACCCATTTTAGGCAAACAATTTCTTTTTGGAGTCGGTGCCATCACTTTGACCATCAAGCATCAACTATCACAGCACCGACTCCAAAAAGAAATTGTTTGCCTAAAATGGGTTCCTTTCCTTTCAATAGTCAAGAGATTATTTAAGACTTTTTAGTGCATTTTGGTTTTGAAGTCGGTTTTTTTTTAATTCAATAATTCGATCCGTGAACTTTTGATCAAATGCGAACTGCACGGAAATTGGCAACCCGAAAGCAGGGACACCCAATAAGACGACGGAAATATGGTCTCCTGCCGACCTTGGCACAACACGGCTCGATATTTTAAGACTATTTTGACAATATCACTGCTTAATTGCGCTCTTAATTGCAGACTTATTTAAAATATCAATCACTCCGCAGGAAAAAAATTGTACCTTTATAAAATAGGCTGAATCTTGGTGAGTTATTTCCAAATGGCTTATTGCTATTTGGTAATTTCGATTTCGAGATGCATCATTTTCTTAAATATCGAGCGTTCTCAATTTCTCGGATGCCGGGGTTTCATGAACGCCAAGGTGTCCAATTGGCAGGCTGATTTAACCAGATGACTGCGACAATAACTTGGTACAGTTCCAAAGTTAGTTCAAAGCCTGATTGCGATTTCGCATTCAGGGCGCGTCGTCACAAAGGTACTGTAAACGTTTTTGCATGCTTAAACGAAATCAATGGGTCGTGCAATCACATGTTTAAGGCGTTTTGAGCACCGTTTATTCGGTGTATGTACTTGTTGAAAGATAAAAAATCTGCCAAGTGTGAATCAGACTCGCGCACTGAGGGTTCCGTGCCAACTTTTACTAAATTATGGGTACACTTTCTCTCTTCTTTCATTTCTGACGGCAAAAATAACTTTGTTTTTCATTGTGTTTGTATGAAGGATAAAGTTATTTGCGGAAAATGTGTTTTATCTCAATACTAACTAGTTCGATCTCGTTCATTTCGTTTCAATTATTTGTTAACTATCTACATCAAATTCTTTCTTTTTACTTGCTTGATTTAAAAGTTAGAGGGACGTTTTAAAAAGTTAGTTGCCCATGTTACCACTTTGAAAGCATTTATCTTTCAAAACTTCTTTCTATATCATTTTAAAATACCTATCCACAGACAACCCACACCCATACGTTTCAGTATTTTTGGGGTTCCGTAGGCGAATGGCGGAAAAAGGAACCCTTATAGTTTCGTCAAGTCTGTCTGTCTTATAGTGTCGTCCGTAAGTTACAATCAGTACTTTATAACGTTTTTCTGAAACTATAAGCATCACACTGTTGAAATTTGGTAGGAAGATGTATCATGTTAACCGCTTTACGATTTTTATAAAAAAACATATAAAATAATGATTTTTAAGAGGGGGTCCCATACATGAAACTAAAACCGAAAATATATTTTTTTGTCAAACGTATGCATGTCTATAGATAGCTCTTCGAAAATGACATAAAGGTACCAAAAAACACTTTCTTTTAAAGTCTAACGTTTGAACGATTGACGCTTCCAAAGAGGTAAAATCGGCTTCCCTAATTCAAAAAAGTGGATTCCCTAATTCAGTTAATATTGGCACGGAACCCTCAGTGCGCGAGTCGGACTCGCACTTGGCCGGTTTCATGGTAGCCCTCCTTAAATTAAAATACTTTTATTGTTGTATTGTTTCGTAAAGCGGTTAACAGGATACATTCACCTATAAAATTTTCGTCTTTGCAATGCTAATAATTTCAGAATAAAGTAAAAAGTTATATATTGGCGAAACTTGACGAAACTATAAAAGTTCCGTTTTTTGCCATTCGGCTACGGAATCCTAAAACTAGTACTTGCGCTGGCGAAGCAATAAGTTATAATTTATAAATTACGCTTGAAAAAGATCAAGTCTGTCAGGCGAAGGATAAGTTGTATTTTTTTATCCAGAAAATATTTTTATGAGTAATCTTAAAATATTTATAAAGATGAAAATAGTTACTGGATAAAAGAAAATGTAAATTCTTTTCTACTTTTATTCTAATGTTAATGGTTCCAAGTATTATAATAACTTTATATATGTTCTTGATTCATAAATGAAATTAATAAATACCTATATAATACCGCTTTACTCGGAATCTTGGTCGTTAGCAATTCGTGTGACTAAAACGCATACTATAGTAACGTAAAGACGCAGGAATTAATAAATGATTAAAACCACTACATTATCAAGCTGCTAAACAATTTAATTTCCACATTACCACCAACATTTTCTTAGAACAGAAATACACTATATCTAATTTCACTAAGCAACGTTGACAAAGGCGGGTCTATACCAGGAATATCAAGCGTAACATCGTTATAAAATTTCAAAGAACTCGTTAATATTTCAGTGGATTACATTGTTACTTTTGTGCTCAATTAAATCTTGGCACTAAGATTCGCGAGGGTTAAACATTTCCTTTGAATAATTATCTGCTTACAAATCGGCTGAAATTGCGACCGACATGGGAGTCAGCTTCAAAAGGAGAACGGATTTATTCGCTTATATTGTGTGTTGTTAACAAGAATGAAAATAACAAATACATGTAGATTATCATTATCCACCAAAGGAAGTTCACTGCTGAACATAAGCCTTCCCGATGCCATTTCACAGCGACAAATCACAAGCGGTCTGAATCCAATTTGATTCTGCGAGCTTTACAAGTTCGTCTCTCCATCTTCTCGGTGGATGTCCTACCCTACGTCTTTGGTCAAAAGGTCTGCAATCTAAAACTTTTCTACCCCGTATTACATATCAATAAAAACATGATTTTACGCCATTCGCCATTAACATCTTAAAATATTTTGCGAATAAATTAGGTACAAAACTAAGAAACGTCCGAAGTATTTTTTATTTGTTTAACTGCGCAAACAAGTGTACAATGCTACAAGCTACTTTTATATCCTTCTACATAACCTGTGTGTTATTTTCTAGGAAAAGTTATTGAATTTTTAAGTGAGTTCTATCAAAAACATAGTTCTCATTTTGATATTTGAAAAATAAAATCTTATTTATCAACCGCTCGTTACCGAATCTCGAATTGTTGGCAAAAATAAGTTCTTAAAGCACAACAATGGGACCAATTGTTGAGAGTCATGACGTCTTTGGATCAAGTTTACACTTAACTAGTCGCTAAAAGATTCAGTACCTTTTATGTGTTACAATCGCACTGAAGGAAAAGGGGCTCTATTTTTGGATTTATTCGTATGATTGAGGCATGCGACTTATTATTCGCCTTTTACATATTAAAACTCATAGCCTTTGCCGATGACACTGCCTTGCTGTTTCGTGCCAGTGACTGGAGCAAAGCTTACTGTCTCGCCCAGGATGAACTGAACCAGGTATCTGCTTGGCTCTCCGCAAACTCCCTGGCCCTTAATGTAGCAAAAACTACTTACCTAACTTTCTCCATCAACGTTCGTGGACAACCGACCGGCTATCGACTAATATCTCATGCAAATACATGCTCCAATAACCTGCACTGCTTATGTCCGAACCTGGCACACTACAATGTCGTCAAGTATTTGGGTGTGATGCTTGACTCACATCTAAGCTTCTGTTCCCATCTTGACCTAATTTCCACTAGAGTCCGGAAGACACTCTACATCTTCAAAACCTTGAGATATCTTGCTGACCACAAGACGATCAAAATGGTCTACTTATCGGTGTGCCAGTCCCTCTTGGGATACTGCATCTCCTCCTGGGGTGGCGCGTACAAAACTCACCTAAAAAGAGTTGAGAGAGCACAAAGAGCTGTCTTAAAAACTGCTGCTTTCCTTCCCATGCAATGCCCCACTACCGAAGTATACAACTACTGGAAAGTACTTACTGTACGACAACTGTTCATCCTATCGATAGTGCTGCGTAAACACTCGTTAGTCCTTTTTAATCTAGAGTTGATACCAAACCGACGTAGGAGAGTTTTGGACCGCATAGCGTTACCACCGTTCAGAACAGTATTTGCCCAGAGATTCTTCTGTTTTCTGGGCGACTACTTATACTCTAAACTTAACACTGTCCTCAACATTTATCCTCTACCCAGATATTCCTGCAAGAATAAAATTGTACTGTGGCTGTTAGACCATGACTATGAGTCTACTGAAAATTTAATTACGATTCTGTCTTAGTACACACACACACACACACACACACACACACACACATACACACACACACACACACACACACACACACACACACACACACACACACACACACACACACACACACACACACACACACACACACACACACGTGTATGATATGATTGTAACTGAACCTGATATGTACCTAATTTACTCATAAAAACTTTTTGTTAATTAAAGCTATGGCCGTTCGAAGTGGTGAGAGTCTGGTGACCTGTAACACAGGTACTATACCTAGCATAGGCACCAGTCTCACACGTACGTCTTGTTCCTAACTAAGTCTTGTAACTAAACTAACATAACTAAGTATCTAAGTTGCCACTATTTATACATGAGATTGTATGTGATGAGAAATAAATATTATTGATTATTATTATTTTATAACGAGTGGGTTGGGCATTCATTGTGTATCATTATAGTCATCATATTGTAGTCGAGTGATTTTAAGAAGCTGCGCAGTTTTGGACGAGCGAAAATCTCTAAAAATCAACAGCACGATAAATGCTGTTTTCCGTTTAATAAATAGAAAATAATCAACAAAAATCACATAATATTTTGGCGCAAGTGATCCAACAATAGAGGTCCAACTCGCTATTTTCGCGAACGCTCTGCTGGCAAAAAAAACACTGCGAGTGCACATGTTTTGTCTTCCCTCCATCTTCTTTTGTCGCACCATTTATTTGTATTGTTGCGTTTGTTCCTAGGGCTGATTCATCCAACGAACCGCCGGCTGCAAACGGACTCACCGAATTCGGAGAGGTAAGAGCGAAAATCAACTTTAACATAAAGCCATAAGATTCACCTAAAGCCAAGCGAATGCGACAAGCGAATTCATATTGTATCCAGTTAGACCTAAGATCCTTTTCTTGTTTCCGCCGCAAAAGCATTTAGATTGATGAAAAGGAAACGTCGATGCCATTAATTTAGAACTGTATGTTTGTTGCTGAACGGACGATTCCAAAGGTCCGGCTTAATAAGACTTGGGGATGTCGGAACAAACGAACTGATTTTTTTTCGAGAATGATTAACACGGCCTTTTCTAATTAGCAACTTTGCGCTATATCCAGAGATTCTCTTTGAGAGTCTCAGTACAAGTAGGTACAGCATACGAAAAGGAAAGAAATGTGCAAATTAGCCTCAGTTTTACTTATGTAAATAACATATATTGCAAGTTGCTGTTCATTCTGCTTTTTAATCATCGTTTTCACAAAGTTGCCCGATTAATTAAACTAATTAAAAATTAAAGATTAAACGGTTAACGTCAAATACGCAAAACCTGAAAATTGATTTGATTGGAATAACGAGTTGAATCAATTAAAACCACTTTTCAAAAAAAATGTAAAGACAAAAGTTGCCCTGACTATTAAATGATAAGAAAAGTCATCATGTACGCAAACACGCGCATATGAAAATAAAATACTTTTCAACACACTTGCTCATAATGACGTCTTTATTCCACCGATTTTTGGCTCATAATCATAGATATTAAACACGCGTGCTTTTTCATTATATTATTGCACTAGTGCCTTTACTTTATTAATCCGACCAATTAACATTTGTACCCTAGTACCAAGTCGTGGGTAAGAAGAAGAAGCGATATAATTTAGTCGGGTTATACAATACTTTTATTTTAGCAACAAACAGTATTTATGCGAAAAATAACAGTATCTACATATTTATTTCAATAAATGGTAAATACAGATTTATTACTAAAAAATAGCTCAAACTCATTTAACATTTTTTGTGATTTGTGTTTTAAACACAAATTATTACATTTTTAATCTTGGCTTTTGGCCGATCTAGTTCGCGCCTAAGCCTTGCGCGCGCATCGGTATCGCGGCAGGAATAAAAAAACAACGCGCCATTTTTTCGTAAATAATAATGTCGGCTGTGATGTGATGTGACGGCAGTTTGGATTAATTATGAAGTTTCATATTAATGAAATGTCTGCTTCAAGTGAAGAAAATGAAGAAAACCTATTATAAATATAACTCCGCCGGACATACGTAACGAGGCAAAAAACGCGTGCGAAAGTCTTTGCCATCAAAATCGAGTGAAATGTATTTTTACTAAATGTTTTAATAATTCAAAACTTAGTAAATGAAGAGTCTTGTTTTTTCCTCGCAAGTGTGTTGAAAAACGTCGTATGATACGCGTGTGCCTGTGACCAATATACAGGGTGTCCAAAAAATGAAGGATAATCCTGTAACAGGGGACAGGTCACATTAAGGCCTATTATACGGCAAAAAAAAATTCAGGTAAAAGTCTCACCATTTTCAAGCTATGAATATTTTTAATTTTATTTTGGAAATTTTGTACTCGTTTATTATAATTCATGCCATTTTTACAAATGATGACTTTTTTGAGTCCTGTTTTTTTTGTAACCCTCACAAATGCTTGAGTCATCTAAAGCAATGTCCCTTTTAGTTTGGAAATGGTACGAAAACTAAAAAAAAAAACATGTTTTGCAAATACTTTAAAAAAAATTATTCAATAGCTGACTTTCATAGCCTGTGGTGTAAAAAAAATGTACCAAGCAGATTGTGCCAATTGGTTTAAAAAGTTGCTTGTTTAGTGACAATTTTAAAATGTTATAATTCTTTCACGTTCCTTTATTAATTATTTTTTTATTAAAATTTAAAGTTCTTAAAAAGTATTTCTGCATTTTAAACAATTCTTTGAAAATTGGTTTTGTAATAGTGTAAATGCAAATAAAAATACAGAATAACTATAAAATAATTTTTAATTTAACCAATACAATTTAGAAAATCACTTAAAATCACAGTAAATGTTCAAAGTGGCCGCCATTTGCCCTTATGCATGCCCTAAATCTTTTAATGCAAGACCGATTTATACGGCGAGCATAACCCTCGCGTGAAATGTGTTCCGCCGCTTCTCGAATTTTTGTTCTCAGCTGTGTAATAGATGTCATTTCTTTAGAGTACACCAAATCTTTTAAGCAGCCCCAATAAAAAAAATCCAAAGGATTCAAGTCCGGCGATCTTGCTGGCCATGCAATAGGGCCGAGGCGCCCGATCCACCTTCTTGGGTACCTTTCGTTGAGATAATCTCGAACCACTCGAGCGTAATGGGCTGGGCAGCCATCATTTTGCAACCACATGCGATGCCTTGTTGCAAGCGGCACGTCTAACATGAGACTTTCCAATTGGTTTTGTAAAAAGTCTAAATAAATTTCTCCTGTTAAGCTTGGTGGCAGCTCGTACGGGCCAATCACTTGTCCATTTATTATTCCGGTCCACAAGTTAATTTTAAATTGTGTCTGAGAGTGGTCTTCTCTTATGGCATGGGGATTTTCCATCTGCCAGCTATGTACATTGTGCATATTTAAATATCCGTCTTTTCGGCACGAAGACTCGTCGCTCCACAAAATCTTACTCAAAAATGTAGGGTCTTCATTAATTTTAGTAAGCATTGTCCTACAGAACTGAACTCTTCGCGGGTGGTCGGCAGGTAATAAAGTTTGCACCCGCTGCACGTGATATGGGTGCAATTCGTATCTTTTTAACACTTTATGTACGGTGCTTTTTGGAATTCCTGTAGCGCGTTGTATTTTCCTTACGGAAGTAGAGGGGTCTGCTTCCACTTCACCTAACACTTCATCATCGATATCCATTCTTGGTCTTCCTTGGCTGCCTCCTCTTCCTGGAGTCCGTCCTTCCGAGTACGTGCGATGGACGTTTATAAACACTCGGTAGCCTGGAGAATGTCGATTAGGATACCTACAACAAAAAGAAATAACACTAATGTTTGTGCAACGTGCGTTGTATCGTCGGAAAAGGAAATTTACCGTTTAAAGATGTTTTTTGCATAAAAACCCGTAACAAGACGTAGTTTGAAAAAGAAAAAGTTTTTAATTAACGTCCAAATAAGATTTGTAAGACTGCTCTGATTAATATGACTTGATAGAGAAGGCTAAGTAAAAACTATCTTACCTCTCACGATAGAGTTGAGCAGCTGCGGTAGCGATGCAACGGCATTCTCCATAAATTAAATGCATATCAGCATACTCGCTAGCCGTGTACACGTGTCTAGGCATAGTGGCCCAAAATAACCTCGAAGGTTAGATGTCCGTTGAAAAGCCAAGTCGTCGAGATCACCAGTATCAAAGTCCAAATCACAAAGCACAACAAGTCCAATTTCAAAGCACAAAACGTAAAAGAAACTAATCAAAACCCAAAAAAATCACGTGCGCGTCACAACTGAGCAGAGTCAAGCAGGACACTAAAACATTTTTTTGTTTATTTGAGATTCGGATCCCTTCCATTTCCAGTGCGATAGCGCCGCGCTCTACCAATCAGGTAGCTATTTTAAGGTCAACCTCGGGCCAGGTAGAAACCCTTTTTGCGATTTCATTGTTCATAATTATGAACAATGAAATCGCAAATAAGGTTCCTACCTGGCCCGTACATGACTCACACAACGACAAAAGACTTGCATAGTTACTTCGTTTCGATGTAACTTTTTTTAAGAGTCCGAAATAACGACGTTTGTTCATTAGAATTACAATAAAAAATTAATTTAAAAGTAATTGCTAAACAATAATACCTTTCTCAAATTGTCAGTAAACTAGCAACTTTTTAAAGTAATTGGCACGATCCGCTTGGTACATTTTTTTTACACCACAGGCTATGAAAGTCAGCTATTGAATATTTTTTTTAAAATTATTTGCAAAACATGTATTTTTTTTTAGTTTTCGTACCATTTCCAAACTAAAAGGGACATTGCTTTAGATGACTCAAGCATTTGTGAGGGTTACAAAAAAAACAGGACTCAAAAAAGTCATCATTTGTAAAAATGGCATAAATTATATTAAACGAGTACAAAAATTCCGAAATAAAATTAAAAATATTCATAGCTTGAAAATGGTGAGACTTTTACCTGAATTTTTTTTTGCCGTATAATAGGCCTTAATGTGACCTGTCCCCTGTTACAGGATTATCCTTCATTTTTTGGACACCCTGTATACGCGGCTTTCTTATGGCGCACTCGCTTTCGCTCGTGCGCACACAATATTGCCTTGTACAATAATGGTCAACTTAGCACACTTGTATCATAATGTACTATTAAGCAATAGTAAGTTCTTTATGAGCGTAGAAAGCAATAATAATAATGTCAGCACGGCGCAGCAGCCCGTTGATATAACTAACTACCGATTTTTCTCGACAAAGCGTCGTCCGCAGAGCAACAAGTGATCAGAAGTTCCAATAAAACTAAAACACCTTTAATTATTTTATTCTTCTTTCAGAATTAGGTCAATTGAAATAAAAATAACTTGGGCTGTCTGAGGATTTGCGTATTTAACATTACACGTTGTATAATGAACGTATTTCACTCTACAAATATTTTCCATCTACAAGGGACAATTGAAACAAAATCGATTTGCCCGTCACGCTGAATCTCATTACCATGATATTAGTAGCCACCCCATCACTAAAGCTATATGAATAGTGTTCGAGCTTCTCCACAGCTTAGAACGTGAGTTATGACTGAAGTAGGGCGGGAATTCATTTGTGCATGACCATAAAAACAATCATTGAGGTGGTGGGTAGAAAACGTCGTAACTTAGTTTAAGTAAGTGACAAGCTCTGATTATGGATGAAATGAACCGAAAAAGACCCTACAAAAAAAACTGAAAAATAATAATATGTATATCTAACTGATGTAGAAAACGCTGACGTTATTTTAATTTAATGTAATAATAGGTAATGAATTTGCAAAACGCACAGTTATATGTATGAAATATTTATGTAATTTCGCCGAGGGAAAATGGAGATTTTCGAGGTTATTACCCGGTAGATACAAATCGGAGTTGGATCTGGATTACACTCGGCACGGTTTAAGAGATGACGCATCCGGACGAAGTATGTGGAATGGAAATTGGAAAGCTGAAAATGCATCCATCTAATCAGTTTCAATCCAGGACTTCAGGGATTTTATCCACTCTCTGGTTCGATCTTCTTCATTTGGCATATCACGGTAAGGGATTTCACACATAGACGGTAGTTTGTCGAAGGCATATGTAACGGCATTTCGATATGCCATATTATCCAAAAGTAATTTTGTTGAAATTGCCTGCCAATCATTGTAATTTAAGTTTGTAAGTGCGTTGGATTAGTTCTGTGAAATAGCGAATGTTTTACTTTACTTAAATAAATAAAAACTTGTACAAAACTATAACGATCGGGAAATACCAACTAAGTTAAGGATACTTTCAAAGGTTTGACTGAACCTTGATAACAGAATCTCATTAGTATTTCATCAACATTTCATTTTGAATTATGTTTACAAACAATCCCCTTAACTTTCGGTCGCCCCTGTGTCGATGACTCAAATGTCATGTAAATTGCTGGGAAAATGAACGCATAATTAATGTGGAAGATACCTCTCTCCCCAGGGCTCACTTTGTCATTTTAGCTGGCCTCTCGAATCGTCCGTTAATGGCAAGATATAGAAGTATTTTTTTACGAATTAGCAACGGTTTCTAAAATGTTATATTTATGTTTGTGTCTGTCTGTACTCAAATTGGCACTAGTGAATTTTTAGTTAAGCTGAGAAAAGAGTTGGTAGCCGTTTTAGTGATTTTCACCACAGAGATATTCATATTCCGTTTCCATTTGAGTTGGTCTTTCAATAGTCAGGTGAGAAACATTAGTCGAATATTTCCGAAGGCTGATTTTAAACATCACGACTCATTTATGGACAATCATAAACGATAATCAATTGAGTTATTTCTTATTAAATCAGAGGTCCTACAATGCCCACATGCAAATTATTTATGATCACCAGGTTCTTGTGCGGTCAACTAGTTTTACTATAAAAATGCATTGTCAACAGAAAGTGGTAAAGGAGATGAACCGCCTCGGGATGCTGGTGGACCTCTCCCACGTGGGTGAGAACACCACGCGCGCCGCCATCAGGGTGTCGAAGGCGCCGGTCATCTTCAGCCACTCGTCCGTCTACAGCCTCTGCGCGCACAAGCGGAACGTGCCCGACGACATCATACAGTCGTTGGTAATGAATCATTCATGTGTTGTATTGTTGAACGCCTGAACTGGTGGCTGATGCACCAGTAAGACTAAAGCCTCTGCGCTCACAAGTAGAATGTGCCCGACGACATCATACAGTCGCTGATAATGAATCACTCAACTGTTGTATTGTTGAGCGCCTGAACTGATGGCTGATGCACCAGTAAGACTAAAGCCTCTGCGCTCACAAGTGGAATGTGCCCGACGACATCATACAGTCGCTGGTACTGTATCATTCAACTGTTGTATTGTTGAGCGCCTGAACTGATGGCTGATGCACCAGTAAGACTAAAGCCTTTACGCTCACAAGTGGAATGTGCCCGACGACATCAGTCAGTCGCCGGTACTGTATCATTCAACTGTTGTATTATTAAGCACACAGAACTAATGGTTGTTAAAGCAGTAGGTAATACCATAGCCTCTGCCTTACAAGTCAAACGTGCCCGACGACATCATACAGTCGCTGATAATGGATCACTCAACTGTTGTATTGTTGAGCGCCTGAACTGATGGCTGATGCACCAGTAAGACTAAAGCCTCTGCGCTCACAAGTGGAATGTGCCCGACGACATCAGTCAGTCGCCGGTACTGTATCATTCAACTGTTGTATTATTGAGCGCCTGAACTGATGGCTGATGCACCAGTAAGACCAAAGCCTCTGCGCTCACAAGTGGAATGTGCCCGACGACATCAGTCAGTCGCCGGTACTGTATCATTCAACTGTTGTATTGTTGAGCGCCCAGAACTGATGGCTATTGCTGCAGAAGGTAAGACTAAAGCCGCTGCACTCACAAACGGAACGTGCCCGACGACATCAGTCAATCGCCGGTACTGTATCATTCAACTGTTGTATTGCTGAGCGCCTGAACTGATGGCTGATGCACCAGTAAGACTAGAGCCTCTGCGCTCACAAGTGGAATGTGCCCGACGACATCAGTCAGTCGCTGGTACTGTATCATTCAACTGTTGTATTGTTGAGCGCCTGAACTGATGGCTGATGCACCAGTAAGACTAAAGCCTCTGCGCTCACAAGTGGAATGTGCCCGACGACATCAGTCAGTCACTGGTACTGTATCATTCAACTGTTGTATTGTTGAGCGCCTGAACTGATGGCTGATGCACCAGTAAGACTAAAGCCTCTGCGCTCACAAGTGGAATGTGCCCGACGACATCAGTCAGTCGCCGGTACTGTATCATTCAACTGTTGTATTATTGAGCGCCTGAACTGATGGCTGATGCACCAGTAAGACCAAAGCCTCTGCGCTCACAAGTGGAATGTGCCCGACGACATCAGTCAGTCGCCGGTACTGTATCATTCAACTGTTGTATTGTTGAGCGCCCAGAACTGATGGCTATTGCTGCAGAAGGTAAGACTAAAGCCGCTGCACTCACAAACGGAACGTGCCCGACGACATCAGTCAATCGCCGGTACTGTATCATTCAACTGTTGTATTGCTGAGCGCCTGAACTGATGGCTGATGCACCAGTAAGACTAGAGCCTCTGCGCTCACAAGTGGAATGTGCCCGACGACATCAGTCAGTCGCTGGTACTGTATCATTCAACTGTTGTATTGTTGAGCGCCTGAACTGATGGCTGATGCACCAGTAAGACTAAAGCCTCTGCGCTCACAAGTGGAATGTGCCCGACGACATCAGTCAGTCACTGGTACTGTATCATTCAACTGTTGTATTGTTGAGCGCCTGAACTGATGGCTGATGCACCAGTAAGACTAAAGCCTCTGCGCTCACAAGTGGAATGTGCCCGACGACATCAGTCAGTCGCTGGTACTGTATCATTCAACTGTTGTATTGTTGAGCGCCCAGAACTGATGGCTATTGCTGCAGAAGGTAAGACTAAAGCCGCTGCACTCACAAACGGAACGTGCCCGACGACATCAGTCAATCGCCGGTACTGTATCATTCAACTGTTGTATTGTTGAGCGCCCAGAACTGATGACTATTGCTGCAGTAGGTAAGACTAAAGCCTGTGTGCTCATAAAAAGAACGTGCCCGACGGCCTCATACAGTCACTGGTAGTGTATTATTAAACTAGTGTGTTTTTGACCGCCCCAATCTGATAGCTGTTGCAGCAGCAGGTAAGACTAAAGCCTCTGCCTCACAAGTAGAATGTGCCCGACGACATTATACAGACGCTGGTAATATTTTATTCAACTGTTGTATTGTTGAGTGCGAACTGATAGCTGTTGCAGCAGTAAGACTAAAGCCTCTGCGCTCAAAAGTGAAACGTGTCCGACGACATCATACCGTCGCTGGTAATATTTAATTAACTGTTATATTGTTGAACGCCGAGAACTGATGGCTGTTGTAGCAGTAAGACTAAAGCCTCTGCGCTCACAAGTGGAACGTGCCCGAGGACATAATACAGTCGCTCATTATTATCATTAAACTACTATATTGAAGAACTAATGGCCGTTGTTCGGGTAGAAAGCCTCCACATCCACGAAAATAAAGCACCAAACGCTATCTTGTAAGGAACGCAGAATCTCACTGATGTGGATGGATCTGTTTCAATCATTCTCTGTGGAAAACCGTGTTTCTCAAAATAATGACTTTTTGCAATAAAACAAGAATACTAAGCAACTACCTATCCATTGTAACAACTAAGCTGTCGGTAGACATGGTAGTCGTCCTCGTCACATGAGCTCATTTAAACGTGCTAAAATGTACAATATAATGTACGATTAATTAACCACATATATATTTTACAGAAAGAAAACGGCGGCATCATCATGATCAACTTCTTCCCGGACTTTGTGAAGTGTGCTCCGAACGCAACGCTCTCCGATGTAGCTGGTAAGTATTTCAAGGAAATGTCATAGATAGGCTCTACAAGTGGCCAACCCAGACGTGATTGATCAATCCATGCGATCGACGACACTTAAGGGTTTTCCAACAGCCCCACACCATACTCTGATCGTGCTAGCAAGGTGGCAGGTACGAAAACCAAAACGATACGTTCTACCTAGATCACTGAACGGATCGACAGCGTTCTGTATCACCGTTATATGGAGCGAGAGAAAACGTATTTTTCCGGTGCTGACACGCTCCGTGCATACCACGCAATGGTGTTGGTCGGTCTATTAGTATAGGTATCATAGTTATCAATTCAAATTATATTTTTTTGCTTTCATGTCACAGCCACGGCATGCTACGGTGTCGTAAGCAAAAATCTTAACTAATTTAAGCATTTGTCACTTGTCAAATGACTCATCTGTTGATTCGCCAATTTCTTAGACCAGAGATGAAAATCGGATTTAGATGAGTGCGAAACCATCCATTCTATTCGAAACGAATACGCTTTCGGATGAGATCGAAAGTCACTTTAAAAATACTTTCATAATAAAACACAATGAATTTCGCTCAAATGATTTATTTTATTGCATCTGTTGTGCATTTTACGGAAATGCTATTTGTTGTGTACGATTAAATATCAAACAGTTATTCATGAGTCCATGCAACGGACAACATAATTATCTCCACAAATGAGCAATCTACTTACCGGTACGTTGTCAAAGGATTGCATTAAATTGTGACCGCAGCATTTACTCGGTCCTATTTCATCGTTTATCAACAAATAGGAAAGTGAAGTAACAACACGTGCACTCTTATTTTTCGCACCTGGGTGCGTATTGCGATATTGCTTTAATCCATTCAAGTTCCGGACAGTTGAATTCCCACTTAACTAGTTGAGTCGCCAGATTGGCATTGCGATGCAACTTAAGAGAACTAGATCAAAATACAAAAAAAAACTAATTCTGACGATATCACAAACAAAATGTCGATTTGATTACCTGGTATGTTTTTGAAGTAGGTAAAAAATAAAAGTATGTCTATTTTACTCTCTCGCTGTCCTCACGTTTGATTCTTCGGTAGAGAATACTTTTGGCTTTCAGTTCGCCATATGTACAATTTTATATAATATATTAATTTATATATGTGTTGTGCATGAAGTTTGAAGAAATAATGCCATAATACTGCATTGAAATCGCAATATGAATTTCCAAATCAAAAGCAGAAATTTCAGCAGCAGACTGTCAAAACAACATCGCGATTCTATTGGAATCTGCCAACTTTTTTGGGCTTGAAAAACAGAAAAATATGTTAGTGCATTATATTTTAAATGTTAAGGTACAAAATGTAAAATAAACCCTCAAATCACTGTCTAGTTTTTATCTCACTAAGAGTGATCCTATCCATCCATTAATATCATCATTATCACAATGAATGCATCAATTACATTTAAAAATAAATGATATCCACCAGAGTTGTTTTGGTCAAGCCATGGTCGCACGGATGGTAATATCATATCGGTTTATTCTGCTTCGACAATTAATATTTCAGTTGCAAACAAAATGTTTATGTTGAACTCATATTTACTTTTTAATTTTCCAAATTTATTGAAACCTATGTTATGCATATTGAGTAATAGTCGGGGAGGCATTTCAAGATTTAATTGACTAAAAATAGGAAGGTATTTAAAGTGAGTCACAATTTCACTTGATCGCGCTATATGGCTATGTGCACCTAATTGTTTTCTGTGTCTATGTAAAAATAGATCCTAACACAACACAAAGGTGCAAGCGTCTATCATTGCATTGCTTCGACGCAACGCAACGCCAATTTGAGTTAACTCTACTTATCAAAAAAAATATAACACTAAGTATTTTGGGGTGTCGTTTATCAGCGCTGGCTAGTCTATTTGAGATTGAATCTCTTCAGTCTTTGACGCAACTTCTAACGCTGATGTGTTCAAGGAGACAGGCGGTCATAATGACAGAAGGAAGATCTAGAATATGGCCGTGTTCTGTCGCTGGCAAACTTACGTTCGCTCGCCATACAAACAAAGAAGAAGAAGAAGGCCGTGTTCAGAGATTTGTGTGCGTTAAGCGATCGATGAAGTGTCGTTATTCGTTCGGTAGTTTGGATTGTGATATTATCTTGATTATAACACGTTACTAATTGCCATTATAACACGTTACTAATTGCCAACCAGAGGTGTACTTAATTTCCTCGCCCGAAAATCTACGCCCTTCAGCTCGCTCAGTCATAGAACCCCCGAAGAACTAATAACGGCGCCTAAGTGCCGTCCTGGTAAAAATGACATTTGTTTTTCCAAAGAAATTGCTTATAGGTTGATTAGTTTTTGTGTTTTATTCAAAGTTCTACAATCAAGTATCTTTGTCCCCCGTCGCAAAAAGAGAGGATGCTATAAGTTTAACGTGTCTGTGGTATCGTCATATCTTCCCAACGGATCAACCGGTTTGCGTGAAGTTTTCTTATCTGATAGATAATTTCATTCCTTGTGTCTTTAGCCATGTTTCATAAAAACCTGTTCTACGTGTTTTATTTCTGTGCGACGACCCGTCTGGTGTAGTGGTCAAGAAATCGCATACTACGCAGCGGGTTGCGAGTTCGATCCCCGCACAATACAAACATTTGTGTGCATGAACATGTCTGTTTGTATTGGTCTGGGTGTTTTCTATGTATGTCATGTATGTTTTTACAAACAAAAAGTATTTAAGTATTATATCCGTTGTCTGGCACCCATAACACAAGCTTTGAGTAGCTTACTTTGGGGCTAGATGGCGATGTGTGGGAATGTCCAAAGGATATTTATTTTTTTATTATTATTTTATTTATTTGCGACGAAAGTTTTTAAAATTTTCATTTTTATTACACTGTATTTGCTGTGATTTTGTTTAAGACCACAGTTTTATTTTAAATATCAAATATTTATCGATGCAACGTGTTTTCGTTGTGCTTGTTAATTAATTTTGCGGTGTTTTTTTTGCGATATATTATTAAATTTCTTAGTTTTTGATGATGATGTCTTATGTCGCGTTTTTCGGTATGTCTAATTCAAAAATCAAAAATCTTAGATAATAATATGAAATACAATCATTTTATCAAAATCAAGAAAACAAGAAAAGAGAATTATTATTTAAAGGATGGTGATGCATTAATCAGTTTTTTTTTAACTTTCCATTTTTTTTAGCTTACCACACATTAACTAATATTATCTTAGATTAAAGTTGAAGATTTTATGCTTACCTTTTTGCCAACATCAGGTTGAAAAATAAATACCGGTCTACCTTTTTATTACTATCTATTTTAAGGTTATTTTAACACCAAACAAAATACGGAGCATCAGAAGTCAGGCTGTAATAACAATAGATTGCTTGTAAATACGGGCTTGAAGGATTAAATAAATGGACCCCACAAAAATATCACTCTAATTTTAAGCTACTCCCACGAGGCATATGTTGAATATGATATCAAATAATACCGCTAAAGACAAAAGCAGTAAGTTTAAATAATTCTCGTGCAATTCGTATACGAAAAATGTTCACCGATCGAATTTTCTTTGTCGAACGAAAAATAGTTTTTGATTTCTCAGGGTCACGATTTTTATGTAGTTTGATTTCGTATGTGCTATAGTTTTCCTTGTAGATATTTAAACGGATTTTGTAGGTAACGTTTAAGCTCGCAATCGAATTATCACACGAGAAAAGTTCGATTGCCGCGAGAATCGGCCTCCAGATTGAAAAACAATGCCTTCCAGCTAGCATACTCCTTAAACAATACACGTCATTTTTACTTATCTTCAAAATAGAATAATCTTATTTCAATCGAAAATTTCTATACACATTACATCGATATTTCTTAAAAATATTACCATGATCCACGTGCCATCCTCTTGTGACGTGGCACTCTGTGTGAACGACATGTCAAACAAAAGGTCCGTATCGTATAAAAGGAGAAGTTATCACAGGTGTTCAGAATCCCATTCCTTTGCCCTCACCGTTTTAAAACACACACCTTTCCTTTTGTGAAGCCGCACGCGAGTAAACACTGGAATGGGGACAGGATTAGGGCTTAAGGTCACTCTTTAACTTCGGCAGTGATGTTCGAATCTTTTACAAGCATTGCGAGGTGCATATAACATTTGAATGTCGTTACAGTGATTCCCGCCGCTTCCATTTGGCGCAAGTCTTGATATAGTTTTATGTGTCCAACAACCAGATGGCACTAAAAACGATGAGAGAGGAATTTCAGATCGTCAGGTAACGTATTTAAAATTTAACTATTAATTCCTTGCGCTCACTCCATCCACACTCTATTGTATTTCTATGAACTTACTATAGATTCGCATTCTATCGTATTCATTGTTTGAATTGGCAACAAAAAACATTATTTAGCAAAAAAACAAACCGCTTTAACTGTGCGTTCTTGATTAAAATGGATCCCTAGTGCTCACTCCGTTCAAGTTCAAATATTCGAAAGGTAGACGCTTCCAAAGCGGTAAAATGTGCTACTTAGACTAACCTAACCTAACCTTTAGACTTAACCTAACTTTTAGACTAAGCAAGTAAAAATAGAAATAAATCTTTACAAATAATTTTATCTAAAGTAGGTAACGAACAGACTCCTTCAATAAATACCACATCTCTATCTCTTATGCAAAAAGTTTTTATAGTCCATGGATTCTCTCTCTCTCTCTGTCTCTTAATAACAAAGATGGATTGATATGTTTTTAGTTATTATTTTTAACAACAGTTACAAACTGAGAAGATCACCTTCCACTAAAAAAATAAGTACCTATCGTATTTCCAACTTCTAGAGAATGAAAATGGATTTCTCGATAGTTTTTCTGCTCAATATTACTTTAATGTAAGTATTGTTATTTACTTAAACCAAATATTTTTATGTGAATTGTCGATTAATTTTGTTACCACCAAAACGCGTTAAAATATATTATAAAATTGAAACTGTATTCAAACATTGGTTTTGATTGTTTCTTTTAGGGCCGATTTTTCAATGGTCCGATATAACTTATCAGACTGATAAGTTACAATACGACAGATTTAAAAAATGGCAGGTACCTATGATTGCTGACAAATAGGTGACCTTATTAAATTAGCCACATTGTATTTTATTCGACGAATAATTCTTATCTGACTTTTGAAAAATCAGCCCTTAGCTGTAAAAAATTAAAATTTGGAGTCAGTGACAAAAAAGGTTTTTTTGATAATTTCTGATATTCTGTTATTTTAAGGTAATCAAAACCTTATAAAGCAATCTTAATCATGTTTTACAGAACATTGTGAACGCAATGAAAGTGCTAAATTTCAAATCGTGGATCAGTTAATAGAAAAATATTTAAAATGTATCAAGCCTCTATTCATAAAGTTTATAGACTACTCAAAAGCTTTTGACTCTATAAAACATAGAAGTATTTAGGAAACTTAAAAATCACTTAACACTAAATAAAATATATCTCAAGAGTAGTCAGACAGGGCGACCTTATCTTCCCAAAACTGTTTATAGCCGGCTTGCGAGACGTAATGCACAATTTACCACAGTTCAAAGGCGGCGTCAACATAAACGAAAACTTTTTGAGTTCCCTCAGATTTGCAGACGTCATCATCTTGTTTGCAGTAGCTAAACAGGATGAACAGATGAACTAAATCAGGCAAGCTCAAAAGTTGGTCTAGAAATAAACCTTGACAAAACAAAACTGATGACTAACCTTAAAATTACACCAATTGTAATAAACAACACCTCTTTAATGTATATCTAAGTATATATATTTGGGTAAACAAATACCGTTCAGTAAAAAAATAACATAAAAGAGGTCGAGCGTAGAGTTGCATTTATGTTTTGTTTATGAGAATAATACTAAAGAAATATTTAAATCACAACAGCCAATAAAGACCAAAAAATACGATTGAAAGAAAGACGAATGGAAAGAAACTGCAAGGAGCTAAAACTTAAAATCAAAGTTAGAAACACCGACATCCGCAACAAAATTGGGCTTGGAATTGGGCAAGCACGTCGCCAGATGCAACGAATATCAACAGACTCGGAGAGCAGTAGAATGGCCCGGTCCATAAAAAATAAGAACAAGAGGTCGTCCGTCCGCCAGGTGGCAGACAAAGAGGAGAAGTGATTAATTAATTTAGGAATTTAAGTACAAAATATATGATTATAATAAAAATACAAACACGACCCAAAAAAGGCAAAATTAACACCATATCAACGCAAATTTTTCAAAGAGCTTAAGCATAAATCAGCTATAAAAGTACGAAACGAAATAACTTCTAATCTAATGAGTTATGATAACGTTTTGATCACACCCATTATACCTCATTAGAAGCTCTTAGAAAAAAATAATCAAAATCAACACAATCATAGTTCTATATACAATGGCAAAGTTATCATTAAAATTTTGGAGTGACCTTAAAATTACCTATTATAAAATTTACGGGCAAAATTGTGAAACATTTATATAAAACGATCGTTTGAAACATTAAACTTTGCGGTCAGTGTTGCTAGCAAAGATTATTTTTATATGTGGGGCATGTTACGAGCAATTATAACCAAAATGAGAAACAATATTTTTTCAAATAATCAAAGTGGATATTGAAAAGGTAAATGCAATACGCTAACAGCATTCCCATTCTAGCATTCAAATCTGTTGACAAAGGAAAATATATAACAGCTAAATTCTTTGACATAAGCACTTGCAACAAAGCATTTGACTGGCTTAAATCTTACCTTCAAAATTGAAGTCAATAAATTCAAATAAAATGATAAATAATAATATAATCTCAAAGCAGCAACAATCTTCCAATTCACGGTTTCTGTAAATAATGTAGGTGTACCACAAGGAACTATTATGGAACCATTGATTTTTATAATTTATACTAATAACTTGCCATTAGTGACCAATCATCAATGTCACCTCTTTGCCGATGACATATTACTAGGAATATCAAAAGAGTCTAAAAATAATAACAATACCATTTCGAGCTTAGCTGTTGGCTAGACAGAAATAACTTGTGCGTGAATATAAACAAAACTAAATACATGAGGTTTATTAACAGGGACCATAAAGGAAACAATATAGAGGTACAAATTAAAGGTAAACAACTAAGCCGAATCGAGTACATTATAGCCTTCATTACAGACAAATAGTGCTCATGGAAACAGCACGTAGAAAAAGTCTGCAATAAAATCAACCGATTTTCTTTTATATTATATTTTCGGATATTCTGTTATTTTAAGGGAAGCAAAGCTTATAAGCCAATCTTAATCATATTTTACAGGACATTATTAGGACAATAAAAGTGTTAACATCCAAGTCGTGAAGATCCAGTAGATAAATATTTAAAATTCAATTAGCTTCTATTCATAGCGTTTGTAAACGCTAAAAGTCTATAGACTGCAAAATAGATTTGACTCTACAACATTTGTCATGAAAGCATTTGGAAAACTTTATAATCACTTAACAGTAAAAAAAATATATTAATATTTCGACAGCAACATCACAAGTAGAGTGAACAACTTGATTAAATAGGCACAACAATCGACATCAAGAGAAGAGTCAGACAGGACGACCTTATCTCACCAAAACACTTTATAGCCATCTTGCAACACGTAATGGAGAATTAACTATTGTTTAAACGCGGCGTCAACATATACGGAAACTTTTTGAGTAACCTCAAATTTGCAGACGACATCATTTTGTTTGCAGCAGCCAAACAGGATGACCGATGAACTAAAACAGGCAAGCCTTAAGAACGATCTACAAAAGAACCTTGACAAAACAAAACTGATGACTAACCATAAAATTTCACCAATTATAATAAACAACATACCTCTTGAACTTGTTTCTGAGTATAAATACTAGGGTAAACAAATACTGTTCGGTAAAAAATAAACTTAGTAGAGTTGCTACTACATGGAAAAATACTTAGCTCATAAAGAAATATGTAATTCACAACTGCTGATATCGAACAATTAAAATAGTATGGACAATGACTACCATGTCTGACTTATGGGTGTCAAACATGGACGATTGACACCAAAACCAAAAATAAAATACAAACCTCCCAAAGACGAATGGTAAGAAGCTGCATGGAGCTAAAACTTATAGACAAAGTTAGAAACACCGACATCCGCAACAACACTTAAGTTACCGACGCCTTCACTTATGTCATCATCATCATTATCAGCAAAAGGACGTCCACTGCTGAACATAGGCCTCCCACATCGGTCGCTATGGAAAGCCGTGGGGGAGGCCTATGTTCACTTATGTACTGTAGAGCAAATGGACGCGGGCAGGGCACGTCGCTAGATACAAAGACTATTGATGGACTTAGAGAGCGGAAGAATGGCCCGGTCCACAAGGAATAAGAACAAGAGGTCGTCCGTCCGCCAGATGGGCAGACGAAATAGCAGCAACAGCAGCAGTAGTAGCCGTCAACGACTCTTAAAAAATTACTCCTCTAAACAAAATTATAGAAATAAGACTGCAAGTACTAGCTTTTTCCACTATAAGACTTTACCGACATATAAGTGGTGTGATTTATTACAAGACAAGATTTAGATCCACTCAAGGCTTAGGCTTCAAAAAAATTAGGGGCGTCTTCTTGGATTTGCGCGTCTATGCTTTGAATGTGATGCAGAAACGCAAATAGGGAAGTGACCAAAAAAATTCAGGCATTTAAATGCAAAATATTTTTTTAATGAAAAATATATTTGTATTTTTTAAGCCACGAAGAACAAGCAAGCATTTTCTCGAATACATATTTGTTCCTAGAGATAATAAAACAATGCAGTCTTTTTCAAATTAAAAAAAGAATTATAGGATTTTTATGTTTAAGGCTGTGCTCGATTCCATGCTCAAACAGCTGAGTGAGGCGAGCCTTGAGGTTAGATAGATAACTCTTTATTGCACATAAATAAATTATGAGTTTTATAGGAATGGGTATTTTGTGCATAAAAAGAAAAGAAAAAGAAAATGAAGAGCTGAATAAGTGGAATAGAAAAATATCTGTAAAATCATTCTATAAAAATAAAAACAAATAAATAAATAATATACATCTTTATAAACTATAACAGATTAATATATATATATATATATATATATATATATATATATATATATATATATATATATATATATATATATACACACATATGTATGATTATTACCAACACAGTAATAATCATACATAATAGCCAGGCCATGGCTGTTAAAATATATAATAGAATACCTTATGACATTAGACAGCTTCCTTATAATATGTTTGTGACACGATTGCGTAAATTTGTTAAAGAAGAATGTTTTTATAGTCTGACTGAATACTTGACATAAATATTTTATAATTATAATGACATGAATAAATATATATAGTATATTAAATATACATGTATAGTATAAATTAGCAATGAATCAATGTAACCTAAAATATGTGTGTACTGTATAATGAAATAATGTATTTAATTAATTGTTTTAACTTTCATGTTTAAATTTGCATGCCGCCTGTGGATGATGATCCAAAACATGATGGTCATAGATGAAAATTATGTTATCAAATTGACCATGTTTTAAGCAAATAAAAAAATATTCTATTCTATTATATAATAATATATACACAAACCAATATGAAATGAAAGGAAATAAACTGAGACATAAGAGTAGATAGAATTATTTTGAAGAGAGTAGATGTTCTTTAAGCAGTTTTTTGAAAATAGTGATAGATTTTGATTGCTTGATAGCCAGGGGTAAGGAGTTCCACAAGCGTACTGATTGTACAGTGAAAGAGTTTGAATAATAGCTCGTTGTGTGACAAGGGGATTCAAGGTGGAGTTTCCTCGATGACCGCATGTCAAGACCGCGCAACGGCTGCAAGAAGTGGAAGCGTTCCTTGAGATAAGGTGGGAATTTTGGATTGAAAAGTATGGAATACAATAAACATAGAATATGGTAATTTCGCCGAAGTCTGATTGGGAGCCACTTGAGCCGAGAGCGGTATTCGGAGACGTGATCATACTTGCGAAGACCATAAATTATCCGAATACAGAAATTTTGGAGACGTTCGAGCCTCCTCAAGGAGATTTTCGTTAAGATCAAGATAGCAACCATCTGCATAATCCAAAATTGGAAACAATAGAGCCTGGACAAGCGCAATTTTAGTGGGTATCGGTAGGAAGTTCCGAAG
Source organism: Pyrausta purpuralis (assembly GCA_963924145.1). Taxonomy (NCBI): domain Eukaryota; kingdom Metazoa; phylum Arthropoda; class Insecta; order Lepidoptera; family Crambidae; genus Pyrausta; species Pyrausta purpuralis. The sequence continues at coordinate 3,471,459 of OZ001647.1, forward strand.
CCTGTTTAGTGACGCCGCTGCAGCAAACATTTTTCAACTAACGTCTGCAATTTGTTTGGACCATGAGAGCGAACAGTCGATATGTATACCCAGGTTTTGTACAGTTTTGCTAAAAGGAATTTGAACACCGTCAAACGTGATAGGTTGCATGGCCGGCCAGTCAATCCTAGCAATTTTCCAAGAACCACTAGTAGATAGATATTCCACTGTTGCGAACTAAGCGCTTCTCGACATTCTTTATAATGCGCACAGCCAAAGAGTGGAACTCTTTGCCTGCATCCTGAGTGTTCTCAAGGGAATATTAACCAAAACTTTCAAAGACAGAGTGAACAGGCTTCTGCTGGGTAAACTCGCTCCATCGTCGATTCTGTCCAATTAGGTCTAGGCTAGAGTCAAGAGCAAACCCATTTCGAATAATACATTTAAAAAAACATAACATACATACGTATGTAAGTTATTCAAGTATTAAGCGTTGGCGGGTGGAGTGAGCACTAGGGATCCATTTAAATCAAGAACACACAGTTAAAGTAGTCTTTTTTTTTGCTGAATAATCATTTTTCTAGCCACTTCAGACAATGATTGTATATAGGTACAATGGAATGCGAATCTATAGTTGTTTAATACAAATACTATAGCGTGTGTATGGTGTGTGTAATAAGCGCAAGGAATTAATAGTAATATTTTAAATACGATTCTTGACGATCTGAAATACCAGCCCTTTAATTAAAGATTATTTGCGAAATAATGAATTGGCAAACTAATTTCATTATGAAGATATTACTGACCGTTTGTGCGGACTGAGTGAGCACCCATTCAATGAAATATCTTTCATTCAATCGTATAACAAAAAGAGAATCTTATTTCCACAATTATTTTACGGCTGTAACTAAATGATAAATGTGACCAGCCAGCTTTAGAATTTGCATTCAATTTCAGTGCATTTTTTTTCCAAAAGCAATTTAGCTGAAGGTCCCCACGGTCCAAACGTTTCTACGCCAAACGCAGTTACTGCCAACTCCGCCGCTGCTTTAAGAGCTTTAAGGGACAAAGCATCGACTTTAGTTGCGTCTCAAACTAAGGCCCGACCTCGCTCCCAGGGAATAAAAGTGAGGCCATCGGGTCTCCTGCCGTCTTTATGAACCAAACCACATGGTTCAAACGTGAAATGGAACATGAATTGTGGCAAGAGCTTGTCTGTTTTTGGAAATAACTATTATTGTTTAGCCACCCAGAGAAGGCTAATTTGAAGTTTATGTTAAGGCAGAAAATATAACAATAAGATAAAACAGTCAGGAACTTTAACATTATTTCAAAATTTTATATCTCTGACCAGCCCCCTTACTCTGGACACAAAACTCGATCCAATGAATATAGCCATCCCTGTCACACGCGTACACGGCCTGGTATGAGTGACCGAGATGGGTATATTCATTGGATCGGGTTTTGTGTCCAGAGTAAGGCCTCAGGCCACACCATAAGAATATTGGGTGGTAGTATTCACGTATTACTAAAGCTCTTGATTACACAAATAGGTATTGCCGCTGGAGTCTGATGTCATACTCGTTTGAAGCCCATAAGATGTATTTAATGATCTATTAATTTATTTATTTACATTACTGATGTAAATCAATTTGTTTTTAAAAACTAAAAACAAACGATTGACGGTTTTTACTGGCGTTGTTAATAGATAATAATAATAAATATTCTTCATTGGACAAGTAAGGACACAGAAACAATAGCAATACAGGCAAATCATTTGTACAATATTGGCGGTCTTATCGCTGGAAGCGATCTCTTCCAGACAACCATTGGGTAGAGGAAACAACATTGTTCTCATATTTGATTTGATAAATTGTGATTTGACATCCTAATGCATATTCTGATATCATTATTCTATATTCAAGACTAATGATCGTTACGTCTGCTATGTAACATTAGTAGTTGCATGTAGCCGAGCTGGAAGAAGTAAAAGGCGAGTAATGGTTTCCAATAGACGCTTTGAACGCTTTGTTCACAGTTAGTTGGCGTCTCCAGTAATCGCTGGCATATCGGCGGGATGTTTAGCGCATGCAAATGATTCCGCCGCATCCTGCATTATCGTCTAGCTTGTTCCAGTCAGGGCACCCCTCAGAATGGCGCCCGAATAAATGGCACCTAAACGAATGAAACCAGAAGAATTACAGTTACCTACAGCACTTACGACCTATTAGTTTTCAGTGTAGATAATGGGTACTCTTACATTAGTTAGGTGCTAACCAGTTAAATTATTGCAACATTGAACATTTTTTTGTAAAAGTTAATTGAGATTGTTTTAATGTTAAAATTAAGATTAACATTAAATTTTTCTGTTAATTGTTAACACTTGTTTTTGAGGTTTAGTTAGGGCAACTATTAACTGTTACTGCCCAACAGTTAACAGAAAGAAAGAAAGAAAATGAATTTATACGACCAAAAATGAATAACATTAAGAAAAAAAATATTTTAAGCTACTTAGGCCAAAAAAGGCACCCGCTTAGCATTGGCAGCAGCAGAACGCACACCACGGCGCTGATTTTCAGTGAGTGCCTTTGTGGGTACAAACAAAGTTGACATAAAATAACACAAAAAAAAAACAAAAATCTATCACTCGAATAATCACAATTGGAATTTGACATATTGTATTATTAAAATTGCAAATTATAATATAAATAATAATAAAATAAATTAAATTGCATAATAATTAATAATTGTTTTCGCTTTCGGGTCACTTTGGTGAGCCCATATACGAGTATTAATAGTTGTCCTAACTGAAAAAAATGGATGGTTAAAGTTACGGTTAGTAATTTTAGTTTTTAGTAAGTAACTTTAGTAATACTCATACATCCAAACGGATGCTAGATACTGTAGCTGGAATAACTAAGGTCTCATTTGCTCCGGTGCCATCGAAAGGGTGCCCTATACTGACTGGAACGCGTCTAGTTGTCGAGCGTTCCCGGTTTTAAACTCGCACAAAGCAAATCCGGACTGTGTGCCTAAATGTGGTTTGCACCGTTCATTATTCCGTCAATTGCCGTGCTTCGAGCTTTATCATGAATATCGTTCCATCATTAGGATTTAAATTTCGGAAAACAAACTGTTTTATAACACAGTACTTGTTAATGAGTAATCTGAATGTTTTTATTATATGTCTGTTCTGTCTTTTTCTATTCTGAAATGTCATTATGAAAGCAAAAGGAAAAAGACTGGACTGCCCCTTTTTCCGGCACTGCTGCGACAGATATGTCCCAAGTTGCTGGGTTAAGGGGCTACAAGGGTTTTTATGTATAACTAATGATATTATAATTACTATTACGTATATGATTTAAAAATCAGATGATTACGTAGACGCAATCGTTAAAATTTACTATCTGTATTAATATTTTTACGCAACTACTTTCGAAATACGCCGGAAATAATAATTCTGATTCAAAAATGTATTTGTTGCTGTTATTCTCTTATTATTTAAATTTACTATGGGAAAATTGTTTTTTTTTATACAAAAATCTCCGTTATTACAGGGAAAATAATTAAATATATTAAATCCTATTAGAAATGTTTCTGAGAAATAATTTTATTTCATGACATGGAACTCGAGAAGTATTATTTTGCTGGAAACAAATATTTTGACATTCATTAGTACTCATAAACAGGGGCGGTTAGATTTCGTAATTAAATGACTATCATATTGCAATTATGTTAATAAACGTTACGGCAATATTTTGTTCAAGAGCACCAAAGCCTAATTATTAAAATGTATTTTAGGTGCGTTTCCGCCGAAGCTAAGCAATAATGTGAGTACATTACCCCAGCAAAATGTTGTGATATAGAAAGATGTGATATAACAGAAAAATGGTATATCATGTAGAGTTTTTTTTGACAATAACAAAATTTGTTTGAAATGTAGTTTTCAAGTTATTCGGGAAATTAGATTTGGATGAAGTAATTTTGGAATCGTAACCCAGGCAAAACTTTAAAAAAAAAGCGATTGAGTCCGGATCAAAGTATATGAACGGATAGCGGGTATCTATCATAACACAGAATTTTTTGATATCGGATTTCTTTTCACAGAAAAATATTCAACGAATGTTAATATCTTTTTTTCTTGATTAATCGAATACTTAATAATCGTCGTTTCATAACATCGAATATCAGTTCACCAAAAAAATGATTCGCAACTGTTTTGTTAAGCAGAATAACGATATATCAAACTAATGTTTCATAGAATTATTAAGTTATCGATATAACCTTTCATAAAAACTTGTTTCAATGTGTAACGGTTCCCATATTATTATTATTTTCAAATAACTTTTAACTTTCAGTGAGCACATGCATGCATACGCATGCAAGTAAGAAGGCATACATGCATACATTAATGCATACAAGAAAGCAAGCAGGCATGCATTAATGCATGCAAGCATACAGGCATGCATGCAGCAAGCAAGCAGGCATGCAAACAAGCAGCATGCATTAGGATTTCCTCGTCTCCGGCGCTGCGGGAATAGCAGCCTCGTCGCCCTTGCGTAACAAGGCGCAGTCACCCACGCTCGCCTACGCAGCTTCGGCTTGCTGGTCGCCTTGGACGGCCAGCCTCAGCCGCGTCGTTATTAACGCAGTTTAGTTAGATCTATATTTTTACATATTTTTATCAGTTATGCTTTAAATTGTCTATTAATAAAGTATACAATGTAATATTCATGAGAAATTCGTTTGGAAATACGGACTTTAATGAAGTAAAATTCGATGTTTCAACAATTCTGCATATTGAAACTTACGTGGAAATAAAATTATGGGTAACAAAATAGAAAGCTAACGTTACTTCGATAAAATACGTAATTTATGAAAAGAAGTAACGATGAAGTAAGTTTGTAGATAATAAGCATTTGACCAAATGAAATTGTGATGTAACAAGTTTCTAGAATTTGTTGAATATTATTTTGAAACATCTGCGAATCGTTTTATGGGAAATGAAAATCGATGAAGAAAATTGCGATTAAGTGATGGGTTCCCACGGATAGCTCATATTGCGTGAATTTTTTGTGAATAGCAAAATTTATGTGTCTCTTGGTTCTTCACTTTTTATTTTGCTGGGAGGTAATTTTGGACATCCCAGACCTCGGAAACTTTCCTATATAATGCTTGGAAAGAAAGACTACGAGTAGCAATAGATCTTTATTAGTTTAAATTTATTTAAAAATACCAAACAAGAAAAATCATACTAAGACATGCAACACAGAAAATTAATTTAAAACCTACCTATTCAAAAACGAAACCATTTCCTTGTGGCAACGAGGCTATGATGCTGGCTGCGTTGCCGTGTTGCATAGCTTTACTAATCCTTTGAGCTAGGAACCAGCCAGCTTTATTATTGGCTGTTACTGAATTTAATTTTGGCGCAAGTTTTCTAAGCAGCAATTTAGCAGCGAGTCCCCACGGCCCAAATATTTCAACGCCGAACGGCGCAAACTCATAATCACTTGCAAATGAGACGTACTTGCGTGCGACGCTTGGCATTTTCAGCCAACTCCGCTGCTGCTCCAGCTTTAAGGGCTGATTCTCTGAGATGAGAGGAGGCCAAAGTTTCGACACAAGTTGCTATTTTACTCTTTTTTGATATTCAATTTTACCTCATTACTGGAATCAGGCGTTACTTTACGAAAATCCATTATTTATCCTTGAAGAATTTTGCATGTTAGTGTTGGGTACAAATCATTGCATTAGCTGTGCCGCATGCGTATTGAGGGAGGGCAGGTGGCGCATCCTGCATTTTCCTGAACTAATATTCAACGCGGTGACGGTTCGTGTTGTTAGTTGCCTGCGCAGTTGCCTGCGCCGGTGTCGCTTAGCGGAAATAAAAAGCAAAAAAAAATATAAAATTCAACTCAATTTTCCCTTATTAAAGGACCGAGATTATTCTCAAAGTTTTTTACAATTGTCATATTTTTTTTCTGATCATATTTCAAAACAATTCTGAGTGTAGTTTTTTGCAAAACAGGATTTGTCAAGTCCGATTAAACATGCTTGCAATTAGCCTTTAATATATTATATATAGCATTGCCCTGAATACACGTTAAACTCGATTTTTATATAGCTTTTAGTTACTTTGTCCCAATTGTAACACCTATAATTATTGTACATTATGCAGCAACAATGTATTGAGTATTGAGTATCGTCGTTATCGCTGCTATCAATGTGGAAGAATCGTCACAAATGATTTTCGTTGGGAACGCGACTTTTATTTTGCCCTGTTTGAAACCATATGTGGCTATTGTTATCCGATATCCGAGCACATGTAGTCAAGTGGAACACTTGCACCAAAAGTATATGCTACAATAACACAAAAAAAGTTTCGAAAAGCTATCTGCGTCTGGTAGCTTTTTAGGCATAAATACAGGCCCTGTGGCATCGATTGAAAAAAAAATGTTTGTATCTTGTAGTACCTATACTGTCTTAATATAAATTTTGCTCATTAGTCAAATTTGCGAAAAAAATAATCATATGGTGGGCTACATGCCATAACATAGAGTGATGAAACTGTGTTTATGTTTAAAATTTTTAGAGCACTTCTGGTTTCGTGTCGGTATTTTCTCAAGCTGTCAAGTGAAAAATGAACACGGGAAGAGAATTCCACAGTCGTGTTGCCGTCACTGTGAAAGACTTGGAAACGTACGAGGAACGGTGGGCCAGCGTGCCTAGCCGGAGATTATCAGATGAACGGAGAGACCGATCATGGGTTTGACAGAGATATGGAAATATATCTTGAAGATAAGAAGGAGAATAGGGGTTATAAAGAATAGCGTGTAGAATGCAAAGAACTCGAGAGTCTCTACGTTGACGGATGGTCAGCCAATTCAGTTGTGCTCTGTAACTGGAGACATGATCGTATTTACGGAGGCCGAAGATGAATCGGATGAATAAATCGGACGAATGTTTAGTAATCAATTCAAAATTTATATGGCGAGCCAGCTGTTGCAGGTTTCGCTTTTGATATGTGTCTGTAAGTTGTACAGTCACAATTAGGTGATCATGTTGTAACCTCAGTGACCTTACTTAGACCTTATTTGGATTATTTTTGAAGTCAGATTTTCCTGATGGATTGATACCTCTTGTCTGCTGTTTTGAGGATGGACTGGTATCGGTGAAATTTTGGAGTAACGTTGCAGAGTTGTCTGTAGTTTGATGAAACAAAGATTTGAAATAGTAACCTCCGTTGAAATCCAAGGTTGGTTTTTCTTGTATTTACTTTAACTTTAGTGAAAAGTGGGATAATTTAGCTATTAATTTAAGCACAACTTAGGAATCCCTTTGATGATAAATTTTAGAATCAATTAGGAAATTAAAAACTTAAATTGGTGGTTTATCTTTATTTAATTAGAAATTTGTGAACATAAAGATTTGTAATAGTATGGATATAGATAACTAAATTAAAACCTTACCTAGTCTCTACTGAATTCCAAGCTATTAAGTTTTGTATTTGATTTTTTTTAAGGTGTTAAAAGGTAGATGTGTAATAGCAAATTTGAATAAACTTTTGTTGCCAAATGCTATACCCGGATTTCTTTATTTCATTCGAATATTAGTACCTTTTAAACACCCTTTGTCCACACTGGCCGGGAGTGACTGTGACAAATGGCGCCCAACTTTAGAAATAGTTATTAGTATAATTTTGAGCACGATTTTTTTTGGAATGCTAATTAACCACCACATTGCCGTACCGTACAATTCACCAGTTCATAAATAGCTAAGTAAAGACTAGCTCTGCCGTTGCAAGTAATACCTTTTTTTTTGATGTGATACCTACTATATTTTTATTAAATGTGCAATCCAACTCGGTTTCTAAAAGTATAAAGCCCTATATCTCATTTGTTCTTTTAATTTTAGCGAGATGGTGGTACTCTCAGTCCATTTTAAATCTTTTCATATTACCTCATTTGAGGTAGGCGGTATTAAATTATTGATACCATATTATTACTTGAAAAATACGTCTTTTAATTTCTGAACTTCATAATAATATGTAGTAGTAGTCCTATTTCTTAACAGCTTTCCATATTTATTGGTTTACTTTGGAAAACTGGATTCATATCAAAATCTTTAGTATAAACTTGAAGATCTTTTTCTCTATTTTTTTCCTGTAATATTGACTCCAATTTATAAATATTAGGTTTTTCTGTCATTTTTTCTTTTTTCTGTAAATTTTTATTCTTTTTTGTGGAGTATCCTCAAGTTTTTCGTGGTTTATTTTACGTATTGCAAACTTATACCTTGTATTACAAAATTTAAAAACCTTTTCTATTTCCTTATTTTGAATTTTTGTGACTTAATAATTGATTTCAAAATTCGGCCTAATATAATGCATCCATTGAAAAGATGTAATACGAGTATTGAACATTGAAATTCAACAAAAAAATTCATAAATGCTTTCTTAAATCTTTTAAATGATTTTCTACGTTAGAACTACTTGCTTAGTTTTGGTTCCAGGGTAGTAAGCAGTCATACTTTTTCCCCACATAGTTTTTTTTATAGTATTTTCAGAGTATTATTAACTTTTGACAAAAATAATCATTTCCGTTTTTTTGGCTCTTGTCTAGCGTTTTGTATTTAAAGGGCCATTGCAATGCTCAATATCTTCATCTTCAGTAATAATTTTAGTTTCGATTTCATCCTCACATTCTTCAATCTCATCAGTGTCTATCATGAGTTTGAATTTGGTTGCTCAAACGATGAAATGCTTGTTTTAGTTTTGATGACGAATAATAAATTTGGATACTAATACTCAAAGAAGGAAATTTTTATGATACCTTTATAATTAATTTATCTTATCAAAGGACCGCAATTGCTGTAAAAGTATGATGCAATTGTCATTAAAATGTTAACATTGTTCTAGTTTTTTTTAAAACAATTCTGTGTGTTTTTGCAAAATGGGTTTTGTCAAGTCTGACAAAAGATGCTGGCAATTAGCCTTTACTTTCATCTACTATTAAAAGCATTGCTTTAAATAAGCGTTTAATTCGATTTTTGAAAAGCTTTTTTGCTGCAATCAATTCGTGGAAATCGTCACATATAATTTCGTTAGGAACGTCTCTTTTGTTATGCCTGTTTGGAGCCATATGAGATTGTGGTTTCTGATGTGTGCGAATCAGAGCACACTTGCACCCAAGGTGTATGCTACAATGGCATGTATTATTTTTATAAACTCTTTACCGGCTCAAATAAAGATCCTGTTGCCACATGCCACACATGGCATCTGTTGAAATAATTTTGTATGTATCTTGCAGTAACTTTATTGTCATAACGCCAATTTTGCTCGTTTGCCAAAAATATACCAAAAACGGAACAAGGGACAATGCGAACGGAACAACGGACAACTTGCGAAGAAAAATATTATATGGTGTGCTACATGCCATTGGATGAAGTAATAAAATTGTGTTTTTGTCATAATATTGCAGAACACTTCTGGTTTTGTGTCGGTATTTCCTCAAGCTCGACCAATGAGGCAAAGTTAGCGATTTCTTCGCGTTATTCATGTTCAAAAATTCATTCAGCCATTGAAGTTCTTAACCTTAAAGGCTTTTCATGTTTAAATTTCATTTTAATTTTGATCACCCAGTTAGATATCATTTTATTTTTACTCGGTGGTCATGTACATTCTGTTTTTTAACTTTATTTGGATGCACTGTAACTTTGAATGTCTCTAGCCATTGTAGTCCATAGTCCTAGCTCTGCATTGTGTGCTCCTTCCGTTGCAAGTTACATTTATTTTTTCAAATCCGATGGTCCATAATTATCTTTAAAATAAAATTTGCAATCCAAGTCGGTTTATAAAATATAAAGTCCTCTATCTCATTCGTCCATTTAATTTTAGCGAGATGGTGGTGCTGCGGTCCAATTTTGCGGTACTCAGACTCGCTTATTAAAAAACATAATATTTCGAAAGCCGATGCATTTTCTTGATCTTTTTCTTTCTCAAATTGTTAGTTGTTGATATCTCCATGATAAAATCTGTTTTATTTTCTTACACACCTGGCATCTGGCAAGGCAGCTCTACTGATTTTCACATAATATATTACTCCCAGATAATTTTGAATCTGTTCGTATACCTCATTTGACGTAAGTGGTATATTTTTACTTGCAAAATATGACTTTTTAAACTTGAGCTTCAATATATGTAGTGGTGCTGGACTTGGGCAGTTTTCAATTATTATTATTTTTGACAAATTAAAAAATACATTGGCGAAAGGTGATTGGTGAACTATAGCAAATATATTTACCAATATTATATTATATCACTGTGATTGTCAAATGAAATAATATAATGTAACTATTCGGAAATACATTTTTGTGCATTTCCATACATACACTTATATTTTATTTAAATAATTAAACGAGTAAGACTTAATAATGCAGTGAAAAGGGGGCGATAATTTCAATGCAATGGTCTACGGAGATTTCTTATTTGTGAAGTAGGATCGCTAATTTAATTTCTTCATCTATTTCCATGTAGTTTTTGTTCTTTTTCGTAGTTTTCTTGCTTGCACATATTTCATTTTTTTAAACATCTAGGACTTGAGCTAATGTTGGATTTGTACGCCCAACAAATATATTATTCCAAGTGGTTATTTGTTCATATTTTTTCTGTACTGCATCAGCAAAGTTTGGCAAAATCGTTGTGCTCAAACCACTGCTTTTAAAAATGTTTTAAAATTTTTAATTATTTGATAATTTTTGTACTGCTATGCCGACTGGGCTTTTATTCATAACATATTTACAACCTTTATCAATAAACGCTCGTGGTAATCGTGCTACACCAGCACAGCGGGCTACGTGTCTCTTTTTGACGCTAGATTTTAAGCCCAAGTTTATTGCCTTTCGAAATAAAGCCCTGTTGTAATGTAAGTAGCATAACTTTATTTTGATCAACGGAAAGACATCTCTAATTGCTGCATTCTCATCTCTAATTCTCTTGCATTGCTGCGTTTACGAAATACAAATAAGTTTCTGAGATTGAAATGATGTAATCTGCGATTTTATTAATATGTACAATTTTTGCAGGTTTTGCATGTTTTGTTTTCAAGAAAGGCAAAAATTAAAGGAGTAAAGAACAATGCCTATTTTTCACCTAAGCATGTATAGAAATGAAACAAATCTTAAAATTTAGGTTGTTTTATTGTGAACTCATTACGCTTATCATTTTTTTATCAGAGACGCAGGAAAAAAAGATTTTTGTTATTTTTCTAAACTCGTACAAACTTCTTAAAAAATGAAATTATGGTTTTTGAACGTTACCTGTAGAGTTGCTACGTTCCGTTTTACTTGCTGGCGAGTGACGACTGGAAACTGACTTTTAATATTGAACTAGTTTTATTACTGTTTGTTATATTTTAAGTTCTTAATACTTTTACCTATATAGTAAATTATTATGAAGATTTATTGAAGTCAAGTTAAAAATAATACGAACATTATCAGTTTACGTTTAATTATGATGATAGAGTGAAACGGATTGTTTTGACGTTTGACAGCCGCCTGTCATATTCGAATCGGCGCTAATAAACAAAAAAAAAAACGAATCGGCGCAGTCTCTTTAATTTTGCGTTTGCGTCTCGTTGTGTACTGTGCGATTTTGTTTTGTGTATTAATAATTATATTATATTAATAGGTAGAATAATATAATTAATTAACTTTTAAATACTTGATACATATGTACTGCCTGCATATTTCCATAGATATTTGTGTTGATAATATGCCCGCGACAATTCCTAACCTACAAAGTAGTAATTCGTATTTTTTAAAATTCCTGGCGTTTAACTGGTAAATGTGAAAACAGGGAATCATTCCCTAATCTAGCACGCAGTATTCCTGCTATACTTGCGGTATGACGACCCGTCTGGTGTAGTGGTCGAGAAATTGCCTACTACGCAGCGGGTGCGGGTTCGATCCCCGCACAATACAAACATTTGTGTGCATGAACATGTCTGTTTGTATTGGTCTGGGTGTTTTCTATGTATATCATGTATGTATTTACAAAAAAAAAGTATTTAAGTATTATATCCGTTGTCTGGCACCCATAACACAAGCTTTGAGTAGCTTACTTTGGGGCTAGATGGCGATGTGTGGGAATGTCCGAAGGATATTTATTTATTTATATTTATTTATTTATATACATAAACTTTCATTATCAGGTTTTCAAATGTATGGAAGGTGTATTGAATATACGAGTAACTGTTTGAAACATTGTGGGCAAGACTTAAAGGTACCGTCGCAGTAAATGTGTTTGTAGTTCGTGACTTTGTCTTGAACTTTTTGTGCAATATAATGAAATTTGATTGCCTTCATCAACGAAATCAGCTAAGAGCAAGTTTTCATATATTTTTGGTACAGTTACTTTGCTAGCTAATGTAAATCTTTGTTTTGTTACACCCAATACTTTGTTAAGTCCTATTTTAATGTCATTAAATTTTGGCAATTTATTGATCAAACCAACTCCTTCATTTTCCATTTCAGATTTCATATCGTCATATTGTTTTTTTACTGTCATAAAATTACTTTTTTTAAAGTTTCCATTTTTATAAGAAATTCTGTATTTACAATGTCCCCTTTGCAATGTTACTCGTGTTTATCTGTGGCCGAAAGTAAATGTTTTTCCACGTTCGAACTATTATACTCGTACGGTTAAAGATCTTTATTGCTCATAAGAATTACAAATTCACTTACTGAGAGTACTGTGAATGAATGCTTTTTCGTATTTAACAATAACCAAAAATATAATGGCCTTCGATGAGCGTATTACTAGATAATAATTAAACTAGGCGGTAGATATAAAAAGATGACCGTCAACATATATGTATTTATGCTTTCTTTATTTTTATGTATATACTTATATATATTCTGTAGTTAATTTAATTTTCGATATAGTTATTTACTTTGTTTATTTAATTCAGTAATATATTTATTAGATCCTTGTTACTATGTTCCTATTTTCATTTGTTGTTTTTTTTTCTTCATAGCACCCATATTTCTGCATAACCTAAAGGTTTGACTGGCAGAGAATGCTTTTAGCATTAAGGCCACCTTTGTACACTAAATTTGTGCAATAAATTCTTTAAAAAAAAAAATGCGCGTGATTGCGACATTGATGATCATACTACCTGAGCGTACTTTGATAAAAATAAATAATTTAGTTTTTAACGGTTTAAAATATTATGCCCATTCATCTTTTTGATAAATTCACGATTAGTTTGTATTTATTTTAATAATTTTGTTATTCATTTGAAATATAATAGTTAAGATGCTTTTTAAAAATGTTCATTTTTTTTTGCTTGTTAAATATTATGATTCGGTAACGCATGATTATTGACTTATATTTAGAATTCTTTTTGTTGTTAGTTCTAAAATTATAATTGTTTTTTTTATAACCTGTTCTGTGCTATTTTAATTAAGTCAAGGTGTCTTTTTTGCATCAGTGCCACAAATCTCTATTAAGTATTCTAGCTAGGGTTTAACCAGAGAGTTACAAATTAAATGACGGATTGGTCTGGGGAGGCACTTTGTAATGCCAAACAACATACTAGTTAGGAACGCCAATTTACAATTATTTTTTTCTAAGTGTGGCCGCCAATTCAGATGATTGTCCAGAATAAGACCCAAATACTGTTCTTTAAATTTGCGATTGATTTTTTGGTCACTTATTTTAGGCTGTATCTGTTCATCGATCTTTTTGTTAATAGCCGAGAAAATTAGAAAGATAGTTTTATCGTATGGAACTGACACCATACACCTGGCATATTTCGAGCTCCATGAATTGTCGACACAGACATCAGCTCATAGTACGAATTTATAATTCGAAATTCAAATTTTAAGGAAAATGACGCAATCTTGTCGTCGTATTTGCGACACATTTTTTGCTTCTCATAGCTTTTACATACGTTATAGCAAAAACTCACTGTTAGGCGATTGCATTTTTAATCTTTGTCTTCCCGGATTGTTTTGAAACTTGGTTTATTAGCACATACTTGATTTATTTTAAGCGGTAGCTATAAGCTAACTACCCTAAGCACTCGATTTCTCACGCTTCTGTTACAATGATACAACTTATCTTTATCAATTAGAAAAGAGACTTAATGGCTAAAGATAATTCTATTGCTCGTCTCCTTGCTCGCTTTAATATTTGCGATGAAAATAATACGTCGAACATTAAAATGAACTTACATATTAATATTTTACAAATTTTATGATTATGGCTAGTATTTGGTATTGGTATTCGACAAAAACAAACATCGAGTTACTTATTCAAATTGAAATTATTTTATAATATCGTCGTTGTCGTTACGTAGTTGTTATTGAATCATAAAAATCATAAATATTAAAAATAACGCGTTTTAAAATGTATAATATAGCTGCCATAATATCAAAAATGGTTAGTCTGACTTGTACCGGTAGTAATGACGTTTTCAAAGTGACTATAACTGTAGTTCCATTTTTGGCCATTCTTCAGATAAGTTGGTGATACTGTATCTTTTATATGTTTTATCGTTTTGAAATTTGGTTCCATGTTACTACAATCATATTGAAATAGCGTACATGATAATATCAAAACCGATGTCAGTCAAATGTTTCCTATGTCATTCAAGCAGTCGTTAGTTTAAACAACTTGTAATATTAAATGCGCAAAACTTCAGACACCCGGAATGATTTTAAATTCAATTGACCTAATTCTGAAAGAAAAAATAAGAATATTAGTGGTGTTTTATTTTTACTGGCACTTCTAATATTTTTTTGCTCTGCGGCTGACGTATTGTCACCCCGTCGAGAGAGGAGAAGTACTTAGTGAAAGTAATAATAATTATATCACACCGGGCCGCTGCGCTGCACTAACATTATTATTATAACTTTTTACGCTCATGAATGTATTTTGACAGGTCTGCGCACTTGATGGCATGTCTTATTAACAAATAAGCAGGGCAACATTTTAATGTGACCCATATGAATAAGTGGTTCAATTGATTCTGCTCGTTATTCACTCACTTTATTCCCCGTCTTTCAGTCAAGACCCTTTTATTTTGAGAAAGCGCAGAGATTTAAAAGTTTAGATTATTACCAAATACTGAGTATGATAGCCATTAAAGCTGTCATAAGAATCGAACATCTAATTCTACGCAATCTAAAATTATAATACAGGGTATTGTTTTGGTCATCGACAAGCGACAGGGGTGGTTGTACAAACAATACTGATGCCAGAAAAAACTTTTTTAAATG
Source organism: Pyrausta purpuralis (assembly GCA_963924145.1). Lineage (NCBI taxonomy): Eukaryota > Metazoa > Arthropoda > Insecta > Lepidoptera > Crambidae > Pyrausta > Pyrausta purpuralis. Next base: position 3,486,723 of record OZ001647.1, read on the forward strand.
GAAAATCCCACATAATCAATTTATTATTGCGATACCAGTGAGCGAGTCACAACCAAAACCAAGTCGCCTCTTAGTAGCTTACTACTCGTAGCTACGGCGTAGTATTTCGTAGATAAACGCAAGCTACGTGCGCGGGAGCATGTTTCCCCATTCGATTTATTTTTTTATGGTTCCGTAGCCGAATGGCAAAAAACGGAACCCTTATAGTTTCGTCAAGTCTGTATGTCTGTCTGTCTGTCCGTCCGTATGTCAAAGCCATTTTATTCTGTAACTACAAGCATCACACTGTTGAAATTTGGTTGAAAGATGTATCCTGTTAACCGCTTCACGATTCTTACACAAAAAATAAAAAAAATAATGATATTTAGGGGGGGGGGGGGGGGGCTCCCATACATGAAACTAAAACCAAAAATTTTTTTTTAGTCAACCCTATGCATGTGGGGTGTCTGTAGATAGGTCTTTTAAAATGAAATATAAGTTCTTAATACCATTTTCTTTTAAAGTCTAACGTTTGCGAGATAATATACGCTTTCAAAGTGGTAAAATGGGCGTCCTCCTTCCTTTAACTTCTAAACTAAGCAAGTGTAAATTTTGAAAAAATATGTAATGTAGATTCTTACAAATACTTTCAACAAAACGGTTTGGACGGGATCGAACTAGTGGTTTTTGAGATATAGCTCATTTTTCAACAACCGCAAACATAACTTTGTTTTTCATACAAACACTAATAAATACAAAGTTATATAATTTGTTGTCAACAAAATATTGTGGTATTTTAGCTTAGTGGAAGTAAGGGGATCCCTAATTCAGTTAAAGGTGGCACGGAACCCTCAGTGGGCGAGTCCGACTCGCACTTAGCCGGTTTTTCAGAATGTTTTAAGAGTTTTTCTTTTCTAAAACCTGCACATAATTTAAAGAAGGTATTGTTTTTGAAATAAGCATAGCTCATATTATTATCCCTGATTTGAATCTCACTGACCAAAACACAACACCCTTTGTTTATGCCTTAAAAAACCTATGTTCCAAAATTACTAGGGTAGGTACTCGCTGTTTAAGTTGAAATTTATAAAATTATTTTGCTTTAAATTTCTGCTAAGCGACGCCGGGGCAGGCAACTAACATCACGTACCGTCACCGCGTTAAGTATTAGTTCAGGCAAATGCAGGATGCGCCACCCGCCCTCCCTCAATACGCATGCGGCACAGCTGATGCAATTATTAGTACCCAACACCAACGTGCAAAAAACCTCGACGCGTTTCGCCACTACAGGTGGCATCCTCAGGAGATGTTGTCGCCTCGGCTGTTTGCCAAGAACCATGAAAAACAAATGAATAGAGAAGGATAGATAGACCACAATCAACGTTACAGAGTAGGCCTCTTAATATTCGGTTACCGTAGCGCTCGTTCTCAATTGAGTGATTGTTTGGTTAAGGTGCTACGGCACCTTGAGGCTTTAACCTGTAATTGACGCATTGCCTCACGATTCCAGTCAAACTATTGATATAATTCACAATAACTATTGATATGATTTTCAACAATACATTTAGCTTTATATCATTATCATTATATTAGAAATATGTGGCCGAGTGTGTTTTTATGTTTAACCACATTCGCAATGATTTAATAACTAAAGCTATTAATATTAAGCAAAATTGGAATAGACAGAAGTATCGATAAAATTTTGCTATATTTTATGAACACGTTGCTCGGTCTTTATATTGATCAAGGTACAAATGGGCATCTTTCGACACCAAAATCGAAATACTGCACCCATCATCAATGATTTTTCTTTCGGGTGCTAGAATTCTTGAGAATTACCAGGCCACTCTTGAGCACACCACACAAATTTCCACTTACAACTATACGACAGGCCAGTGCCAGGTAGTAACACCTTTTCCTCAAGCTTACTTCCGCTGTATCTATCTTAAGAGTTTACCTTTGAGCTTTACCTTTGCGAAAAAGACTTTGATGGACGTCTGCACTCTGTATATTGAACATGAGTAAGTAATCCGCCACACATAAGATGCCAGATCAAAATATCGATAGCGATAAATTACGTACTAGTACCGCACTATTACTACTCACCGAAATTCATTTCATTATTTAAATCCCACGATATAATAATTATTATTTCGTGAAGTCTTTTATATTGACTTCATCACACATATCTCACATTGTCTCTAATTATTTATTACCCACAAACACAAATTTACAGATGAATATTATTAAGAACAGTAATTTCCTCTAAATGTGTCTGAAAACTTCATGAAAATACATGACAGATACCGTCCGTCTTGACGTTTTGAGACTTTAAATTTTCAATTGGGCAAAAAGGACTGCAGTCAACGACCTCTATGTTACACTAGACACGCTGTTTAGAACAAACTTTGTATTACAGTAAGTTAAGGCCAAATGGAGCATCTGCATTTAGTCCTGTCAAAACGTCCCATACGTCAAAAGACGAAATAAATAAATTACTGAAATGTGTTTTAGCGCCCGTATTTTAACCTAGTTTGAAAGTAATGTTTTTGTTTGATTGTATGTAGTGAATTAAAATGATTCAAAGATTATTTGGAAGCGTAAAAGTACTAATTTTAGTTTTCTCACAATTTCCATAGAAAACCAAAGATCATCTAAAAACAGACATGCCAAAAGTCTTATAGGTAGATATGATAGGTAGAATATGAATTATCTGTGTACCTTTACTATTGATCTAGAGGACTAAGTTATATCTATGAAGTATTCAGTTTTATTTCAGTTGACTTTATCATTAAAATAATTTAATAATTAATTATTTAATTTAATAATTTAATTTTAGCATACATATAAGTCTATGACTGCAGTAGATATGAGTGAAATAAAAGTATATATCAAAATCAGAGCAAATCACCACCAAAATAACTTTCAACCTCTTTTTTTTACCACATTAAGAGATACATTTCAATAAAATACGAAACACAGGTTTTCTCAATTCCTTTAAAGAAAGTGTATGCAGAATTTGAAGTAGATAGGATCGAGGAATCACGTTTTCCCATACAAACTTGGGCCCCTTTTTCATCCCCTTAGGGATGGAATTCCGAAAAATATTTTTTCCTATAGGATCCCTATGTCATACAAAGAACACACCTTCCAAAGGATATTGACCAAAGCCGGGCCCAGATTGTGTCTTTATAGTTTATATTACAAAAAAAATGTTTAAATTATAATGGCACTGGTATTTTAAGGGTAACTAAGTAAGTAAGTAAGTATTGAATTATTTAAGTAAAATATAAAAATAACCTTCTGAATGTATCAAAATGAATTTAGGTAAGGTGCATTAACTCTGCAATCACAAAATATAACCTCAAAATGTCTAATATGCCATTGAATTCCTCGTAAACCCCTAATTATTTTTCAAAAGTATTTTTTGTCTGTATTCTTTCAAATATTTATATATTTTATCCGAACATTTTCGTGGGCCGAGTTTCTATAGAGTTTTGGACAATATCCTTTATGTGCGTCGATCCATCAGTCAGTCAGTCATTCAGTACTTCAGGACAAATAATTTTATAAATATAGATTATTAAAAACACAGTACAATCACAAAACCTATTTGTCTACCTACCTATAAATTGAATTTCCGTGATTGCCTGACCACGTCCAACTTAATCCCAATTTCCCTGTTGCCAATCAAAACCACCAGACAAGGGTCGCACACCTCGTTTACGCCTTTATTCAATTACCCAAGCAAAATTTTGCTAATGACAGTTTAATCTCACGATCTGATGGAGTGCTTTGTTTTGATCCATGTAATGTGTCCTAGTCCTACACATTTTTGTTCCTTGGCCTATCGAAAGTGTCTACATTGTTTCCCTGTGGAACTACCAGGTGGCGCTCTAAAAATTAAGTTTTTAAACAAATATCATTTGATGCAGCAGAAATTCAGATAATTTATCGTTTTAAAGCGAAAATTAAAACCAATGTCATTTCTAATATGCTTCGCACTTCAGCCGCAGCAGTTATTCGGTTTTAAATGCCAAGGAAGCCCGTAGGAGCGTATGAGAGATTTTGATCGATTTGGTTAACAAGACTATGGTACGGGCAACACCACGTCAAGATAAACACTGCGGTATCTTATGTGCCGGCGACTGTACAATAAATATTTACACTCGTACAAAAGAAAGCGAAAAATTCATGTGTGATTTATATAACTGGATTCTTCTCGTAAATATTCGAAGAGTCTAAAACAATTTCTCCTAAATTTTCCGTGTTGACATTAAAATGGCACTTTTAATTTATGCATAACATTCTGTATCTTCTTGATCCTTGATATAAGATTTGAATATCAAAGCATACAATTCTTTGTTTTTGTTTCCACGGAGTGAACAATTTTTTTATTAAAACTAATTGAAAATTTTCTTTTCAGAGCATTTCCACTATGTAAAACGCATGATTGGTGCTGACTACGTAGGCATTGGAGGTGACTTCGACGGTGTAAACAGGTACTATAAATAATTATAATTTGCACTATTCCTTAATCGGTAGAGATGCAGGCTAGCGTACCATACCTATGTAGTTGATTCCACCTGTCCATACATACTGTTTTGGTGGCGCCTTTATAATGCGCGCAACTACTGACGTTTTCCTAAGGACCACCCTGGGGGGCAATCCTCGCGCAATTCGTATACGAAAAAAGTTCACCGATCGATTTGTCTTTGTCGAAGCAAAAATATTTTTGATTTCGCAAGGTCACGATTTTTATATATTAAGTTTATGTTCGTGCGATAGTTTTTTTACGTATTTTTCTTGATTTTTTCAATAAAACGGTTAAACTCGCAATAGAATTACCCCACGAAATCAGTTCGATTGCCGCGAGAATCTGCCTTCAGTGCGGTGATTCTCGCGTTAATCGAACTAATTTCGTATGGTAATATTTTTTCTTCAACCAAAAAAATGTAAAGACAACAGTCACATTAGACAACTGTGTTCCAGTTGCACTTATTTTGTTTTCTCCATAAATACCAAATCCATCAGCTTTAATATAATGGAGCATGGTTCACAGTCACAGAAGCACTCTTCAAGGAATTTCTCATTTTCGTCCCGGATAGGAATACTGTCATTCGAAAGATGTTAATAAAATAACTGATGCATGTACAAGGACGTCCACTGAGGAACATGGTTTTCCACAGCGACCGATAACCAAACGATCTGCATCCAGTGATCCATCCTGCGATCGTTACAAGGTTTTCGGTGCATCGGTGGTCGTCCTTCGCTGCGTCTTTGACCAAATCTTAAATCTACAACTTTTCTGCCCCAACGGCCATCAGTTCTTAGCGCTTTGTGGCACCCTGCCCATTCCCACTTGACCTTACTGATTCTGAACGCTATGTCCGTCACCTCAGTTCTTCTACGTATCTACACACGTACGGATAAACTTAAATTACAAGAAGACTTTTATAACACATAAGGTATCTTTCAGAGTGCCTCGCGGCTTGGAAGACGTGTCCAGATACCCGGAGCTGTTTGCTGAACTCCTGCGCAGTGGCCAGTGGAGCGTGCAAGAGCTGAAGAACTTAGCTGGACTGAACATGATGCGAGTCATGCGACAAGTCGAAAAGGTAATGAAATTAGTATCTGATGGCGTTTAAATACTTAGAAAATGTTAACATTGAGCACCCGCTTTTCTGGAACGTAAAATGATCGTAGGGACACAGAAGATATTCTTTCGAAGTCTCTTATAAAAGACCGGTTTGGACTAATTCGATTTACAGGATTGTGATTACTTTGTAGCTTGTTAATTGCTACCTTTAAAGTTATTCTAACCTTTAAAGGTACTGTGCTTGTTTGATTCAATATTCTGAATATTTCTTCCAATCGGTGCAAATCTCGGGAGATTTTAAATTCGCCTTATTTCACCATGATTTTGATATTTAGTCACATCACATAGTTAGCGACGTTACAATACGCAAATAAGGCTTTAGTCGTAGTAATAATAGTCCCCCAAGACAGATATTTTGTGTACGTACGACAGTGAGACACAGTTACTCGGTTGGTTAGTACTTCCGTTTCAGAGTGGGCAAATATTCAGGTGTATTTAGACACCGTTGGCTATTGCAGCTGTTGTCTGTACTGCAGAGTCGATATTTCCATACAGACTGGGTCGGCTAAATATTTATAGGGCATTGGATCTGAAAGGAGTGAGTCATCGTTTGATAGATTGCGTTCTTCAAATCAAGAATATGCAAAATGCAATGTTTCTGTCAATTTGATAACATTATGTTTTGGATACCAAATAATATTACCAAAGAATTTTTTAGTACTGCAACAACACGCCAGGTCCGGCTCGGCGACATCCCGTATTTCGCAATTACTTTTTTTCTACAGAATGTTGTTTATTTGTAAACACGGTTTAATACTATAGTCCTTTTCACCTTACAAGAGTTCTGTGACACTTCATCGTTTTCGTTTAATAATATTTTAAAAGTATATATTTTTTAATTTTACTGCCCTGTTATTACAAAAATATAAAAATACAAGTATCTGATCCTATAAAACAAAAACAGTATCGCTTGGTTTAATTTAGCGAAATTTAAAACAAATACCATTTAATTTATTAACTACGCAATTTGTGTAATGGAACGGTTTGCTTACAGAGGTGGGACACTCGTAAATTGGCAGCCATTTTGCAATCACTTGACAATCGCGTCATTAAGTAGGTACAAGTGCGTCAGCCTTGTATGATTTAATGCCGAAAAAAACGAAAAAGACTGTTTTAAAGTCGCAATCTCGTGAGTTCGACTGAGGGATCACTTTGAGCGAGAGCGACAAAATGATGACTTTGTTAGAAACTGCATGCCAACACGTCACCGGCGAAAAGTGGGCTAAAGTCGTCGAAAAGACGAAAACAACCATATTAAAAGACTGGGAGCGGTACATTAAAAAACCGGCCAAGTGCGAGTCGGACTCGCGCACTGAGGGTTCCGTGCCAACTTTAACTGAATTTGGGAATCCACTCACTTCCACTTAGTAAAATCCACAATATTTTGTTGACAGCAAATATAACTTAGTTTTTTAATAGTGTTTGCATGAAGTACAAAGTTATGTTTGCGGTTGCTGAAAATGTGCTATATCTCAAAAACTTTTCGTTACATTCCGTCCGAACTAATTTTCGTTGAAAGTATTTGATAAGATCTACATTATATATTTTTTCCAAAATTTACACTTTCTTAGTTTAGAAGTTAGATGGGGGGGGGGACGCCCATTTTACCACTTTGGAAGCGTCTAGCTATGAAACGTTAGACTTTAAAGAGAGAATGGTTTTAGAAACTTCGGTGTCATTTTAAAAGACCTATCTATAGACACCCCACGCGTATACGTGTGGGGTGTGTACGTTTTAGTTTCATGTATGGGAGCCCCCCCTTAAATGACATTATTTTTTATTTTTTGTATGAGAATCGTAAAGCGGTTAATAGGATACATACTCCTACCAAATTTCAACAGTGTGATGCATATAGTTACAGAATAAAATGGCTGTGACATACGGACGGACAGACGGACAGACAGACAGACAGACAGACTTGACGAAACCATAAGGGTTCCGGTTTTTGCCATTCGGCTACGGAACCCTAAAAAGACCGATTGAAAGACTAACTAATATTTCATGTTGGTGATGATGACTCTTCAAGTGATTCTGACAATGTTGATGACTCTTTAGAAACTGAATAAATAATTTAGCATTTATAATCCTGCTTTATTTTACCATGTAGGTACTTTACCATCTAATATCTACTATTTATGAACAATAAATTTTAATACGGGAAAAATATACTTATCTGATATTTTTTTACAGTTTTGCTATTTTATGTAATGAAATCGATTTTATTTTCTTAAAAAGTAAATTCGATTCGAAGAAAATAATCGGTACGACTTTACTATAAGACATCTCTACAACTGTCGAAATTGAACTGTCAAAGAACTCTTGCAAGGTGTTGTAAGGTGAAAAGGACATATATTACACGCAAAAATCTGATCTGGTTTCAATGATCCAGTTTTGTCATTGAATTGGACCAGTTCCACTTCTAAAATGACAGTATGCACAATCACAGCGATTACCATGGCACCAGTAAAAGATATACGGCGCACCGTTATAATGGTGTATTGCTAATGTGACGGTGGCAGAGTGGTATAGGCATAGGATAGCGTAGGACACGGGGTTCGATTCCTCGTCTGTTACACAGCTACAGTTGCTTTATACAAGTGAAATTTATGTTATTTAGGCCGATTTTTCAATAGTCAGATAAAACTTATCACACTGATAAATCATAAGGCGACAAATTTTTAAAAATGACAATAACGTAAGTTTGCTGTCAATTAGGTGACGTTTTTAAATTAGCCATATTGTATTTTGTTCGACGAATATTTCTTATCTGACTATTGAAAAAATAGCCCTAAGTTTGTATAGTGACAAAACACTATAAAAACAGAAATGTTATTATAGTGTCGTAGTTTTGAAATATATTTTTTTGCCTGATACGTTTCTAGCAAGGTCATGGTAAGCTACGGTGTAGTAGACAGCAACCTTTAAGTGGTTTATTTTCGACAGGTTCGAGACGAGATGCGCACCAATGGCGTGGAACCCCTAGAGCACCCAGATTCACCGAACGACAACGGCAACTGCACCAGCAACGCGTTCTACACGGAGTACGTCTAAATTGTGCGCGTGCGCATCTCTGCCGATACTGCGATCGTGACACTGTTCTCACACTTGATAGAATTTTAAGCGTACATCAGAAAGCTAACTAACTATTTTATGGCTTTGGGTTAATAACAAAGTAATGCTGACAGTTGTTTAGCGTGCACTTGACATTTTTTTATCGTATATCAGAAATCTTTGTTGCATTATTTGGATTGAGTTAATATGATCCTAATGTTAGGTAACATTTTCTCAGTTTCTTGGATGCTTACAATACATTAATGACAATATTTTTGCACATTCAGTTTGATGTTAGCATGAAAAATAGGCGGTGTAGCCCCAAGTTAATATGCTCAAGATTGGGCAAGTGAACCAAATTTGTTACTTAAAAAATAGCTATAAGCATTCAACTAGTTAGAACTGTGTTTCACAAACATAAATACTTCTGAGAGTAAACACGCTCTGTATTTTGGAAACAGATAATCTCCGCCATTACATCTTGCGATCATTTCGTAAATGGAAAAAGCTTGAAACCAGCGCTGTGCTATCTAAGCGTAATTAATCACAACGTGCGGCGGTGCTGTCTGCTTAAAACAAAACAAATGACATCCGCCGTTATCCTCGCCAGACAGGTATTCCATCACTTTTTGACAATCAATAAAAAGTTTTACGGCTATTTCGTTTCTATTTGGTACACTGGGGTTGATAACCGGTCGGTAGAGTGATTAAGTAACATGCAAGCAATAACGCTACATGTGACACACGATAGCAATGCGTGTGTGGCTTGACTGCAGTGAACGCTGTCAAGTCACTGTCAAGAGTGTTCGAGAGCAGATTATTTGGCAGCGAATTTTAAGGGATAGAGAAAGACTTTCATACCTTGAAAAGTTCGCAGCTTCATGGAAGTCTACTTTTAGTATATTTTAAAAGCTCTGAGTTTGCGAAGTCTTTCACAGCGCTGACAAATAATGTGCTCAGAGACTCTTAGCAGTGACTTGACAGCGCTTCCTCCTGCTATGCGACTCATGTATTTGCATCGCACACGATCACACTTTAAACCTCTGTCGTGTTTTCAATGAATGACAGTCTCGGACTACTTTGTCTATTTGACAGACGTTAAACTGTCATAATATGTGACAGATAGATAGCCAATGGCTGTAATCGTCGCAAAGTACGAAACTCTTAAGTATGGAATAGCCCCGATCTGCAAGTAGGTATGCGCAATGTGTCATGCCATTGTAGCCGCTTTGAATTTGGCAGGTGTGTGAAAAGTGTCCACGAAACAATGTTCAGGATCCGACTTAATTCCAATTGATGTATATTTAAACAAGTAAATGTATACAATATTACAATATTTGTTAACCCCAATCGATGAGACTCGCTGGGAATTTCGTTTTGAGACAGAATATATAAGTTTGCGAACGTGAGAAAATAAATAGTGACAAACGTAGTTTAGCAATTAAAATCCAAACATTGTGTTATTAATAGTAACTAAATGACTAATAAAATAGTTGGATTCTTTTCGCTAAATATCATCCATAATCTTGTATCAACGACAGCGCATCTTTGGAACAGCATCTAAGGGTCAATTTCATAGGTCGTGTTAGCTTAACTCGGGGTTGGATTAATAGTGAGCCACCCACTCAAAAGCTTGTCGTCGTCTCTTTCTATGCCGCGTCTGTTCAGGTCTGGAGACAGGAGCGAACCCATTTCATTAAAAAAAAAAAAACTTAATATTGTTCTGTTGCCGCCATTTTCTTTGACGTTCGCAGCGACAGACGCGGCAACGTTATTAGTTGTGTGCCAAGTAGCTGGGTGAACCTTAATCGAAGATAGCGCTCGCAATAACAGAAAATAAGAAATGCATTATACTTAATTAATACATAAAAATCGATACTAGTGATTAACGAAATAAAATTTAATAAAAAGATAATACAATATTTAGTTGAAATGTCTTTGGTTTAATTGCTTTTCGTAATGACAGCCAGCCATTTGTCATTTGAGCATTCTCCAATAGTTGTGGCGCTGTAGTCGCCGACGGTTCTACTAACCCCGAGTTATCGTGCTAACGCTAGTTAGGGGAGCTCTATTTAACAGACAACCACATAGATGATTATTACCCAATTAGAACTAATTGCATCAGGAGCCGTTCTATACCGACTTTGGAGCTATTGCATTTGATAAGTGGATCCATAAGATTATCATTTGAGCACTTTATAAACTTTATCCCATGATTGAAAAAAACATCAATCTATTAGTGTCAGAAATTTAATGATAATGCCATTCCATATTCAATTGAATTCCGATTATCACTGAATGCGATAGCTTCAATTCACATAATCAGATTTTAAAGGTCTCGTTTGGAATTATAAGACGGTCCAAATGGAGCCCTTTCTTAAGGTGGCTATTGTAATCATCAGTGTTGTAGTAGAATGATAGATGTTTACTGTAAACTAAGCACCCTTTCCTTTATCTCTCTGTATCTTTTGGGGTGACATATCAACACTCTACTGATATCCTGCGCGAATGGCTAACTCCGAGACGATAAATCATTGACATTGCAATTCTGATTAGGCTTGCAAACTGTTTCTGGACTGTACAAAAACCACGGATGATACCTTTTCAATTATCGGCAGCTAAATTATCCCTCATTAACCCAGCGACTATAACAACTTAGTATCGCGCAAATGATTCTAATAACGTACATAGCACAATTTTAGAACATCTAAATAAAAGCATTATATTGTTGATATGAAACGCCTAAAACCTATTTATATTTATTTATACCATGCCCGCGCTAGGTACGTGTCAGGCACGAAAAGCAACACGATACACTACCTTGAACGGATTAACAGCGTTCTGTCTACCGTTAAATTGAGCGGGAGCGAGCGAGAACGTATTTTGCCGGTGCTGACACGCTCCGTGCATGACACGTGACGTTGTTGGTCGGTGACGGAACGGTCTAGTGGGCAATTCAATACAAATACTTTTTTTTTTACCTGTCACGTGTCTCTGGGACGCTGCGCTGTAGTAGGCTATAAATATATGGCTTATTCAAATTATTTCTATTCAAATGACCTGTGATCAACATTATAAAATATTATAGAAAAGTAGCCTTTTAGATCTTTGCGAAGGCAGTGTTAAGTTTCTGCAACCTGCATCGGTTAGTCCGTGGTTTTAATGTACTACTTAGAAAGCTTTAGAATTGCAACAACGTATTAAAAGTGTATCAAGTAGGTAGAACAAATTAAATGTATTTTTAATTGGAACTAACAAAATTTGAATTAAAAATATAAGCCTTTAACAGGAAGCTTTTATGAGAGAAAACGGTAAATAAAACCAAAATATCTTTTATTTACAAAAAAATGTGATTAAACAAGAATTAAAAGTTCTGGTTAGAGATGTAGGTAGAAAATAAATTTTGACAATGTTAAAATGTTATCGGTTGAATTTAAAATAAGCGTTATTATGTAACGGTTTGCCAGTTTTGATTTGACTGTAGAGATTTGATTAAAACATGCTGTTATATAAAAAAGGAATTGAAAGCCAGTGTTGAAGCAGGATTGTTCCTTTCTTTACTTCACTGTGTGGTTCATATTTGATATATTAAATTGGTGTAGTTAGTATGAGTTATAATGTAGCGACACTTTCTTATGTTATTCGTAACCTAAGTCTAACCGCGTCCTAATCGCGTTACTGTAGTGTAATCAAGCAAACAAATTGTATTTTATAATTATTGTTAGCGTGATTCTAAAGGAATCTGTTGATGAACACGCAAATACTTTTCGTAAGTTTCATGATTTTATTTTATATGAACTGACGTTCAATTTATTCACAAACATGCATTAAATCTTCTTTTGTTTAGTTCTTACGACAATAAGATCCTACACGTTCTACGGGATGCCCTCTCGATAAAATCTGTGAACATTATTAATAGATCTAAATAAAAATATAAAATATAATGATATTTGGAAAATAAAGTAACTATTTCTTATAAATTACGACTGATAAATTTTTTGAACCTTTATTATCTAGCATTTAAACTAAGTGTTTCATCTGAAATCTGGCTGTTATTTTGTGATTCGTTTTGAATAATATTGATGTATAATATTGGATATGGTGTACTAATAGTATTTCTTGACATAAGCGCACAAAACAGTATTTTCAGACTACGGCCAAACGACTTATAAAAATTACAGGATTAATCCTGGAAAAAATAGTACGACGCATTTGGTTAGGTGGTATCTATCATGGAGTCTGGATTTGTTACGAAGTAAAATTTGAATTACCTTAATATTTTTCATATACTGTAAGCCTTGTAAACTAAAGAGTTTTGCGTAACAAACATCTCGTCTTAATCCAAGCTGCCACCTAACGCATAGCGTAATACATACTGGGAGTGGACTCCGTGTATATTCCTGCGTGTTGGAAGCCTGAAATTCCGTTTCACGTAAGGGTCAGGTAAACGATATGTAAACAGTATATTCAGACCATTAGCGTGAGATCAAAGCAATTGGAAATTCCCAAATAAACACGTTTTTATTTCGAGGAGCAATTTATTGAGTACTTATGTACGCAGTATAAACGTAGGTACCTACGTTTTTCTTTGAAATCTTACTGTTTTCGTGTCGTCTCCAGATCGTCCTTATAAGAATTTCGATAAACAAAAACAGCTGAAATTGCGCCGATCCGTAACACTCGTCATCCTACAAAGTCCACAAGCCATTCCAAAGTGCAATATACTAAAGAAACAAAACACATTGTTGCACTAGAAGACTGCGGCAACAATATTGCAGCAAGAATAATTTGTTTTACACCTATAACGGAACGGCGTCTTTGTTTCTGGCTCCCGACTCGCAGTTCCACCATTTTGAAAACAATAAACAGTTTCAAAAACTAGGGCGTAGACACATTGTTGAATATAACAGAGCACCACAGCACAATTTAAAATGGCGTAGCGAGCCCGCTTCGTACTAAGCGGTTTCAATCTAGCAAACAGCTAAAACGGTTTCATTTATGTCACCATTAAATTGTAAATATAGCTACATTAAAATCGCTCTAGTGATATTATATAGCTGTCGATAGATTATGAACATTAACATACTGTTTACAATTTAAAGCATTATTTTCCATTATTTATAAATCTATCGAAGTGAATCCTTTAAATCACAAATTATCGCGCTGACTTGCGCATGAAATTATCAAATTGTCACTGATTGGTCAAATTAACAATAGGCCGTTCTGTGTCCTTAAAGTTCTTTGGCTATACACATATTATTTTTTCTATCCAAACAATTTAATGTTTAATTCGGAATTATTTTGACACGAAAACAATTAACGATTACCATTGCACTGTTAATTTATTTTCGACAACAAACAAATCACGATACAAAACAAATATGGCGGTGCGGGGCTCATGGCGTTCAACCAATCATTGCGCGAGAAAAGTTCCCTCGCATGCCACTTCACAATTAGACGGTTTCAATCTACCGAAAATTAATACGTTAAATTGTAGACAGTATGATACAGTTCACAATCTATGGATAATTTACAATATGCGAGCGAGGTTATAATGTAACGGTATTTACAATTTTACGGTGACATGGATAATTGGAATGGGAATACTCAGTTCTTTTATTTTTACCTTATTCCTAATAACGCAAACAGTTACACTGTTTTGTCTCGTTCTTTCTTTGCGCTGTCATCATTTGACAGAAAGTGACAAAACAGTATAATAGCTAAAATAGGTTTATTAGACTGTTTGAGTCATTATAAGTAAGGGAGTTTTTTTTTAATTCATTAGCTGATATAGAACCATGAATCAAATAACATCCCGGACTAGACAGGACGTAAATCCAAGTCGAGATCACGTTTACTTATTTTGATAACTCAATGCTAATTTTGCCAAACAGGAGCTTAGACCATTTTTGATTTTGAAATGCCATTGTAACACCACTGCTTAGTACGAAACGGCTTATGTCCTCCTATTTTGTGACTAGCGTATTTTAACGAGCTTTATAACGTATTTTAGGCGTGTGCGCTTGTGTGCTGTAATTTGAGTGGTCCGTCGCTCCTCTTAACCTAATTATTTGACGGCCAGTAAGCCTTTATGCCCTTATCGACTTTCCTCCACACAACTACACAGCTACGGACCACTCAACCCACCTTTCTGAACTGTTTTATATTTAATACACGACTTAATAAAACAAATAAACACAATTGCTGTATACTTATTTTGTTGTTTTATTTAACACTAGCGGTCCCGGAGAATTGTTCAGCTAGAACAATCAAGCTCTTCAATCTGGAGATCATATGATTTTACCCCACTTCAGGCCACATACGCCTGTTCAGCCGCAAAGGTACGAGACACTGAGTACACCACTGCTTGGTCTACCGTACAGCCTTGCATTTTTAGCACGGTAGGCGCCCAACGTACGCCTTTCAACCGTACCGTGGATGTACTAGACCGATAATTGGATGATGATCGAGATTAACTTTGATAGACAGTATGACGGTTTCATAACCTATAAACCTGATCGTGTTCAAAGTCCATTACGTGTCCTATCTCATAACTGCACACTCGAATTTGATTCGATATTCCATCATGGAATGCCGGTTCCTGTCATCCGGCTTCATCATCTTGACCTTGAAACTTAATCGTCGTCAAAGTTCATAACAATACCTTAAAACAATCTCAACACGGTTATGATACGATACTTTAAGCCTTCATCATCAAACAAAAATTATTTTCACAACAAAGTCTAGTAATTCCTGAGATTAACGCATTCGAACAAACAAAGTGCTAATTTAACCAACTTCAGATAAGACCTATCCGAATGAGGCACGATTTTACCAACGTTAGGTAAGGAAATTCGTTGAATATAAAACAAAACGCCTATTCCAAAATCGTCATCTATTTGTCAGCAATAATTTATGTACCTACCGAAATGACATTTTCAAAATAGGTCGTTTTTACTTATTCTGACGGACAAGTATTATTTGGCGTAGGTAAAATCGGCTCTTGATAAGTATAAAACGACCGAAATTAAAATTTCGTTTAAAAAAATGATTGCTAATAAATAGCTGACGTTTTGAAATTAGACATTTTGTATTCTATTCGACGAATATTCCTTATCCATAGTTGGGAAAATCAGGCCAAATGCTGATAAGTATTACTAATATATGTTATATGTTAAGAATGTTTTGTGATGACTTCTATTTTTACGAAATATTCAAAGACAACGTTATTTTAACGAACATTGTGAATAAGAAATATAATGGAAATTATTTTCATGACACAAAAGACTGAGTAAACAAATATGTGTCCCACCATACAAAGGAAATTCGCGTCGCTCTGTCCTGCCTAACCCGAGTTTTAACCGAATGAATTGTTTGAAAATAATAATGTTCCACGTGTCAGAAGGGCGCCTCAATTTTGACGTTTCGTATATATATATATTTTTTAAACTTTCGCGTTGCATTATAACTTATAACTGCGGGTCTATACGCGACGTATATAATGTAGTAGTATTGCCAAATTGACTCACCGACATATGACTTGGCCAAACACGTTGCTGGAGTGCTGCAACCATTAGTTGGGAAAACACCGTCTTTTGTGAAGGATTCTTTACACTTCAGGGACATAGTGAAGAGCATTAGGTTGGAACCCGGAGATTTAATGGTGAGTTTCGACGTGGAGTCACTTTTCACTAATGTACCATTAAAGGATTGCATTGAGGTCATCAAGGATAAACTGTGTGATCATGAGTTACCCAAGGAATATATCGTTCTTATTGAAAATTGTTTGGACGGGAACTACCTACTCTTCAGAGATCAGTACTACCTCCAGATCGACGGCGTTGCAATGGGTAGCCCACTCGCACCGGTTATTGCAAATATCTGGATGGAGCATTTTGAAGACCTAGCTCTAGCTACTGGGCCGAGTACTGTAAAACTCTGGAAAAGGTACGTTGATGACGTTTTTTGCGTTATCCATGGAGGCCAACTGGAAATAGAACAATATATTGACCACCTGAATTCCATCCATCCGAAAATAAAATTCACTTATGAGATGGAGAAGAACAGATGCCTCGCGTTCCTTGACATGGAGATCAAGGTGAAGGTGGATGGAACATTGGCACACACTGTGTACAGGAAGCCCACACACACAGACCGATACTTACACGCCTCTTCTCATCATCATCCTCGGCATCTTCAATCGGTTATAACGTCATTAACGAATAGAGCTCACAATCTATGTGACCCTGAGCATTTACATAAGGAGCTTGCACATGTTCAGGAGGTACTACGACGAAATGGATACAAGATGCCGAAGGAAAGAAGAGGGCGCAGGGAGAGGGGGAAGGCTTCTGAGGCTAGTCGTCAAGCAGCATTTTTACCATATGTAAAAGGCGTAACGGACAAAATTGGATCAGTACTCAGTAAATACTCCATTAAGACTGTATATACTCCGTTACGTAAAATAGCACAAATACTACGATCGCCTAAGGATGTATTGCCTTTTCAAACTCCGGGGGTTTACAAAATAGACTGCAGCTGTGGTAGTTCGTACATTGGCCAGACAAAACGGACTATAGCCGAAAGAGTCAAGGAACACATCGCTGCAGTGAAAAATCGGCAGACCAATAAATCCGCGGTGGCAGAACATCTGCTTAATATGGGGACTAATCACTGGATGGAGTTACATGACCCGAAAATCCTTTCCACGGATCGCCATTACCATACTAGGGTAACACGTGAAGCGTTTGAAATCAAGAAGTATAATAATTTCAATCGGGAAGACGGGTTTAAGTTGTCATCGGCCTGGAATCCAGTGATTAATAAGTGCAAACCGTGTGTGTCGCCTTTATCAATAAACATTAACCCGGATACTGTGAGTGTTGTATGTCGCACTGAACCTACTGACTCTAGTTCACGTGCACAACAAATATCGGATAGTTGGAGGGTAGCAGAAGAACCGGCCGCCCGATGCAGACGAAGACGCCGAGCGCCAGTCTCCTCGTGACCACGACGGTTGCAACACCGTCTAAACGTCGAGGGTGTAAGTAGTTACAATACTACTACATTATATACGTCGCGTATAGACCCGCAGTTATAAGTTTTGACGATTCGTGTTGGACAGCCACCCCACGTTTAACGTGCCGCTGGTTATAACCCGCTGTCGTGCCGTTGCAGTACGTTAGCAATCCGATACCAAACGTCTTAATACGCCTTCACATAAGAGCGACAGCAGTGCGAGAGCAATGCGACAGCAGCGCGACAGAAGCGCGACAGCAGCGCGACAGCAGCGCGACAGCAGCGCGACAGCTACGCGACAGCAGCGCGACTGCAGCGCGACAGCAGCGCGGCAGCTGCGCGACAGCAGCGCGACAGCTGCGCGACAGCAGCACGACAGTAGCACGACAGTGGCGCGATAGCAACGCGACAGCAGCGCGACAGTAGCGCGACAGCAGCGCGACAGCAGCGCGACAGCAGCGCGACAGCAGCATGTCTCTCTAATGTGAAGGGCTTCTTGCTGTCATTTTATATGAAATTGACAGCAACGCGACTGGCTCGCGACCGTCGCGCTGCTAAAGTCGCCTTAGTGTAAAAGCGCTCTTAATTGCAAGCGTTTCTGACTACCTTGCGTTCATATGCGAGTGAATATTTAAATAAATAACAAGCATTTAAGCCATGGACTTAGCCGAAGAAACTGTTAGTGCTCTTGTTGAAAAACATCCAATAGAATCAAAAACGCCGCTCCCGTACCAAAACATCATTGATGTTTTTTGTGATTTCCATAATGTGTTCCGTAGGTTACAATATCCAATCATATTTTATCAATTATATTACACAGGCTTAAAAATATTTCAATGAATTACTTAAATTAGTTAAAACTAAAATTCAACGACATGACACTATATTATTCCGACGTATTATATCAGCTGAAAATGAAAATTCGATGAGAAATGAGATCTCACGTCTTGTCGCCGCACTATTCAAAAACATAAAGTTTTCGACGTCTGTTACCATGAGTTTATTGTATTTCTAGTTCAGCAAGTGACCGCTGGAGGCGCTGCTGTGCAATTTTCCATACCCTTTTTTTACTTCGTCGCTAGAGTGTAAAACCGCCTTAAACTCATGCTAAAGAATGACTGCCTTACCACAAATAATTAAACTAGGTTTGGACAACTGTTAAAATATGATACGGCTAGTTTAAAAACAACGTCAATCAAGTCAAATGACATAAGGGTGACATACATTACACTTTAGCCGCATAACATTTAAACAGTAGTTCAAACCTTGTTTATTTATTTGTGGTAAGGCCGTGATTCTCGCTACAACGTGCCGGGGCCGAACCGTGCCGGAGCCGGGAAAAAATCCCATAGACATTCGAACACCGTGCTTTGTCCGGGCCCGGCCGGGGCACGTTCAGGCATGAATCACTTCATACAAAATGTATACAATAATGTTTGACAGCGCCCCGGCCGGCGGCCCGGCGCCGGCACGGTGAATCGAGAATCAGCCTTAATGGGACTGTCGTCGAACGTTTTCGGTACAAACGGCGCACTGTTGACTCTCCCTACATTTTGAATGGAAACAAATAAGCGTCCATGTGCCATACGAGATAAGCACTTTGGCACTAGTGCGGACCGACACAAATCATCTAAATTTAAGACGCCCACTTGTATACAATGCCCGTAATTATAAAAGCAGCGACCTCTCCATATAAGTCTATGTATGAAAGCTTTTCGGCTTAATTTGGAGACTCGCCAAAGGGAATACAAAATAAATATGGGGCGCAAAGATCACGCGTTTTCGTAATGAGTGGGGTCGCAAATATTCGAGACAAAGAGTTTCATCGTCTTATTTCAATTGTTTATGAATTAGTATCACTTTTTTACGTAACAGTTTTTTTATTTATCAAAATTAAGACTACAGTCAGGGCGTCACAAACTGAGTCATTAGACAGTAATATCAATAGCGAAAAGAAATGTAACGTACTGAGTGCGCCGCGTTATCGGTAAGTGCAAGTTACCTACGCTAGTTATAAATATTATAATAGCAGACCCCCGCAACTGCGTCCGCGCGATTTGAGTTTGCCCCCTCTCCACCCGTCGCAGCGTTGTGTTTTATAGCATAAAGCCATCCTCGATAAATGAGCTATCCAACACAAAAATATTTTTTCAAAGCAGTCGAGTAGTTCTGGCATCTGTTCTGAGATTAGCGCATTCAAACAAACAATGAGTTTCTTTGAGTGAGGGAGCAAACTCAAAACGCGCAAAGTCGCCGGGGACCGCGAGTATTATCAATAAAATACGAAATCACAATTGAAAAGAAATTGTAATATAAAGAATAAAATCATCATAAAATAACACTAAAACCTTCCCTTTGACGCAATAAGTTATATAAATTAATTACCTCCTCTACTCTACAATTACTACCAGAGTTGTTATCTAGTGAATTTCAATATCCCTTTCAACCGCAAAAAGGCGTCTGTATCCAATGCTTGCTTAGCGAATTTGTTTTCAGAGGACTCGGCTTCTTTACCGAAATCAATTTCGGTGAATGTGTGGGAACCCGCGTTTTGTTTGCGTTATTATTATTCCAGCCTTTGTTCCGATCAACAGCGCAGTCGTGAGGGTTAACGAAATATCTGGAATTAGAAAATTCACCCGTAGTCATAACTAAATAGAAAATAAAAAAACTTGAAGTTAAAAAGTGTATCTTTAATTTTGAAACATTGTCTACAGTCTGTTTCTCTTTGCTAGTCGATTATTGTAAACAATGTAGACATTCATTTTTAACGAAATGATTTATTAACTCAAAGCATAAATAGGTAAAACTTACTTAGATATTTTTAAATAAAATAGTTAATTAATTTTATTCACTGATATTATAATAAAAGTTATGAAAAGATTGTTTATATTATTGAACTAGTAAAGAAAAACGAAATTTGGGTGTTAGTTTTCAGGTAAAATGTACAAATGAAAGGGGGAAGTTTGTATCTCAGATAAAATCCTTTGAGTGAATAAACACGGGCTTTTGGTCTGGTTTACTACTTGTAATTGTATATTTAACTCTTTCGTGGACAGTGAACGTCTATAGACGTCATAAAAATAAAGGTTATATTGTGTCTGGTGTGCTGCACGCGAAAGAGTTAAGAAATATTTAATCAGCTAACCAGTGAATAGATTCAGCTCGGTAGAAATGATTGGGTCTAGCTTAATTGATTTTTTCCAGGAAAGTCTGCCTATGGAACATTCTATTCAGCTTTCATCGATCACAAATTTTATCTGCATCGCCATATGCTATGGACACCCAAATGTAAGTGATGTGTGTATGCATTACCTCTTCAAAGTGTAATGTTAAATGCGCAAAAACTCAGACACTGAATGATCTCAATTGACCTAATTCTGAAAGAAAAAAATAAAGAACATAAATTTGTAGTTTCATACGGTGTTTTAGTTTTACTGGCATTTCTGATCATTTGTTACTCTGCGCTGCGGACGACGCTCGGTCGAGACAGCACAGGAGTCGGCTCGTAGTTATATCAACGGGCCGCTGTGTCTTGCTGACAGTATTGATATTACTACTTACGCTCAAAAACAAACTATAAATTATACGTTGCTTTACGTACTTTGGCGAGTTTGTACGCGCACGTGCTGTCTTATTAATCAAATAAAGTAAAAACCGACTTCAAAACCAAAATGCACTAAAAAGTCTTAAATAAACTCTTCACCACTGAAAGGAAAGGAATCCGTTTTAGGCAAAGAATTTCTTTTTGGATTCGGTGCTGTGATAGTTGATGCTTGATGGTCAAAGTGATGGCACCGACTCCAAAAAGAAATTGTTTGCCTAAAACGGATTCCTTTCCTTTCAGTGGTGAAGAGTTTATTTAAGACTTTTTAGTGCATTTTGGTTTTGAAGTCGGTTTTTACTTTTTTTAAAGTTTATTTTCTTTATTTTTAGTGATTACATAAGAGGGGGGGGGGGGGGAGTTGCACCTTATGATTCTATTTTTTACGAAGCTACAAATTACCTATCATAAGTTTCGTCATTATAATTACTGAACTCCTAGGCGTTTTAAGGAGTTCCACCATCAGCTCAGACCCACAAAATGTTGACTATCAGACGTAACAACACGTCAACATTAAGATTCTAGTAAAGAAACACTATACGTGCTTTTGAAATTTGAGGGTTTCCCTCGAATACACCAAGATCCCATCATCAGATCCCAAAATGGAAAAAATGGGACCAACTAGAAGGTATACCCTCTAAGTAGGTGAAAAAATTTTTCGATTCGATCGACAAACGACTGAGATATGAGGTAACATACATACAAAAAAAAAAGATTAAAAAAAAAACATACAGTCGAATTGATAACCTCCTCCTTTTTTGAAGTCGGTTAAAAAGACAGGGCCACATGTGATATAAGATTTCTTGAACTGTGACTTATATTAAAAAGTTGTTTAATTGATTCTGCTCGTAATTCCAATCAACCTTTTTTCAGTTTTTTGTGCATTTAACGTTGTATAAATATAATTTTCGATCAATTTCAACTGATGATGAATTACCGACGATTGACAGCGCTGTCGTTAAGATATGTGGAAAACATATGCATGGATAAATTAAACTTAAACGAGTAGAACCATAGACAAAGAAAATTAGCTTTGCGTAGTTAACATTTGACCCCTCAAGCATCAAAAGCATCCCTTTACTCTCCTACAGACATTTTCACGAATTGATGTTTGCACTAACATACGAAAAGACATAAATGTTCCCGAAAATACTTCTATGTTCAAAAGGCATTATGCATGAAGAAGTACTGAATAAGGGAAGTTTTCGGGGATGGACATTTTAATCATAATAAGAATGAAAATATCCACGATATCCAAACTCTACAGCCCTTTATAAAGGTGCCGTTGTGTGTTTAGGGTCCGCCCACATCGACCCTTTATACAATTTACTCACCAACTTAGTTGTATGGAAATTATTAGACTCGTGTGTTTGTGTTCGATGGATCTGACGCCATTGTTTATTTATTAAACTAACAGATGAGGGGGGGCTCCCATAAATGAAACTAAAACCAAAAAAAAATTTTTTAGTCAAACCTATACGTGTGGGGATAGGTCTTTTAAAATGACACCGAGGTTCTTAAAACCATTATCTTTTAAAGTCTAACGTTTCATAGCTAGACGCTTCCAAAGTGGTAAAATGGGCGTCCCCCCCCCCATCTAATTTCTAAACTAAGCGAGTGTAAATTTTGAAAAAAATATATAATGTAGATCTCAACAAATATTGTCAACGAAAATTAGTTCGGACGGAATCGAACGAGAAGTTTTTGAAATATTGCACATTTTCAACAACCGCAAACATAACTTCATACAAACACTATGAAAAACAAAGTTATATTTGTAGTCAACAAAATACTGTGGTATTTTACTAAGTAGAAGTAAATGGATTCCCTAATTCAGTTAAAGTTGGCACGGAACCCTCAGTGCGCGAGTCCGACTCGCACTTGGCCGGTTTTTTATTAAACTAACAAACAAATTACGTTGTCGTCTTTTCGAAGATACTTGATTGTTTTTTTTTTTTATTTGTTAACCGTCTCGCGCGACATAGTCCGCTTCTCGAGAAATTCCTGAACAGTAATACATGCACTTCCGAAACTTGGCATACGTTTTTGGAACCTTAACTTAATCATCATACTAAAATATTATCAAATTTCAACAATATCTGTAACGTGCAGGGCGAATTGAATACTTCTTATTATTAGAGACGGTTAAAAGAAGCGCTTTGCAATTAATTTTATGAGTATACAAAATTAATTCAAGTGAACTTCATATTTGTACCCGTAAAGTTTAAGTATTTAGTGGCCGGGTTGAGTAAACACAATCCTAAGGCACTCAGGTTTCACCACCACAGATAACTTAGGACTACAGATGTCCAGTGCAAAGGCGCTAACATTTATTGACGTTAGATGTTTTGTAATGAGGAAAAAACAAAACAAACGAAGAACTTCATGAAATAGTAGGAGCTCTTCCGCTTCGCTTGGCTCAGCTTTGGCGAGGACAGTACACAGACAGGACAGGGGACACGTCCCCAGATTAAAGACAAAATGAGATATTTTTTCTTTCCTTTGTGTGTGAAAGAGAGTTATTTTAGATCAAAATATGGCTCAGTGGCACCCAATTATTTTACCTACAATTAAGTTTAACAAGCACCAGATATTTTTCAAACTCTATACTTGGATGAATTAACCACTGGATATGAAACGCAAGAGCGAATGTATGAAAACATCATTAGCCAATTTCTGCGGGGCGGGGGAGCTTGTCATGTCAATTTTTGACATTTAGTGCATTAAAGTGTCGATATTTTTTATCGATATGTGTGGAACGAATGAAGGAACGAATCTATTGTGAAAATACATATAATTTTTATCATCAAAACAATAAATTACATTATGAACATGTATAATGCACAAACCATCGTGTTACGTCCACTGGCTAGCCTTCAGGATCAGCAGGATAGTTCTTCAATGAAGTCGTTTATTAACGTAGAAATAATTCGTTTATTAAGAGCGGTTATATTCGGTTAACAGTGACAATGCGAATAGAATGACTAGCAAAAATGTAAAATCGTAATACAAATGGTTGACAGCGCCATCACTCGGAGATCTTGAGAACTTCATCCAACGATCGTGCGGTCGATAACATCAGTCGCGTAGCGCTGCTCGTTGATTGATTGTAGTAGATGAGTAAGTAGGCGCTAGATGGCGCCATAGGTCCGTAACATGCCCCCGGCCTTGGAAGGATCACTTCCAAAATGAGTAGAGGACCAGGATCAGTTCTCAGCATCCATGGAGTCCACAGGTAATGGACATATCTTGCAACAGGCTCGTTGAACTACCCCGTTCGCTGTGCGTATGTCAGCTACACGGGATACGCCGTCTCTTCCTGTGTACAGACGTACAAATCTGCCTAATTTCCATTTTAGAGGTGGAAGGTTATCTTCTTTGATGAGGACAAGACTGTGAAGCTTGATGTCCTCCGCATATTTCTTCCACTTCGTCCTCAACTGTAGCTCAGAAAGCGCTGCGCTGCCAGAAATGCTGCCGTATTTGTTCGACTCGACGATAACGTGTCAGGTTGCCAGTCCTCTCGTTCGTGACATCAGGTGATGCTGTTGAGGTCAGCGGTCGTCCGATGAGGAAATGTGCCGGTGTCAATGGCAAAAGGTCGTTTGGATCTGAGGACAGAGGGGAAATGGGACGGGAGTTCAGGACGGCCTCGATTTGTGTCAACACCGTACTCAACTCCTCGTAGGTCAAATTAGCGTTTCCTACAACACGTTTCAAGTGAAATTTACAAGACTTCACACCTGATTCCCACAATCCACCAAAATTACTTGCATAAATGGGAATTCTATGAAATCGTATAGCATTTTGAGTGGAAAAATCAGAAATTTGTTCATAGTTATCGTTAATTATTAAGTTTAGCTCCTTTTCTGCACCTACAAAATTTTTCCCATTGTCGGAAAACATTTCAGCGGGTTTTCCGCGTCGAGATATAAAACGTTTGAAAGCCATTATGTAATCCTTAGTGGAAAGACTACTAACTAGCTCTAAATGTATAGCACGGGTTACAAAGCAAATGAACAAACAAATGTAACCTTTCATGAGTCTAGACCCCCTTCCTTTTCTGTTTAAAATCATCACTGGCCCGGCATAATCTACTCCACTTCGGCAAAACGGATATCCAGGGTCTACACGGGCGCTAGGTAAATTTCCCATAATAGGTGTTAAAGTTTTACCTTTCATCCTCGTGCAGATAACGCATTCCTTAACGATTTTCCTTGCTAAGTCCCTTGCCTTCAGTGGCCACCAAGACTCACGCATGTGAGATATTAGAAGAAGTGGGCTTCCGTGCATTAAGCTTATGTGTTCGTACCTAAAAAGCAACACAGTGTACCGATGACTACTACACAACAGAACCGGGTGTTTCTTATTAAAATCAAAACTCAAGGAATAACCTAACCTGCCGCCGATTCTTATCAATCCATATTCATCTAGGAACACATTGAGTCCCAACACACGATTAGTCTCTTCTTTGTTTTTATTGCACTGTTCTAGAGGCACTTTATTAAGTAAACACTCATAAATACAAGGAAACGACTGCATCTGTGCGAATTTACTTACGACGCGTTGTGAATGTTCTTCGACAGATAAGGAACCTGTTTTTCTATCGCGTCGCTCGCTTACCTGTAAGCGCGTATTCTTTATAAAGCGGAGTACATACGCAATGGTTCGATTCAATTTAGGGATCGAAGAGAATCGGTCGAAGTCTATTAGGTCTGGCAATGAGCTAGAAACTAAAGTTACCCTTTTTGAGTTTAGTTCAGGTAAATCAGTCTCGTTTATTAATTTTCTCGTATAATCTGACATATTCGAATTAATATAATCTTTTGTACTTAAAAATTCGGGACCACTCCACCATGACTTCGAATCTTTTAATAAATTTAAGTTAAGACCTCGTGACACTAGATCTGCCGGGTTCTCTTGGCCATTTACATGAAGCCACTGCGTATTACTAGTCAACTCATTTATTTCAGTGACTCGATTTTGGACAAATGTTTTAAGTAAATGAGGAGACATTTTAAGCCAACCTAACACAATGGTGGAATCTGTCCAAAAAACAACTTTATCAAACTGTAACGAGAGTGATTCTAGAATTTTTTCGTATAACTTTGCGCCTATTAATGCACCACATAGCTCAAGTCTGGGTATACTAATAACCTTTAAAGGCGCGACCTTCGTTTTTGCACAAAGTAATTTAACAACAACGTCTGAACCGTTAGATGTCCGTACATAAGCAC
The DNA here is from genome assembly GCA_963924145.1 of Pyrausta purpuralis. Lineage (NCBI taxonomy): Eukaryota > Metazoa > Arthropoda > Insecta > Lepidoptera > Crambidae > Pyrausta > Pyrausta purpuralis. The sequence goes on from OZ001647.1 coordinate 3,513,271, forward strand.
AAGCTCCGTAAGCTTCTTGAGATGCGTCCGTGAAAATGTGCAGTTCGGTGCGTTCAGTGTGAACACTCCTTACGAATCGTGGAATGCGTAGTTTACAAAGACACTGCAGTGCATCTATAAAATTTAACCAAGTTCGGGTAACGTCATTAGGCACGGACTCGTCCCAATCTAATTTTAGTAGCCATAATTTTTGTAACATTATTTTAGCAATAATAACAGCAGGAGCCAACAAGCCTAACGGATCGTAAATTTGAGCGATGATGGCTAACATGCCGCGTTTAGTTAGTTAAATATTATTCGTGTCAATCTTAGTCGCGAAGTATAACTCATCCGTAGAATTATGCCATCCTAACCCTAACGTTTTATTCTGAGTTAGTTGACCGATTGAGAGTTCCTTTGAAATATGTTGGGTCACGTCACAACTCAAAGTCCATTTCCTAAGAGGAAAACAACCCTGAAGTAAAACTTTTGATGTCTTTTCGCATATAGATAATAATGTTTGTGGGTCATCGTGACCTGTGATCAAATCGTCAACGAAAAAATCATCTTTAATGACACGAGCCACCTCCTTATCGTCACACTCTTGTGCGAGTTGTTGTAAACAACGCATACTTAGGTATGGCGCGGACGCTGTACCGTGTTACCGTATTTAATCGATAAACGTTTATCGGATCAGATGGATTCTCACGCCAAAGAATTAATTGATATTGTCGCATATCTTCTTGAATATTTACCTGCCTAAACATTTTCTCCACATCAGCGCACGCTACATGCTTATGTTGCCTGAATCTTAATAATATTGAAAATGTGTCGTTTTGAAGAGGCGGACCAGAGTGCTGAATGTCATTAAGTGACTTATTTGAAGTTGTAACGGCACTTGCATCAAATACTACGCGTAGCTTAGTAGTTAGACTACCTTCGCGGAAAACGCCGTGATGAGGAAGAAAATAATTAGGTGTGCCATAAATTGGGATACGCGTCATGTGTCCCAAGTTTTCATATTCACGCATAAAGTCGCAATACATAGTTTTGTATTCCGGTAAACGATTTAATTTTCGCTCCAATGATAAAAACCTTTTTTGAGCCATCGTATAAGAAGCGCCGAGATTATCCGTAGATTCTTTAAAAGGTATGCGAACCGAAAATCGGCCATCCTTTTCACGTATTGTTGTAGTTTCGAATAAATTCTCACAATAGACTTCGTCTTTAGTGAGAACACGACTTGACTTTGGAATGGTTTCGATTTCCCAAAACCTACGTATTTCCGTATCTAAGTTCTGTGAAAAATTACAAACAACCTGATTATTTATGCGCAGGCTATCTGTATATAACGGACCTGAAACAAGCCAACCTAACTTGCTATTTTGTAAGAACGGACCGTTAGGTAATCGAATTTTGTTATCGTATAATAATTCCCAAAATTTATCGGCACCTATCAAGAGTTCGACTTCTGAAGGAACGTTAAAAGTGGGATCAGCGAGTGATAAGTTTTCTGGTATTTGCATAGAATCACAATCGAAATGATTCGAAGGTACACGCATTGTAATATTCGGTAAAACTAAGCAAGTGAGACGCGTATTATAATCACTCGACTTTGATCGCATATGAATATTACATAAATAGTTAGTTTGTGAGACTGACTGTCCCACGCCTGAAATTCGAATAGCGGACTGTATATATGAAGCGTTTAAACGTTTACTTAAACTTTCCGTAATAATGCAATGTTCACTTCCATTATCAAGAAGTGCCCGAACGGTATGAAAATGATTATTATCGTCGGCTACTTCTACTAACGCGGTGGAAAGTAACACGATTTGTTTACCGCGTAATGTTTTGTTAGGCGTATTGAAATCGACGGTTGATGAATGCAGCGCAGTCGATGTGCTACCACCGCTCGCCGGTTTAATAGTGTTCGAGTCACCGTCAGATTTTACGGAATCTAAATGTAATAAGCTATTGTGTTTTGAATGACACTGCTTGCACGGACCAAACATGCAGTCTTTGACATCATGACCGGCACGCAGACAGTTACGGCAAAGTTTATGTTCATCTACAAATGATGACCTATTTTTCACTGCCATATTAAGAAAAACGGAGCAAGCATAAAGTGCATGATTGCCTTTACACTTTAAACAGTTACGTACGCGTTTCGGCTTATTATTAGTTGTAGTGACATAACTATGAGTGGTTTGTGTGGTTTGCCGTTTAGGCTCATACGAATTTCGACCCGCAGAAATAGTGCCTTTCGGATGATTTAAGTTAATCATTTCCAAAGTATCCGCCCGGTTACGTAAAAATTGTAATAATTCGTCTAGTGTTATTTTCCTATTTGTACTCGATCCTACAATAGAACCCTTGTGATTTTCCCATTCCCGTTCCGTTGAAACGTCTAATTTTGAAATAACTAAGTGAATAATAAGAGTATCCCAGTTGTCTACCGGTTCGTTAAGTGATTTAAGCGCGCGTAAATTACGTAATATGGTATCAATTAGGATTCTTATTTGTTGCGGTGATTCTTTAGAGACAGAGGGAACGTTAAATAATGCTTTTACGTGATTATGCACTAAAAGTCGTTCATTATGGAACCTATTCTCTAATAACTCCCATGCGTGAATGTAATTTGAACCCGTGAATTCTAATGCACTGATAACTTGCAACGCACTGCCACTTAGAGACGATTTTAAATAGTGGAATTTTTGAATAAAATCTAGATCAGTTCGTTTGTGAATCAGTGATCATAAGAACCATCAAATGAAGGTAGTTTAATATCCGGTATTTTATATTTAAATTTGGTTTCTCCTGGCGTGCTACACTTTCAGGATTATTATTTTCCCGTTTGGGTGCAATTAATTCACTTATTACTGCTACAATAGTAAAATAACAGCTTTCAAACGAATCTCGATATTCTAATTGGTTATCTGGTTCTTGTTCATCAACCAAAACCGCGATTTTACTCTGAACAATATTAAATTCGTGAAAAGTATCTTTAGCACTTTCTAAACGAACTTTTAATTCGGAAATTTGCAATGGGGTAAGTGTATCAATTTCAAATTTACTAACGAATTTCTGCAAAAGTGTAACACGGCCCTTTAGGGTACCGCGTAAACGTTTAAGATAACTAAGATCATTCTTTTGAGGAGATTTAGGAACTTCTAACACTGATTTTCCACTTTCATCACACATTTTGGGGATTATAGAAATAGATATGAAGTACTCACGGTTTTTTCACTGCAACGGCTGAACGGATTGCGATTTGAATCTGCGAGGGAAAGGCACTGTATTAACGCAAACGATTTTGTAGGAAAGGATGGGGAAGGAATACGACCTGGCTGACGCTGATGACTGGTGGAGCTCCGAACTGACGTGGTTTGGGATGATGGTAGGTCGCTGATTTTCTTCTCTTGAAATCCGTCTCGATGGATCAATGTTACGTCCACTGGCTAGCCTTCAGGATCAGCAGGATAGTTCTTCAATGAAGTCGTTTATTAACGTAGAAATAATTCGTTTATTAAGAGCGGTTATATTCGGTTAACAGTGACAATGCGAATAGAATGACTAGCAAAAATGTAAAATCGTAATACAAATGGTTGACAGCGCCATCACTCGGAGATCTTGAGAACTTCATCCAACGATCGTGCGGTCGATAACATCAGTCGCGTAGCGCTGCTCGTTGATTGATTGTAGTAGATGAGTAAGTAGGCGCTAGATGGCGCCATAGGTCCGTAACACATCGAATGAACAACTGAAACATAGAACGTTTATATGAACGGTCTGGCAAGTAACACTAACTAGAACTTCCTAAGACAATGTGAAACCGTAAGTACAGGCGTCAGCACATCAGGTGACCCACTTTTGTTGCAAACTAGCCCTTATTATAACTGCATAAGTCCGCATTGTCCGTACATACAGCCCAGCACCATTTTAATCCTCCTATGGGATAATTAAGCAGTAGATTTTTGCGTTGGCATCAAATCACACTGGTGTTAAATGGATACCACATATTCGATCCATTTTGTCTCCTTTCGTCCCACTTTATAATCCCTAATAGATCCACAGGAAATCTAAAATTATGTTTCAAGGAGTATTGTCATAAAATATGAAGTTAAAATTTTTAAAGCAAACTGATGTTTTTTTAAGATTATCTTAATCTACTCTCGAGAGAAACATTTTAAAGATTTATCGTTTTATTTTAAAAGTATTCATATTAATAATTTAATAATAGTACGTTTATCGATATGATTTATCGACAATTGTCAAGCACAATTAAAACTAAACTGACAAGGGAACGAATGATGAACGTACGACAATCCTACCGTATTAAGTATACGTTATCTTGTTGATTTTGTAGTTACTGACCACTACTTTATCAATGGCAATGTAACTTTTCTCTTGGAAAACACATTTCACTATTTCCAAAGAAATTAACAGCTTTATTGGGATAAAAAGTTACTCACGGATGAAAAGAAATATTTTTTGTGTTGCCGCTATAATTTTTACACAAAAATATGGTACATTTACCCATTTTTTCCGACAATGTTTCTCACTGAGCTCTATCACAATACTGACAAGACGTCACCTGTAAGTGAGGCCAAAAAGCCCGCTTCGTGGGTAAGGGGGCACAAGCAAATGGCCCGCCATTGTGCGTCCAATGGTTTATTCGTCCAAGACTCTATACAATAAAATATTTCTGAGGGTTATAGTTTTTTACAGAAAGACATTTAAAAAATAACATCGTTGACTGACATCAACTTTACTAACGTCCCGTTTCACGATATTCTAATAAGTTACCATATGCGCTATCTGTCCAATTCTTCATACAAATTGACGTTCCACATTTGAAATCTGCGTTAGTGTTTAACAATGATATTGTATTTAGAAGTAGATGACGCCTCGCGAACTAAAATAGTACACAAATATGGCACCGTCTGATTAATGGATGTCAATGAATTGACATCTATCACATCAGACATCAGATTCGGAACGGAGTCTTAATAGAGTAGCTTTCTTAATATATTTTTAAAAGTATGTAGGTACATTACAATAGACTCGTTGGCCTAATTTGAAATTGAGTTCACAGTTTAGCTCGGTAGTATATTAATCAACAAAAACATTTTATTTTCAAACTATTTAACATTTAAAAGATTGAATAATTATCTAATAAATGCAATTTAAATGTATTACCTACGTGAAACGCCATGGCGTCAATATCAGAGTCACGTTCACTGCTAAGCAGTCACGATCACGTGACCACATGTAAACAGGGTGAAATTTTAATCACTGACCAAATTTTGTGTGAAGACTCCACTGATGAATATAAACAACTTTTACTACGGGAGCAATAGTGAAATCAAGAAAAAAAAAGCTGTTCCATACAAAAGCTCAATTGGCGCGCGGTCAAAATGTATGGAACAGCAAAACTGTATTTTTACAAATTAAATAAATAAAATATTTACATTCCTTATTTTAATAAATAAGGAAATATTTATTAATACACCATAGCCATCTGGCATCATGTAAACAGGACGATTCCTTCAAATAACACGCTAATAGTGAACGTACATATTTTTTTCTACAATCGTGAGGATCATCCCTCACAGATGTGTTTATCAACAGTCTTTTGTTATACTTTTGTTAACGCGAGTGCCGGTGACCTTTTGATCCGTGAGCGTCTACGCTGTTATTTTAAAAAAAATGAAGATGTAATTTATAGTTTTAAAGGTGCACTGAGGCATTAAGACACTGACGCCATCAAAAACAGACTACGTCAAAATTATGACCCCAATTAAGGCTTAGTGAAAAAATAAACCATAATGGTTTTGCTCTGATAAATTAATGTTATTTTATTTTGTTTAGTTAGGTTCCAGTACATGAATGTAACAAGCTGAAGGTTAACAAGTAAAACCATTTCTTTTACGAATTAATACAACCTCACGACACAGACAGGTCATAGACGGTCGTCTCTCAAGCAAAAGTCAGTCTGATAGAAAGTGGCTTATTTGGATAAAGGTCTGGGCCCATTACACCGTATGACCATGACTGGGCTAGGAGCGTATCAGACACGAAAAACAACATAATGATCTACTATGCACATTAAAAGGATTACAACTTTCTGTCTCATCGTTGTAAATATATAGATCGTATTTTGCCGTTGCTGGCACGCACCGTGCATGACATGCGATTGTGTTGGTTGGTGAAGGAACTGCGTCGGTGGCGCAGCGGTAAGAGGGTCGCACTTTGAACGTGCGCCAGAGGTCCCGGGTATGATCCCCGGGTCGGGACAATAATATATACCTAAATTTTCTGTTCAGATTTATTTACGGTAGCCCGGAGTTTGGAATGTGGAGGTGTTCCACCCCCGTGCCTCGGATAAGCACGTTAAGCCGTTGGACCTGCGCCTGATCTCTCTCCGGTCGTGCGTGTCAGATTGCTGTCCCATCGGACTATGAGAGTGAAAGGAATAGAGAGTGCATCTGTGTTTGCGCACACACTTGTGCACTATAATATGTCCCGCGCAGTCGGTTAGTCGTTGTGACTAGCAGGTAGTCGAAATCGGCTAGGGGGACTATTATTATTATTATTATTAATACAGGGAATATTTATTTGCCTGATACATGTTCCTAGCACGGTACTGATATGCAACTATGTAGTAGACAGAAACCTTCAGGGCAGGACTAGAGAAAATATGATTTAGGTTAAGCAACTTATCCTTTTTAAAGACCCGCGGGACATTTAATTAAATCGCTTTACTAGCGGGCCCGCGACTTGACCCACTTTAATTTTACTCCGTTCCCGTGTGTCGTTCTGCGCTGTTATATGTATAATAGTCCCCCTAGCCGATTTCGACTACTGTGGCCAGTCATAACGTCTAACCGTCTGCGCGGGACATATTATAGTGCACAAGTGTGTGCGCAAACACAGGTGCACTCTCTATTCCTTTCACTCTCATAGCCCGATGGGACAGCAATCTGACACGACCGGAGAGAGATCAGGCGCAGAACCAACGACATTACGTGCTTTCCGAGGCACGGGGGTGAAACATCGCCCTAAGAATTTCTGAAAAGAAAGCTCAGTAATATATTTTTGGCCCAACCCGGGGATCGAACCCGAGACCTTTGGCGCAGTCGTCCCTTTAAAGTGAGACCCTCTTACCGCTGCGCCACCGAGGCAGTGAATTGGCTGTTATATGCATAGTCTGTGTTACAGGGTTTTTATATGAGCGCGTGCAAACAAACAAACTCAACAGTTTCAAAATCTATCTAATTATTTTGTCTTTAACTACTGATGGATCGCACAACTTAAACTGCTTTTCGTAGAGACTTGAAACTTAAAAGCTGTGCTCTTTGTATAACGTAGAGATCCGATAAGTAAGGATTTTCTGAAATTCTACCCCTAAGGTCATGTAAAAGGAGCCAAAGCTTGTATGAGACCACGTAATGCCTAGGTCCAATCTATTCGAATTTTGCACGAGCATTCTTTAAAAGAATTGTAGCTATATTTCGTATTTCATTGAATTAATTCTTAAATGGGGTTTAAAAGCGGTAGACAGTCATTTGCTCTGAAATTGCTATTATACTACTTAGTGCTTTTTATTTTAATTACTTTTATTTACATCAAGGAACGTATATAACGATGCGCAATTCAGATGTTATTTTTGGACAGAAACACAAGCGATGAAATAAAAAGTAAAGTTTGATTTTGGTTATTTATATTTTATATTCCTTTGCCCTTTGCTGTCTATGACAACCTTTAGACTTTGATCATGAAAATAATATTCCTATCGGAAGAGAAGGTCAAGTAAAAGATATCAACCGATTTTGGATGACTTTAACCAACTTAAGTAAGTAACTTAAATAGAGATTACCTTGCGTCCAGGTGCTTCATACCAATCTTTCTTTCTTTTTTAACTGTTTACCGCATGATAAACAGTCGACACAAAATATCAAACATGCATTCCCAGTGTAAAACGAATATTATTTCTTTGACAAAATATTCTTAAATATGCATTTTGTGCCACGTTAAGCCGTTGGTCCCGGCTAATATCGGTTGATATTAGTCGTTAAGCCTAGTCAGAAGCCTAATGGGTGGCTTGGTAGCATCTGACAACTGGGTAATAATAATCAAACTGCGTACTTTAAATCTGAACCGAAGTCTTAGATTTGGACTAATTTACCTGTTAAATGAAAATTTGTTGGAGTTACTTCCCTGTGATGAACAATAATCAACGACTGATCAAGTCACCATGTTTCAGAAGTAGGAATAGTGTCCTCCAAAATTAATACACAATTTTACTTGAAATTATAAACATAACATGAAAGTATTTTTAGCGAGCCTTCGTGGGGCTTAACTGTTTGACACTTTGACAGCCGCCAAAAATGGTTCCGCTACATCGCATCTCGTATTTCAGTCAATCAATCAGTTTTCTGCTACAGACATCTCTTTTGTCGTTCTATTACAAAAGGGATAATAATTTTATAATTTTGATTTAACAAATTTAAGGGTAGTCGTACAACCGTTTTCCAGGACGCCCGTCCGACGTGGTTACCGAGGAAATTGTCGAAAAAGTTCCAGGGTATTATTATCGCTGATCTCCTGATCGATGAACGAAAGTGTGCTGAAAATAGCTAAAACCCTAGGCATTTCGTATTAAATGGCAATCATCATTTTTAATCAGAAATTAGATGACAGGCAGGTGTCGGCGCAATGGGTGCCGCGTCTGCTAACACTGGGCATAAGCAGTTGCAAGAAAAATGTTTACGAAGTGTTATTACAAACACCTTACTCGCCCGACTGTGACTTTTAGAGACGAAAAAAAAACATGAAATAAAGTGGTCATAGCGGAAACAAAGACCTATTTTTCAGAGTATCATATTTAATGTATTTTTTTGCGTTTTATCGAATGAGGCCTTTACTATACTTATAGGATTGATATTTTGTGAGATATTAAGGGGTTTCTTAAAAAAGCGGATCTATAAAACTAGCAAAATATAATATTCTGCGCTAAATCGAATGAGACCATATTCATATCTATAAGTTAAATCATCTAGCGTAAGTAGACTTTATTTAGACTTATTTTTCCTGAAGAAAAACCAATAAAATCTAATTCTTACAAAGCAGTCCGGATATCAATATCGAAATATTTTCGTGCGATAAGTAGGACATCGCAATTTTGTTTCCAACCTCCTGTTCGGAAAATAGAATTTTCCTGTGTAAAAGCCGGGTGGAAAATAGCTTTTCCCTCCCTATAAGGTACAAAGCAATTTAGTTTTAATTGCTACGATCAGACACGGAGTCAAAGATAATGGAGTCACAGCATATTATTCGAATAAAAGAGGTTTCCCTAAATTTTTGCGTAGCTAAACATTAATAACAAAAAACATATTTAATGATCGTTGATCAAAAAAAAAATACAATCGATCTAATTATTACAATAAAAAATTAACAATTAAAATTTTTAGTTGCCCGCCATACCAGATGACACTTTTATTCAATTTACATTGTCACTTAAATAAAATCAAGGATTTGAATTATTTGATATCGTCCGCGTTTTATGTACTTTGTTTTTTTCCGGGCCGTTACTAGTCTTTCTAACCGTGTGTTGTATGTTTATTAACAATAAACAACTGACATATTGTGCAAAATCTTGGGGTTGCATCGTTTGCCGAGCTATATTATATGTGGACTCCAAATTAAACACCAGTCTTCATTACACATTATATTAAACAATCATCATTTTCTTTACATTGTTCCAGTTATTGTACAAACAAGTATAATTTCCTTCCGTACACATATTATATCGCCTTTTCGATTGCCATTCCGATCTTGACATCTCACAAACTAACAGTGACGATAATACTTTTAATATTCTTAACATCGATAACGTTAGTTAGTTTAACGTTATCGTTACAAACATGTCGTTCGTTCGTTCATTCGTTCGGTCGTTGTGTCGGCAATTTTCTTACTGTATGAACATTTCTTATTGTATTATTTTGGTTGTTTAATTGTTACTATGCCTTAAAAAATAAAATAAAATCTTATATCCATATTCTGTCCAAAATAATGATTACCAAGATGTTCTAATTACAAATCAATAAAAGTACCTTACAGATATCTACCTAATATCTTACAGATTGCTACAAATACCTCATCGTCACATCTACAATCTCACAGCTAGTTGAATTATTTTCTTAACATTCGAAAGAAAAATAGTATGTTTAACTCGAGTGAATTGGGTCGCTTTCTCCCGTTGTATAACAATCTACTGTTCTTTTGGCAGAATTGACAATTCATTTACGAGCCTGGTATTGACTTTTTAGTATTTTATTTTTCTCTATGGTTTTCCCGTCTCTTTTATAAACTTATTTGTGAATTACCAGGGAGAAAAAAAGCTTCTACATTCTTTGGTGATTACCAATGATATTGTATTAAGAACTAGATCACCGGTGAGAGGCTAAAAGATAGTCAAGCAAACACCACCTCATGACAAAGTGAGGTCTTAGCTTTGACTAAGTCTGTTTTTGACGTCGTGCGTCTTTAAAACTGCATAAACAACTAACTAAATAAAATAAAAATAGTCTGAATATCATATTTTTGTCAAGTAAATTGTATTTAATGATGCCTATCATTCATGACTGAAGTATTTTCAATAAAATTAGTGAGTTTTGTTTTTTAGCCAACCCACGGACCAACATGGTCGATATTCTAAGAGAGTGCCATACATGGAGTAGTTTGGTACTATATTTTTTTATTAATTTATCTATATTTTTTTATAATTTAGTGGTGGTATATTTTACGGACTACAAATATAAGCTTTCGCGAGTTCGAATTCCGCCCGCACGCCCCTCACACATTTTTCTATGAACTTGTATGTTAATATGTCTTTGTTATGCATATAACTATAAAGTATTTCATCAATTTCTTTAAAGTAACAGCGATGACGCTCACGGATCAAAAGGTCACTGAAGCTCACGTTAACAAAAGTATAACAAAAGACTGTTGATAAACACATCAGTAAGGGATGATCCTCACGATTGTAAAAAAAAAAATGTCCGCCAACTATTAGCATGTTATTTTAAGGAATTATCCTGTTAACATGATGTCCGATGCCTATGGTGTATTAATATTTTTTATTTATTTAAATAGGAACTGTAAATATTTTCATTAATTTATTTTATAAACAAATATACATGTGGTCACGTGATCGTGAATGCCTAGCAGTGAACGTGGCTGATATTGGCGCCATGATATTTCAAGCATTCACGTGATACATTCAAAATGCATTTATTTGACAATTATTCAATATTTGAAATGTTAAATAAATTGAAAATAATTTTTTTTTGTTGATTAATATACTACCGAGCTAAAGTATGAACTCAATTTTAAAATTAGGCCAACGAGTCTATTGTCATGTACCTACATAGTTTTAAAAATATACTAAGAAAGCTACTCTATTAAGACTCTGTTCCGAAACTGATATCTGATGTGATCGATGTCAATCCATTGACATCAATTAATCAGATGGTGCCATATTATGTACACTTTTAGTTCGCGAGGCGTCATCTACTTCTAAATACAATATCATTGGTGATTACAGTGCGAAATAGATCTTTTGGCTGACGGTGAAAATCAGAACTAACGCTGTCATCTTCAAAGCTGCGGTCGTTAAATTCAGTGTAACCAAATCTCCCCAATCTGAATTCCCTGATGTTTCGTTATCTTTACACTTTTTCAATTAAATTATTCTTTTTTAATACCGTAAAGCTAAACTTCTTAAACGAATATTAAGAAAATATGGTTTTTATTGTTTATAGAATTGTTTTGCGTTTCAAATTAGTGGAACATACATGATTTGCTGTACTATCAATCTTATACTGCTTTAAATAAGTACCCTTCTCCTTGATTTAGCCATGGTTAGGTAAGAAATGTTAGTTTTTTATACAGCTTTTCTCAGCTGAACTTCTTGAATGAAGGGAGATTTTTTGCATCGGCTACCCTTATTGAATGCAAGCGCCTCTCTGGCACCGTTGACACCTTTCTGCATGACCTAAAGGTTTGACTGGTAGAGAATGCTTTTAGCATTAAGTCCACCTTTGTACACTAAATTTGTGCAATAAAGTCTTTAAATAAATAAATATCATATAGCGGTCAGAAGATCCTTAACGCAATGTGATTACTATACTACTTTCTCAATATTCAAGATAAAGGCATTAGCCTACTGATTAACCCGTCACCGTGACGGCACCGTATCAACTCGAGGCGTTCAGTATTCTTTGTATGAAACTCCATACTTCAACGCACATCTATCAACTTCGTAACGTCATCACCTCGGATCGAAACCAACTCGGGACCCACCACAACCAGCGGCGCATGCGTTGTAACGCGCTAACAGCGCTTCGCCCGCTGGTTGACGACTATCCGTCTACCCTGTCAAACGGGTTGTCATTCACAAGAAGAAGAAGACAGAGACTGTCATAAGTTATATCAAACACGCAATGATATTATATTAGGAACTAGATCACCGGTGAGAGGCTAAAAGATGGCTCAGTTAAACAACACGTCACTTCAAGTTGGGGTCATAATTTTGACGTAGTCTGTTTTTGATGGCGTCAGTGTCTTAATGCCTCAGTGCCCCTTTAACACTGCAGAAACAACTGACTAAATGAAAAAAACAGTCTTAATATCATATTTTCGTTAAGTAAATTGTATGTAATGATGCCTATCATTTATGATTGAAGTATATATATAAAATTAGTGAGTTTTGTTTCTTAGCCAACCCACGGACTAACATGGTCGATATTCTAAGGCAGTGCTATACATTATTATTATTATTATTAATTATTAATTGTAGATCACACTAGCAGCTATTCAGCTGATGCGTGTGCGTCTTGGGGTTCGGAGATATTGCTTTTGTCCAATCCATTCTTGAAGCTATTTACTGATGGTGCATTAATGGTTTCCTCAGGTAGCTTGTTCCAATCTGTGACTACACGGTTGGTTAGGAAATTTTTCAGGGGGTTCTTTTTGGCTTTTGAACGACACAGTTTAAGCGCATGACCTCTCAGACGTTTGTTCGCAGAAAATTGGAATAGGCCTTGCAGATCAGGTACATTGTAATATCCTTTTAAAATCTTGAAGGTCTCAATTAGATTGCCCCTTCTTCTACGCTGTTCTAGTGTTGTTAGCTTCAATTCTTTTAGCCTCTGTTCGTATGACATATTTCGCAATGACTTCACTAATTTTGTAGCTCTACGCTGTACATTCTCTATTAGTTTTATATCTTTTATAAAATATGGGTCCCAAATTACGTAAGCAAACTCCAACAATGGTCTTATATATGTCTTGTAAATTTTTATGAATGTTTTCGATGTTAGTCTTGTGAAGGATTTACGTACAAGGTATAACATAGAATTTGCTTTCTTCACTATATTAACTATGTGAGTTTCCCATTTTAAATTGGTGGTAATGGTAATTCCAAGATCTTTTTGCGATTCTACTGGAGTCAGCTGCCGATTGCCAAGATAGTATGTCTGACGGGGATTCTTTTTTCCAATATGTAGCACTGTGCATTTATCTGCATTAAGAGTAAGTAGCCAATCCTTAGTCCAGTCCATAATATTATCTAGCACTTTTTGTATGTCTTGAAACTGCGAGATCGGGTTACCATACAATTTTGTATCATCCGCAAATAGTGAGAATGGCAGATTTATTGTATGTTTGAGATCTGTCAGGTACAGAATAAAAAGCAAAGGTCCAAGGACAGAGCCCTGCGGTACTCCACTAATAACAGCACGAGGATTTGAGATGGTACTTCCCACCCTTACACGAAAAGATCTATTACTAAGAAAGTCATTGATCCATGCTAGTAGTTTCCCACGTATACCTAAATGCTCTAGCTTGAAGATTAGTCTTTGGTGAGGTACACGGTCAAAGGCTTTTTCATAGTCCAGGTATATGACATCTGTGGGTACTCCCCTATCATGGTTTCTTATCCATTGGTGTACACATTGCAGTAAGTTAGTTACTATTGACCGTTTCGGCACAAATCCGTGCTGTTCATTTATAATTATCCTCTCACGAAGTAGAAATTCTCTCAGTTTTTCAGCTATGATTTTTTCCATGGTACGACATATAATACTTATACATGGAGTAGTTTGGTACTATATTTTTTAATAATAATTTAATGACCGTCACAGTGTGGTGGTTTACGTTCCGGACTACAAAGATAAGCAGTCGCGGGTTCGAATCCCGCCCGCACGGCCCTAACAAATATGTGTATGAAAATGTATGTCAATGTGTCTGTTATCTATACTAATATTATAAAGCTGAAGAGTTTGTTTGTTTGTTTGTTTGTTTGTTTGAACGCGCTAATCTCAAAAACTCCTGGCCCGATTTGAAATTTTTTTTTTACGTTGGATAGTCCATTTATCGAGGAAGGCTTTAGGCTATATAACATAAAGATACGACTCATAAGACCACAGCAGAAATGAAAAATGTTGCGAAAACGGGAGAAAGATATTCCTTTTGAGAGCTTCCGCTGCGTACGCTGCGGAAACCGCTTAAGTTACACAAAAAGCATGTATGACAGGATTGTTCAGCATTAAGAGTTCTATAATAAAGTCCGCGACAGCATATGTCTATCTTTTATGGTTGACTTACTACAACCTATTTTATGTTAATAAATTTGTAAAAAAACAATGCATTATTTTTAGAGGTGTATTATACACACAGGTATTTATTCTTATCAAAATAAATATCATCACGAGCATTTCATTAAGAACAAAGTTGCCCTTTATATCATTTAAATTCAATAAATATCTTAGGAGCTATCACAGTTTTAACATAACTCCGCAACAAAATAATGTTCGCAGCTTAAGTACAACGTGCGCTTGCGCTAATCTATACTATAAGCCTAACATGCAGGCCTCGATACCGTTTATCGCGTCGATAAAATAATTTTATTTCCTAAGCAACCGGTTTTGCCACATGTTTTCCACTTGTACATCAATGTTTATTGCTTTTAAAAACAAATTGTTACAACAAAATTACTAAAAACCTTTTTTAATATGATAAAAAAGACGTTTAAAATTTATCGATTGCCGCGATAAATGATAAATAGGCGCGCATCTTAGGCCCACTAATATTGTAAAGCTGAAGAGTTTGTTTGTTTGAACGCGCTTATCTCAGGAACTGCTGGATCGATTTGAAAAAATATTTCTGTGTTGGTTAGCTTATTTATCGAGAAAGGCTTTAGGATATAAAACATGACGCTGCGACGGGAGGGGAGGAAGCAAACTCAAAACGCGCGGACGAAGTCGCGGGGGACCGCTAGTATAACTATAAATTTAACAAAAGACTGTTGATAAACACATCTGTGAGGGATGATCCTCACGATTGTAGAAAAAAATATGTACGCTCATTATTAGCGTGTTATTTAAAGGAATCATCCTGTTTACATGATGCCAGATGGCTATGGTGTATTAATAAATATTTCTTTATTTAATAAAATAAGGACTGTAAATATTTTAATTAATTTAATTTATAAAAAATAAACATGTGGTCACGTGATCGTGAATGCCTAGCAGTGAACGTGATCCTGATATCGGTGCCATGGCATTTCACGTGATATATTTAAATTGCATTTATTAGATAATTATTCAATATTTTAAATGTTAAATAGTTTGAAAATAAAATGTTTTTGTTGATTAATATACTACCAAGCTAAAGTGTAAACTCAATTTTGAAATTAGGCGAACGAGTCTATTGTAATGTACCTACATACTTAAAAAAATATATTAAGCAAGCTACTCTATTAAGACTCTGTTCCGTATCTGATGTCTGATGTGATAGATGTCAATCCATTGACATCCATTAATCAGACGGTGACATATTTGTGTACTCTTTTAGTTCGCGAGGCGTCATCTACTTCTAAATTCAATATCATTGCAAACACGATCCGCACTCGTCTCAGATGACTGGACAAAACGAAACATTTAGATGGGACCACGTGCACTACTTAATACCTATTTTCTACTTTTTGATACCATTCATAAAACATTTGCTACCTTTGTGTTAATATCATTATTAAACAAATTAAATGGCCAGTCATTCTGACGTCAGGTTGACTGGCCACTGATGAGTTTTTATAGTATTAGCGTTGTATTTACTACTTTGTTAATGCAGATATTCACTACCTACGTGCTACTTTAACATATATTTTTTACACAATGTAGGGAAGCTTCTTTAATTCCTCAAGCGTATGTGAACGAGACACAATACAAATTCTATTGTTATGCGGTTGCCTGCAACCACTCGGGTGTTGAATGAAGCATTAAAAAGTTATCAATAAAATCCATTAAAACGTCTGCACATAATTTTATGTCAGAATAATTGCTAGTAATCTTTTTGCAGGCGCTTAGTGGCTTATGAACAAGTTATCGATGAACAGCTATAGTGCTTCACATAATTGGTATTTATATAATTTTAAGTGATTGAGAAAGTGCCTGTGAAAATAATAGTTACTTAATTAATTGCAACTTAATAATTTGGGTTCAGGCATTTTGGTGCCTTTGGGGACTGTCAATACTCACTTTCACACGAAATAAAACGCATTTTAACAAGAGGTGTCTATTCTGCTAACTGTCCGAGTTCGGATTTTAGCTTGTATTTATTTGTTTTCTGTTTTCTCGCCTGAACAGTTTCCCACGATTTCGTCTATAGAAACGGTTATTTTCTCTTTTTCATCCTCCAAAAACAGTCGAAGCCACAAAAACCGTCATAATTACATTTCTCGGCAGACCGCTGACCGTTGTTTTGCTTACAAAAGAAAGTGATAAATACCAGAAACAACAGTCTAAATTAAAATGGCAAGATGTTTCTTCCAACCTATTTGATTATGATTATTCCTTTGTTTTATTTGTGTTATTACATAGAATGAAATCAAGCAAACGCGAAAGGGCGACCTTTTTTGTTCCGATGTTTGTTTTGTAAGTACTACCTAATAGGTAACTTATATTTATTATTTACCAAACTTATTCTCTTAATTACTCAAGAGTACTTATTTTAAATAGAGCACTTTTTTTTTATTAAATTTAAACCATAAGAAAGCCGCATATATTATGGTCACAGGTGCCACGCGTTTCATACGACGTTTTTAACACACTTGCGAGGAAAAAACAAGACTCTTC
Organism: Pyrausta purpuralis; assembly: GCA_963924145.1. NCBI lineage: Eukaryota > Metazoa > Arthropoda > Insecta > Lepidoptera > Crambidae > Pyrausta > Pyrausta purpuralis. The sequence continues at coordinate 3,530,451 of OZ001647.1, forward strand.
ATTTACTAAGTTTTAAAATACATTTCACTCGATCTTGATGGCAAAGACTTTCACGCGTGTTTTTCGCCTCGTTACGTATGTCCGGCGGAGTTAATAATAGGTTTTGACTTGAAGCAGACATTTTCAATAATATTAAACTTCATAATTAATCCAAACTACGTCACAGCCGACAATTATTATTTACGAAAAATGGCGCGTTGTTTTTTTTTTTTTCTTGCCGCGATACCGATGCGCGCGCAAGGCTTAGGCGCGAACTAGATCAGCCAAAAGCCAAGATCAAAAATGTTATAATTCGTGTTTCAAACACAAATCACAAAAAATGTTAAATTAATTTGATCTATTTTTTAGTAATAAATCTGGATTTACCATTTATTGAAATAAATATGTAGATACTGTTATTTTTCGCATAAATACTGTTTATTGCTAAAATAAAAGTATTGTATAACCCGACTAAATTATACACTGGGTACAAATGTAAATTGGTCGGGTTAATAGACTAGAAGCACTAGTGCAATAATATTCTGAAAAAGCACGCGTGTTTAATATCTATGATTATGAGCCAAAAATCGGTGGGACAAAAACCGGCTAAGTGCGAGTCGGACTCGCGCACTGAGGGTTACGTGCCAACTTTTACTGAATTAGGGAATCCACTTACTTCCCCTTAGCTAAAATACCACAATATTTTGTTGACAGCAAACATAACTTTGTTTTTCTATTTGTATGAAAAATAAAGTTATGGGGACGCCCATTCTACCACTTTGGAAGCGTCTATCTATCAAACGTTAGATTTAAAAAGAAAATGGTTTTACTGATTTAATGGTTTTGGATGTTCATTCATATCATTTTTAAAGACCTATCCATAGACACCCCACACAGGTTTGACTAAAATATTGATTTAGGTTTTAGTTTCATGTAAACATCATATTTATTGTTTAAGAATCGTAAAGCGGCTAACAGGATACATCTTCCTACCAAATGTCAACAGTGTGATGCTTTTAGTTACAGAATATAGTGGCTGTGACAAACGGACGGACAGGCAGACAGACAGACTTGACGAAACTAAAAGGGCTCCGTTTTTTACCATTCGGCTACGGAACCTTGCAAACCGTGGTAAATAAAACCTTGATTTTAGTGTGGACTGCACAAGGGAGCTTTAGGATGATGTAATAACCCTAACCTGGAGCATTGCTTAATAGTCTCCATCGTTCTCGCAGCTCAATTTTTTGGTAACTTTTTAAAGGATTTGTCTTGGAGTTAATGTTGTTTCACTATCGAACTTTTGAGCAAGCAATAACTTAGTAAAATATCACAATTTTTTGTTGACTGCAAATATAACTTTGTTTTTCATAGTGTTTGTATAAAGTACAAAGTTATGTTTGCGGTTGTTGAAAATGTGCTATATCTCAAAAACTACTCGTTCGATCCCGTCCGACCCGTGAACGAAATTTTCTTTAAAAGTATTTGTTAAGATCTACATTACATATTTTTTTCAAAATTTACACTTGCTTGGTTTCGAAATTAGATGGGGGGGGGGGGGGGGACGCCCATTTTACCACTTTGGAAGCGACTAGCTATGAAACGTTAGACTTTAAAAGAAAATGGTTTTCAGAAACTTTATGTCATTTTAAAAGACCTATCCGATAGACACCTAGACCCCACACGCATAGGTTTGACAAAATTTTTTTTTTGGGTTTTTAGTTTTATGTATTGGAGCCCCCCCTTAACTGTCATTATTTTTTATTTTTTATATGAAAATCGGTAAGCGGTTAAAAAGATACATCTTTTACCAAATTTCAATTGTGTAATGCTTATAGTTACAGAATAAAATGGCTGTGACATACCAACGGACAGACAGACAGACAGACAGAATAAACTCAACTTGGAAATTTATATGATTATCCAGCCGGCCAAACCCAAGGCCAAAACTCGAAATGTAAATGAGTAAAACCCTAGAAGCGAGTGATTCAAAATAGAGTTCTAATTAATAGAATCAAATCAAATGTTGACAAAAAAGTGTTGAAAAGCGGCCAACTGAAATTGGAAAGCGCCCTAATTGCCACAAAACCTTAAACCGACCGGGATAGATTAACGATTTCCAAATATCAGTCATCGGGCAGCTGGGCCAAACCAACTGTTCCGATATTAAAAGCAAATAATTCTACGGAATGGCCGTACCGCCAATAATGTAGGAGTCATTTCCGATTCGGGGTCACCGACTAATTGCTACTATAAAGTATTCCCAATAATATGGGACGTTATGACGGGAATATAGCTCTTAAGTCAAAGGCAAAACATGTACGTATTTTGTCATAGGTGAGCTAAGATAAAAATAGAAACCAAGTAATTGCTGCGGACCTTAAGTCGATTGATTTGAGGTTTTGGCAGTCCCACCAAGCAAACGGTAGTCTGGCAATATGGTATGTTAATTGTAAGTATCTATGTTACAGGAAATGTATGAATTCCAGGAATTGTATACAACTCCTAGGAAATGTATACAATTCCGAAGCTATTTAAGAAATGTATAAAATATTGATTCAGAGATTATTTAATAGTTGCAGCCCCCCGCGATTTCACCCGTGTCATGAGAGATTTGCCTATAACTTTCACTCTGTTTAGAATTGCTTTCCGACTGTGTTCATCGGTCAGACGCTGTAATGCAGTTCACTAACGCCGAGGTTCTTAGTTCGTTCGACCCAACACAAGTGACTTTCTCTTACTTTGGGCAACTTTGAGCAATTATTTGACTATCTCGACTTTTTTATCTATCATATTTTTTCCTAAAAGTAAAATATTCCACGCCTTAACACCATAGACGTTCTTGCCTACGTTGAAACCTCCCCTTCTACTTTAAATATCAATTAGGGATCGCAGACGACGCCTGTTAAGTTATATTAAAGCCAAGCGGTGTTTGAGAGATGGTTCACATCATTGACGAAATAATTATTGGACACCAATCACATACATAGCTATGATGTCAAAGTAATGCACTTATGTTGTGTTATGCACAACACGGCCATACCCAGGACAATATAGTTTATTTTTATTTGATTTCTATAAGGCTACCTCGTTTTAAGTGATAATATTTTAAAGGCAGATTGAGAAAAATAAATGAAACATATATTGTACGAAAAAAAAATATTATACGCTAGTTTTCGAGATAATCGCCTCTAAACATGTAGAAAAAAGAGTAAAATAAAACACCCCGTGCCGCGTGTTGCTGAGCGGAGCTCTCGGTCTTGGTAGGTATTGTCATACGCGCCGCCCATCGCCGCCGTGTTGCCTACCTGCCTACACGTGTCGCGATTGCGGCGCTAGTCAGTCTGCCAAACAAATTCACGTTTGTATGTCGTGTGCGCGCGCGTCGCGGACCTGCGGTGCGTTTTCCGAAGCTTGGGCCGGGTGACCAGCATCACATAGTTTCCCGCCGCGCGTTGACCTGGTACGGCACCTACTGCCAAACACCGCAGACGCTTGCTATGGCGGTTTCTGCACAACGAAGCCCTCCACCTTTATCACTTGAGGGTCCAAGATTTGCTGTTGGCGGGGATTACGCCTTTATCACTTGAGGGTCCAAGTTTTGCTGCTGGTGCGAGCTCGAGTCCTCCCGTTGACTACTGCGCAATTGCAGTTTGTTGGGATAACGTGCATGCACAACACAATGCTGCAGTTATTCGCCACCAATTCCGGCAAAGGTTCAGTGCATACGTGTATGAATGAACAGTGAATGCCGTGATGGCCAGTGAAAAAAAAAACAGTGCTCGTGATAGCTTGATTGTCTAGTGCTCGCTTCAGTTTGCGTAATAAGGTTAGGAGGCATCGCCTCAATTTGTAGTCACCTGTTATACTGTAAATCTCTGACGTCATTGTTTTCAAATGTTAACTTATCGCTGCTAATAAAAAAACGTATTTGTAAACCAATGCAGAAATCCTAGTTTTAATATATTTTATTGTTAAATAAGACTTGTATCCACATATCTGTACAAAAACTGAGCAAGTGCGATAATTAAAAGTAAAAAATAATAAAAATGTACGTAATTTTCAAAGACGTGTTCGCGTTTTATGTGTAATGTTTATTTACGGTACATAATAAACGAAATTTAAAACAAAAGTGTGTTACATTTACTCACGCAATTTTTAGTGAATATCCATCTACTGAATCAAAAGGAATCAATATGTACTCATTTGGTAGGTATGTAACAACAACATCTGTTAAAGTTAGATTTGATAAAATTGGAAATTTTAATAGGTATTCTTTTTAAAGTTTACTTTCACATAAGATTTGTCTTATTATTATTAAATAAACAGAGGTAACTCAACACAATTAGCTAGTTTCAGTTTATCATTACCTACAACATCTGTTAAAGTTAGTAATAAATTTTAATAGGTATTCTTTTTAAAGATTACTTTCACATAAGCTTTGTCTCCTTATTATTATTAAATAAACAGAAGGAACATAACACGTTTAGGTAGTTTTAGTTTATCATACCTGCCCAGTTGTTCATGTTTTAAGCCTGCGATAAACACATAGGTTCCTAAGTTGAGTTTCTGTCTTATCATACATACCCAGCTGTTAGTCTTTTAGGCCTACGATTAATGAACACATACCTACCTTAGTTGAGTTTCTGTTTCAGATAATCATATCTACCCAGCTGTTTTAGGCCTCAGATAAATGGACACATACCTTCCCAAGTTTTTGTCTTTGTTTTGTTTGTTTAGCGTTTATCTAACTGATCTATTTGTTTGATTTATTAGGTACTGATACACGTTGATAATGTTTTTTTCATATTAGTGTTTCGTAATAATAGGTAATCGAATATAAAAAGTAGATAGTTACCTTTATTATTATTATTATTATTATTATGTAGAACCAAATAAATAGGCGCGCAGCGGTGTGATTGTGTGGTGGAATTATCATGATAATAATTTGTGCTTTTGAAGAAACGTCTTACCCGGATCGCTGTTCCTGTGCTAAGCTTCCTTGTTGAGCACTGAAATGCAAACCACCTCGCATTTCAATGAGTTAGGTTAAGATAGGCTAGTTTAGTGTTATTTTTAGTCAATAAGTGTAAAAATGAACATTATTTACTTAAGAATAGTCTGTATGGCATAAAGCCGAAGACGTAAAACTTGTCTGAAAAAAAATATATTTTGCTTTCCACTTTAAATCTTTTTAAATCTTTATACACGTACGTTTAAATCTTTATACTTGTACACCTTGTATATACTATATCTATGGTGTACACAGCTGATTGGCTGTCACGTACTTGACAGATTTATGAAACTTCATGAAATGTTGCTAAATTTTATTATTCTAAGTACATATTACCTAAAAGTTGAATATTTTACGGACGAAAGTTATTTTAAAAACGACTAAGCTTTACATTAGCTATTTTTAGTGACATGTACAAGATGTTGGCATTTTCCCCATACAAACGTTAACATGTCCTTTGGTGTTTAAAAGTCCGAGTCCAAGAGGCACAGTAAAGAAGCCATGATTCCCGGTACCTGTACTCTTAGGAGGGTTTAGGCCGAGTCTTACGGACCTGGCATTTGGCGAGATCTTTGAGCCGAGCTCGCCGATAACACGACTGATACGAAGTCCATGGTTTACAATAAGAGCGAGCCATTGATAAATGCCGCTTGTAATTCATGCATATTTCCGCAAAGTAAGGCCATTGTCTTGGTGTAAATCATGCTGCCCGGGGGTAGGTTCTTGTATTTCCTTTGTTATGGAGTCTAACTAAGCAGACAATAAATAACAGTGGACTTAGGGTGATAAAGGCGTTCTTAAAAGTCAACTACTTCAGAAAAAAATAGCATCCGCAGTATTTTATCCACCACACACACGCCACAGGCCGCTGAGCGGGTCACGAGTCACGTCTGTCCATGAGCGCATGGTATTTTAAAACTAAGATGTCTCCTAAGTTTTTTTTGTAAAACCAATGGTTTTAAGGACAAGTTTGTTCAAAGCTAAATGCTCGTCACAAATTAATTAGGATTAATATTGTGTTCATGACAATACCATGCAAAACAATGCATTGAAGTAAACTTTTTTTATTTCCATAATTGAGGTTACAGCGACCAAACCTTGAGAGATAGCTCTATGCTGTTGCAGATTTTTCTGTAGAACTTATTAAGGCATAAATTAATGCCATACATCATTTGATGTAACATTTACAGTTTTTGCAGCGTAAGAAAAATACTTTGAAAATCATGGATTTCTTTCTTCGGCTTCGTTAATATTTATCGTCATATCTTCACTATTAAAACACATATATTTATGAAATGTAGCCTATATATTATTCCAATGTATAAGCGTTTTTTGTAATAATTCACTTATCTATATAGTAGTTTTTGCGTGAAGAATAAACAAACATACATCCAAACATCCACCCCCACAAACTTTCGCGTTTACAATATTATGCACATATCTGAATACATTTCCTAGGAATTCAATAGAATCCTAATATCGTATTAGGAAATGTATAAAACAAACGCCATGTGTGGTTAAAATAAATATATCACAATTAAGAATCATAGGTTTTATAAAGGGTTTCTTTGAGACAATTATGTTCCAATTATACAGTATATCATATCCTATTTTTTTGCCAATTCAAGACAAACAAGTAACAATCTTACGGTTTATAATTGTGATATTTTCATACTTCGTGTTTAAAAAGGATGGTTTTTATTACGGTTCTCACTCATACTAGTAAGTTACATTTAATTAAATACATTAAACTTCTGATTGCTGTTTAAGAAATGTATACATTTCCTAGGAAATGAGTGATACATAATTTTTATCACACATTACCGGTTGATTTTAAGAATTATATAGAATTCCAAGGAATTATATACAATGAAGGTTTAGATGCATTTCATTTGCTATACCAATATTATAAAGCAGAAGAGTTTGTTTGTTTCAACGCGCTAATCTCAGGACCTTGTGGACCGATTTCAAAGTTATTCTTGTGTAGGATAACTTATTTATTGTGAGTCACAAACATCACAGTGTGACGGGTGGGGAGGGAGATAACTAAAAACACGCAGACGCAGTCGCGGGGGACCGCTAGTAATTAATATCTTAAATTAACAAAAGCTTTAAAACTTTTACAAATCGCTGAATTTATTAATAACAAACAAGAAAAAATAAAACTAAGACTTGCAACTTAAAAAAATAACTAAGAATCTATCTATTCAAATCGAAACCATTTCCTTGCGACAAGGAGGCTATGATGCTGGCTGCGTTGCCGCGTTGGATAGCTATGCTAATCCTTTCAGCTAGTAACCAGCCAACTTTATAATTGGCTGTTACAGAATTTATTTTTTCTAAACAGCAATTTAGCAGAGGGTCTTCACGGCCCAAATGTTTCAATGCCAAACGGCGCAAACACATAAGTATTGCAGGAATACTTAGACGATGAAGTCTTAATGGTATCAGGGAGGGAGTTCCGGAGTCTTATAGCACTGAAGGTGAAGGAGTTAGAGAGATAAGTGGTCTTGTGAAGAGGTGTAACATTGGAGGAAGGTGGGCTCGACAACTTATGTCTCTCATAAATTTGAAATGTCATTTCAGATAGTCGGGAGAGTTCGGATTATCGAGAATACTGAAAAGAGTACAAAAGACTCGAGGATTCCTGCGCTGATGAATAGAGAGCCAATTAAGTTATAAACAGAATCGCCAAATATAGTCAAACTTTTGTATGCCAAAAATAAAACGAAGGCAGTTATTCAGGAGACGCTCAAGCTTGTTTAAATGGTTTTGCGACAAGTTGGTGCAGCACACATCGGCGTAATCGATTACAGGCAGTACCAGTGCCTGGTCTAGCAGAATTTTGGTACTTATCGGCAGAAAGTTACGAAATCGGTACAGTGTTCGAAGGCAGTAACTTTTCTGCTAGACTCGGCGATCTGTTTATCCTAACTGTGTGCTATCTATCACCAAACCCAGTTTTTTAACATGACTACTATATGGTATGATGCAGTCGTTATAACGCAAATAATATATTTTGGAGTATTCTAGCCCAGCTCGAATATCTTCAGTGAGTTTTAAAAGAGCTGTGGTAGTGCTATGAGCCGGACGGAAGCCAGATTGGTACTCACTGATAAGATTATTAGAGAAGACGAAATACGAAAATTATTTATATACGATGGCTTCTAAGACTTTGGTAATAAGTGGAAGAATTGAGATGGGGCGGAAGTGACTGAGAAGGGTGGGATTTGTGGTTTTAGATAATGTCCAAACAAAAGCTTTTCGCCACACGTAGGGAAACACTCCAGAATCTATGAAAAAGTTTAAGATATGTGTGATAATAGGGACCAAGTGATCGACGATCGGAACAAGCATGTTCTGCTTACGTCGTCACACCCAACTTATTTAAATTTTATAGACAGAATAGTCCTGCGTACCTCGTTACCGGTGATAGGAGAGAAGTGAAAAGAATCGATGGATAGAGGATCTCTTGAAAGAATAGAAGACATGGTGGATGATTTGAAAGTTGCACAGAGTTCAGATACGGAGGAGAAATGAGAATTAAAATCGTCAAGGGGATGGAAAATATTAACATGAGAAGAAGCAGACTTACCGATCCCCTGAAAGTTGAGGAATTCCTAAAGATTGGCAGAAGGAATTCGAACGAGATTATGATGAAAATGACGTCTTTTGGCTGCTTTTACCATCTGATTACACCTGTTCCTTGTCCTCTTGAATAAAATCCAGTGCTCATCACTACGAGAGTGCTTATAGCTCCTGAATGCGCGATCGCGCTTTTTCATAGCAACTCGATCAGTGAGCCAAGGAGCAGGAGGACGCCGTAGCCTCACCGGTCACAATGAGGCATAAGCATCGTACAGTTTTAGCAGCAGGTTGTTAAATAATGAGATTTTATCATCACCCGTAGCTGCTGCAAAAACCACCGACCAGTGAGTAGATGCAGCATCACCCCGTAACGAGTCGAGGTCAAGATTGGTGAAATTGCGTAAGATTACCGTTTTGGGACGCACTTTAGGTGGTTAATTCTTATAGTACAAGAAAATTAGGTCATGATGGGAAAAACCAGGTGCAGGGTATTGGCCAATTATTTTAAAAATCCAAACTAAGAGTGGTGTCAAATAGTTTTAAATATGTTTTTTCAGATAGGACTATCACGTAGGTAATATGTACACACGGCAGCACGTCATGCTACCCATTATACATATCTATAACTACGACGCAGTATGGAGTGTTAGAAAGAAAGTCTCCTTGATATTATTGGTGAAGTTGTCTATTTTATCAAAATTTGCCAATGTGCGATTAGACTCGAAGCTAACGGCCAATAGAGACAAAATACTGGGAGTTGGCCACGCCCCCCTGCGCCGCCGCCAGTCTACCACCGGACCCGAGCTCCTCAGTCACGTTTTCGGCATTACTGGTGAAAGTGATGTTTTTTTAAAAAGGGCGCCTTCGCTATCCCAAGTAGAGAAGGAGCGAATAATTGCATGTTACGTGTGAAAGACATTTGTGATCAGACTGGAGAAACGGTAAGTAATTTATTTATTTACTTTTTCGTTATGTTTGAAAGTGTAAACAAAAACAGCAGGTTAACTTATCTACTTTTTTCCTCACATCAATTAAAACCTCAAATTAGTTACTGAAGTGAGATTTTTATTTGTTTTAAAGATTTAGGAAGGATTAATTTCATTCGAATTTATAGACACCCAAACAGTTTCCCAAACACTTTACTTGTTTTCATGTTTACTCATTGTTTCGAAGCACTTTTAGCTAACTAAAGTTGAGTTTTAAAATTTTCATAAATAAACGTAACAATTATAACAAAAGACTCAATTCATTATTTGATTTTATAACGAGTGTTCGACTGTCAGATAACGATTCAATTTAATACCACATTACAAAATAAAATGGATGAATCTTACGGATGTGTTTAACAACAATCTGTTGTTATTATCTTGTTTGTTTACCTACGCGACCGCCGGCGGCCATTTGATACCTGAGCGATGTGTCATTTACTAGGTATCATTTTTTATCTTGAAAAATGTGGATATATATAAACCATCAACAATATTTTAAAATGTTATTAACTTTTACTCACGACCAACTTCATTGATGCCAATTTTTTCTTAGTTTTGAGATGGTTTTACTAATAACTTTCAAAATAGCAAATAAACTAAGTTTGACGTTTTGTTTTAGCGAAAAACTGTTTATTTCTGGTTGCGGCGGTGGGAAGAGTCAGGGACCATCGAAGCCCACTACCGCCAGCGCTATGAGAGAGCCACGACGGCAGAGGACACACTCCGCTGATCCCTTCCCCAGTACGAGAGCTACTTCTTCTACTCACAATGTGAGTTTATTGCATCAATCCTAGATTTATCTATAGAAATAGAATGAAAAAATATATAGCATATTTTAAAACACTGGCATTTAGTTTGCTTAAATACTTACTTATTTGATTGTTTCAAACTCTCAGGAAGTAGACCGACTATAAAAAAGAATTGATGGAAAATTTGCAAAGGCAATCCTTCGCCCAATGCATACTCTATAATAATTTATTGACTACCCCTGCTAGAGTTTTAAAAAATATATATTTTGCTTTTAAGTGAATCAAGTCACAAGTTATATTTATTAGTTAGGTCCCTCCTTAATAGGGAAAAAAGAGTAATAAAGTTATAATTATTTTTTGTTTTTATAATGTTTTGTCACTATACAAACTTAATAATACAAAATTGCACTTGTAAAAAGCAACTTTGGCTGTGCAAGTGCAATTTATAGTAATGAAGTTTTTATTTATTTTCCATATCCGCCCGATATCTCAGTGGTTGTTATGAATAAATTTATATTATAATATAATTCATTATCATAACAATAAAAGTAAAAATAAGTCTCAAAAATATCAAAAAAATCATAAAGTGTTTCATTTGGTTTACTAAGGTAAAGTGTGATCAGGGCCTGTATAGCTGCGGCCATACAAGCTTTTACAGTTGCAGCAGTATAGCGTTGGTTCACACTATCATGTTCTATGTAAAAGGAACCAACACTTGTTTTTTTTTTTGTTTTAGATTGCCTTGGATACAGTCAAGAGGAGACTGAAGGAAGCGGGGAAGAAGTGCTGCCGGCCAGACAAGAAAATAGAACTAAATGCTCATCACAAAGAGGCAAGAGTTAGTTTGCTTAGAAATTTATAATTTTGATTGGGAGAATAACATTGTTATATTTGTCGACGAGAAAAGTAGTCTTGGGTTCATATTAATGGTGAGCAAACAAATTAATGTTCGGCTCTCACAAAGACATAATTGTATTAAACTTATTGTAAATCTTGAAAAAGTGGCAAGATACTTAAGTCTGAGTTTGTTCCGCTCCATCTTCTCAGTAGTAGCCCAAAAAAGTTCCGAAGCTGTGGTATGATGATAACATTAAGTTAGAACATGGAAAAATGCCTTATGTGGGCCTATTTACAAAAATAATGACTTTAACGTAGGTAGGTAATTTTGTGTTATGTGTGACCTTTTTTCTCCACCTAGATGTTGTCTGGAAGAGAACGCTCCTAGCGATAAGATGGCTTTGATTGTAGGTACCTATGTCAATAGTAATATATATGTTCATTATTACCTACAAACCATGATGAATTTGACATTGAATTTCAGCCATATTGCTCGTTACTACTGTCATAATAATTTTCGTTCTTCTGTCTGTAAATCTTGGTAATCTTGTCCAATCACCAGTTGGACACACAAAAAGGTAAAAAATATAAATAAATGGTAGTTCTGGTCCTAAGATGGTTAGGTTTGAATTGTTTAATCAGATTTATTTTTAGGTTGGTAATAATTTAAAAAAGGAACTTTAGAACTCCCAATCGAAGTTATAATAATTTGAGCAAAAAATAATTCTTGCCTCTTTTTTCATGATGGCATAACCATAATGAACGAGCGTAGAGAAGTTTTATTTGTTTTTTTATTCTTACAAATTTTATTATTAATAATGTTATCAAGATGTTATCTTTTTTTCAAAAAATGTTTTATTATAATTAAAATTACATCTATTTTAAAAAAGTTTTTGAGATATTATTGTTTTTGCAAATTTTTATAATCATCAATCAATCATGAATAAAGATATCATCGAGAGTTTTTATTATAAAATAAATATTGTAATTCTTTAGGTGAGCTTGTTTTTCTGTTTCTATAGGTATTCATTTTGTTACAAATTTAAGCGATAATTTTGCAAATTTTATGATGGAGTATGTAATTCTCTTTCATTTTTTAACTGCCGTTTTTATAAATATCTTAGTATAAATAATTTATTATGCTGTTATAAGTTATTATTTAATAAATAAATATTTTTCACTTATGATGTTATTATTTTTTTCTTATCAATAGCTAGTTTATACTTTGTTATTTATATCAGAAAATTAAAAGTAACTTTTTTATGAGCCATTATCATGCCTCGGATTCTCCTATTGCTATTTCAAAACTCGTCAAATCGTCACCCCATCGATCGTTCGTTCTGTGGCCTTCAATACTATCTAATATCTTCTTTATAATATCCCAAATAATCAATATTAGCTATCCGATATAGATATTAAATATCCGAAATAATCAATATTAGCTCATGCGATCGGACTCACCAAATTTGGAGGCCGTGAGCTCAAATGGACTCAATTGTCAGACTAGGATTTTAATACTTTATCGTTTGTTGAGTTCAACCCTTGGCTCACTAGTTTTCGCCACGAGAAGCAGTCGCAAACAAGTTAACTTAGCTTTGCGCGCAGCTGGCGAGGCGCGGCGAAAAAATCGAGAAGATAACAATTTAAAGTAAACCTTAAAGTAATGCCATACGGTTGAAGCTAGTAGGAGTAGTCGTGAGAGTCGCGCGGCGGCTCTTGTGGCATCGGGATGTCCTTGCGAGCGAGCCGTTTGCTATTTCAACTGTATGTAATTAAGTTAGGGTTTAGTTTCAATTGTTATCTCTTCGTTCTCTTTGTCGCGTCTCGCCAAATGTGCGCTCTTAGCCTAACTTAAGACCCCAGAGAATATAATACTACTAGACTAACCTCATGGTTGCATGACCGCGAACTGATAGGCTAAGTGCCTTCTGAACTCGTCAATCTGATCAGTGAAGTTTATCAGTTGTGATTTGCCCCTCAGCTTCACTATTTTGTAATGGTTTGTGGTAGGTAAACCTGCCGCTAATGCAGAACAAAAGGTAATGTTACAGCGTAAGAATAAGTAAGTCATTCATTAGTTCATTGCACTTATTGCAAACGCTTGGAATAAAATGTTTCTGTCCAAGACTGGAACTGAACCCACACTTCGCATATCAAGCTGGTATTATCTACATTATGCTTGAAATGCTTAACCTAAGGCTAAACGGTTCAAACAATATATCAAAAGACAGTTAAAAAAGTAATGTGCATTTTGAGTGCATAAGCACTATTTTACTTCTAAAATCTTCTAATATTTATTTTAAAAACGGGCGACGTAACTAATAGTAATTAATAAAAGGGGGGCCAAAGCATTCTTTGAAAGTGTAATGAGAGCGTAAAGAGTTTAAATGAGATAAAACTCAAAAAGTATTCTAAGGGCTTGTTTCACGGGTTCCAGATAGCTATATGGAACTTTAACAGGAACCGGTTATACAGGCACTAAAAGTAATAAATATATAATCTGCAAAACTGCTATATCATAAAAAAACGAAAAGTAAAGAAATACGCAACCGCTTGTTTGCATTTCAATAAATCACACCATCCTTCCCGCCAAAATCACATGAGAAGCGAGCCCGCGGCGCAATGTAGCACGACTGCACAACTCATTTGAAGTAGGACTGAAATAGGATATTTGTCTCTTTCGCACGATTCTCTCCGTTCAACTTTCAAAGCGCTCAAGGTCAAAGTGTAGTAGTCTGACGTGCTGCCGTGTGTACATTTAGCACTAAAAGACACAATTTAAGTATCGTAAATGCAGTGTAAATGCAAAGATTAATGCCTAAACTAAAGAGGGCTGGACCTAAAGCGTCGCCTTGCTGAACACCGACTGCAGAAATAATCGAATGTTCATTGTTAAGTAATTTTGATTGATTATTGTGACACTGTACCACTAATGAAAAATAAAGGGATAAATCTGAGGAGTGTGAGTTTGAACTTCATTCAGTAAAGCAGACCTGTAAAGAGAATTGAAAGCATTCTTGACATCAACTTTCAAAAGAAGAGAGGAAATTGCAAACGGAATGAACCACAGCCTCACAACCTCCCTTACTGCCGAAACCAAGTTGAATGGGTTGAAAATACTCTTTCAAAGGAGAAAAAAGATCACGACAGGCTAATTTTGCTGCAAGATGACGAAACGTTGAGCTAATAGCAAAAGGGCAAATGCCACCACGTTTTTTTCGAAAGGCACAAAGTCTAGCACCAAATAAAAACGGGGCAAAAGTCAGTAACCCAGCCCGATAAGAGAAGGCTGCACAATTTCGTAACGTTGGAAAGCAAATTTCAGCAGCAGACCAAGTCCTTAAGGGAAGTTGGGGAGTAATGTCGTCGGTTTCACCAGCAGAACCAGCCGGAAAAGACATGATAGTAGCAATTCTCGCTCCCCTAGGGATTCTTTAAATCAGCGGAGTAGATTGTTGGAGGTTTGTGATCTTCTTGTTCTTATTATTTAAGAGCTATGCTCTTGTCGGTGGAGTTTTTTCCAATTTAATCGATCTTACGACGGTACGACTTGACTCCTAACTTTTCCTTAATTTGCGTCATGTATTTCTAGGTCTTCCTCTTTTTCTCCGCCCTTCAACTTTTCCCTCTATGATGATCCTTATAAGGTCGTCATGTCGTACCAAGTGCCCTATCATCTTTTACTTCCTCGTTCGTTTTCTTTTCTATCCAACTAATCCGCTCAATCCTTCGCCAACACCACATCTCAAACGCCTCTATTCTCTCTTTATCACGCTGCGTCGTCGTCCACGTTTTACTGCCGTACAAAACGATGCTCCAGAAGTTCCTGATTTTTGTAAAGCTCAAAAATTATCTTTCTTTCATTGAAATTTATACCTACAACTTTCAAAATGTTCATCATTATTTTCAAATTAATTTTGTCAAATGCCTTTTCTAAATCTATGAATGCTATGTGTGTTTCCAAATCTAAATCCAGCCTTCTATCTATCACTAGTCTAAGAGCTAGTATTGCTTCTCTGGTTCCTCTATCTTTCCTGAATCCATACTGATCGGGTCCTAAATAGTTTTCCGTAATTGGTCTAATCCTGTTTTGTACTATTTTTAATAATATTTTGCTTACTTGAGAAATCAAACTTAATGTGCGATGCTCTTCACATTTCATATTGTTGGATTTTTTAGGTAGTGTGACCATTTTGCTTTTTTTAAAGTCATCAGGAAGGATGCCGCTAACATACATGTTTTTTACCATCTCATAGATTACTTCAATAACCGGCTCACAAACTGCGTATTTGATCAATTCAATATAAATTCCATCCGGCCCAGCCGCTTTTCCGTTTTGAATGCTCTTTAGTGCTGTTCAGTTTACGTACAAAAGATTGATGAATGAATGTAGGCATGTATATTTCACCGTCTATTAACTTAAGATATGTTTGTGTCGAGTTAGTTCGCAATAAAATATCGAAGGAATAACACGCGTTTCTCCTTACTACACATCTACAAGCAACTCTGAACCCTATTTCGCTGCCCTAAGGCCGACAAGTGCCTCTTCGAATTCTGTTCTTATTATATCCAGTCCAAGATCATCAGTGTCGACTTCATCTTCTTTTTGATAATAATAATATAGGTTTGTGATAATAGATTCAAAAGATGGTGAAGAAGATATAATATTTGGACTAGAGGGTAGAGGGAGAGATGCGCGTAAATTGATGCTATAATGACTACGGACAATATGAATATTAAGGCCCCTCTTACCTTTAAAATCCCTATTTGTATTAGATATTGATTAGTAAGTAAGTAAGTAAGTCTTTATTGTGTATATGAACAAAGGTTACAAAAGCTCTTATAAGTAGGTACACATCACTTAGTTCTACCTTTTCAGGCGTATACACACACATGCACACAACATTTTTGAATCATTTTTAACAAAATTATTTGTATTGCAAATATTCTTGCACACTATAAAATCATTCTTGTACCAGCCATTTCTTTAATTCAATTTTAAATTTTGTAGAGTTATATTGTTTGAAAACATCTGGCAGATTATTGTAAATTTTGATGCACATCATAAATGCATTACTAGACACGAGCGTTAATTTAGATGTAGGTTTAAAGAGTTTGTTTTTATACATAGAACGAAGATTACGAGTAGTAGTTTGACAATTTTGTTCAAATAGGTCATTATGATGATACACAAACAGACAAATATCAAAAATGTATAGACAAGGTAGTGTAAGTAAACTAAAGCGTCTAAAAAACGGTCTACATGAATCAGTTTGTTTTAATCCAAATATCGCACGAATACATTTTCTCTGCAAGATAAATACCCTATCTTTATGAACAGAGTTTCCCCATATCATAATTTCGTATCTTAAACAAGAATTCACGTAACCATTGTAAGCGGTAATAGCAGCTTCTTTTGATACAATCTGACTTATGCGAAAAAGTGCAAATACAAATCTATTAAGCTTAGAGCACAATTCACTGATATGTTGCTTCCAGTCGCAGAAGCAGTCCACTGTAATGCCCAGAAATTTAGCACTTGTAGCCGCTTCTACAACTTTGTTATTAAATTGTATACGATGACTCGGGCGTTTTTGTTTATAGCTACCAAACTGAAGGTATTTTGTTTTTTCAATGTTTACTTTTAAATTGTTACAACCTAACCATTCTACGATGTTGGACAAGGCAGTGTTTATATTTTTTTCATAGTCTTCAACGTTCTTTCCTGCTTTGTCCCCCTTAATTATAACAGTAGTGTCGTCAGCAAATAAAACACACTCATGCGACATACTATTAGGTAAATCATTTATGTATAAGAGGAACAATAGTGGACCCAGAACACTTCCCTGAGGCACGCCAACTGGATTAACTTTAAAGGACGATTTATGTTTTTCTAAATATTTAGTTTTGGGGCAGTATCTCTGGATTTCCACGCATTGTTCCCTCTGAGACAAATAGGTTCTAATCCAGTCGTAACATGGACCTCGAATCCCATATTTATATATTTTATTAAGAAGGCGTTCATGAGATACAAAATCAAAAGCCCTAGTCATGTCTAAAAAAAGAACTGTTACAGGAATACCATCATTTATACAGTCGGTAATAGTTTTAAAAAGTTTGAATGTAGCTAAAGAGGTACTTTTATTTTTTCTAAAACCATTTTGTTCATCTTTTATAACCTTGTTAATGTCTAAGAAATTTAAAAAACGTTCATACAAGACTCTTTCAAGGACTTTTGAGAAAATCGGTATTAATGTTACTGGTCTATAGTTATTAACAGACGTTCTAGGTCCTCTCTTATACAGCAGCCTTACAACTGATTTCTTTAGACTATCAGGAAAGACGCCTTCAGCCAAAAGTTTATTGACTACGAATACAAATGGATGAATTATTAAACTAATACTAATTTTGAGGATTTCAGTACGAATTTTATCGTAACCAACTGATTTAGAATATTTAAGTGATTTAACAATTTTTAATAGCTCAGTCTCACTCACTTAGTGAAAGAACTGCGGCTGTGAGTACGTGCCCACCGATTCGAGATAACCTGCTCATAAGCCTTAACATTGATCACAAAAAGAAATTTGCAAAAACCTCCCAAAAACCTTCTGACGTATTATCTAGGTAGGCATTACAATGATCTCTGTTTAAGATGGCCGAAATCAGTAAAACGGTAGAAGAGTAAACAATTAATGCTTTAGAATGTTTTTAACACTCACAGTGTCATATTTTATATTCATAAAGATGAAATAAGAAACCAAAAATTTGCGCACGGGCGGGACTTGAACCAGCAACCTTTTGGCTAACCGGGCCAAACGCTCTTACCAATTGAGCTACCGTGCTGTTAGTCCGACCCTGCGAAATTTGTGGTTTCTTATGAAAACGTCAATTGCGTGACGCTTAGCGCCATCTAGCCGTCTGTTTATGAAACAGATGGCCCAAGCAGTTATTCTTTACAGAATAAATTCAACTTGGAAATTGATGTCGCTTCGCTATCTAATGCTTTAGAATGTTTTTAACACTCACAGTGTCATATTTTATATTCATAAAGATGAAATAAGAAACCAAAAATATGGTATGCTTATAGTTTCAGAATAAATTGGGTGTGACATACGGACGGACAGACAGACAGACAGACAGACAGACAGACAGACAGACAGACAGACAGACAGACAGACAGACTTGACGAAACTATAAGGGTTCCGTTTTTTGCCATTCGGCTACGGAACCCTAAAAATGGCATGAAATCATAATAAAGGTTCAGAAAATAATATTATGCAATAAACCTCATCTCAGCACAAGCACACAGCAAAAAAACCGGCTAAGTGCGAGTCGAACTCGCTCACTAAGGGTTCCGTGCCAACTTTAACTCAATTAGAGATCCACTTACTTCCACTTAGCTAAAATACCATAATATTTTGCTGACAGCAAATATAACTTTGTTTTTCATAGTATTTCTATAAATAATAAAGTTATCTTTGCGGTTATTAAAAATATGCTCTATCTCAAAAACTGTTAGTTCGATCTTGTTCAAACCAACTTCTACATCATGTATTTTTTTCAAAATTTACACTCGCTTAGTTTAAAAGTTAGATAGCCATGACACCTATTTTACCTTGACTTTTAGAGAAAATGGTTTGAGGAACCTCATTGTCATTTTAATAGAACATAGACACGCTACACGCATAGGTTTGACAAAATAATTTTTTTTGGTTTTGGTTTCGTGTATAGGCCCCTCCTTAAATATCATCATTTTGCATTGTTTGTATGGGAATCGTAAAGCGGTTACATCTTTCTGCCAAATTTCAATAGTGTGATGCTAATAGTTTCAGAATAAAGTGGCTATGACATACGGACGGACATACAGACAGACTTGACAAAACTGTAAGGGTTCCGTTATTTGCCATTCGGCTACGGAACCCTAAAAATAAGCTTTGTGATACGGCTATGATGATACACAAGCCTTATTTTAATCATTTTAGTTACTGATATTTTTCGAGATACGCGTGGAAAAACTTTTGCACTCGTACCTACTCGTATATATACCTATACCTTTACATTAAAAAACGCAAGAAATGGCAACCATCATTTTTCTTTTAAATAACATGGAGTTTTTACCATAGGTTTCACCGATGGCACCCAGCATTAGAAGGTTCGCGGTGAATATTAATTTAAGGAAAAATAAAAATAATTCCTGCAACACCGGTAATAAGTAAATCAATACCTTATGTCAGTTTGACATTAAATAAACAACGTTTTGCAAATAATTTATCATTGCAACTTTTAAATTAAATTCCACAAGAACTCCCAGCCAATTATACTAAAATACAAAATCGGAAAATATAAAACACATTATCTTAACTTTCGGTACATCGTTTAATGTAGAGTTCGGATGAATAAATAGATTCCATGTATGTAAGTAATAAAATTTTGCAACGTGTTTTTATGTGCATAAGTAGCTAGATATTCAGTGTCTGTTTATTGGTTTCATGATTTAAATATAATATTCAACTAGTGATTATTAAATGGTCAAAATCCCCGCAAGGTAGCGGTTTCAAACCGAGTTTATTATCGGTTTCTCACTTCATAAGATCCGAGCCCCTCATGTATTGCAAAACTATTTAAAAACAAGTTCTCAGCAGATTACAGTTAAAAAATAAACTTTAAAAAAAGTAAAAACCGACTTCAAAATCAAAATGCACTAAAAAGTCTTAAATAAACTCTTCACCATTGAAAGGAAAGGAATCCGTTTTAGGCAAACAATTTCTTTTTGGAGTCGGTGCTGTGATAGTTAATGCTTGATGGTCAAAGTGATGGCACCGACTCCAAAAAGAAATTGTTTGCCTAAAACGGATTCCTTTCCTTTCAATGGTGAAGAGTTTATTTAAGACTTTTTAGTGCATTTTGATTTTGAAGTCGGTTTTTACTTTTTTTAAAGTTTATTTTATTTCTTCATTTTTAGTGATTACATAAGAGGGGGGGGGGGGAGTTGCACCTTATGATTCAATTTTTTAAGAAGTTACAAATTACCTGTCATAAGTTTCGTCATTACAATAACTGAACTCCTAAGCGTTAAGGAGTTCCACCATCAGCTCAGCCCCACAAGATGTTGACTATCAGACGTAACAACACGTCAACATTAAGATTCTAGTAAAGAAATACTATACGTGCCTTTAAAATTCGAGGGTTTCCCTCGATTACACCAAGATCCCATCATCAGATCCCAAAATGGAAAAAATGGGACCAACTAGAAAGTACACCCTCTAAGTAGGCGAAAAAATTTTTCGATTCGGTCGACAAACGACTGAGATATGAGGTAACATACATACAAAAAAAAATAATGATAAAAAAAACATACATTCGAATTGATAACCTCCTCCTTTTTTGAAGTCGGTTAAAAAGACTTAAAATACAGAGCAAGAACTTACAAAACCCGAAAAACGAAACCAGAACGAGCGCATAAAGATGCAGGAGACGTGTGAAGTGCATTAGAATTGATTTATAATAGCTTTTTCAATTATTTTCAGGCCTTTTTCACGAATTGCTGCAGTTGAAAGTTTGAAGGAGTGACAAAGCAATAATTGCAGTAGGTACAATAAAAAATGACGGTGTAATAATTTATTTAAATAACACAAAATTCCATTCTAATAAACGATTCTACCCCTCTAATATACGCTATTCCCTCTAATCAATGGTTGTCTGGAAGAGATAAGAGACAAGACCGCCAATATTGTACTTCTTATGATTTGATTGAAATGTTTTTGTTTATTGTGTCTTTATTTGTGCAATATTCTTTAATATTTGTTATTATTATCATGAAATGCGAATCATTCCAGAATATTTGATTTATCTTTTCTCATACGTTATGTATAGTAACAGAAAGTCGCGTTTGTTACAGTTTTTATAACTCGATACGGGGGCACAATTTTCATTATTTAGAGTTAGTTGAATTCGTCGTAACGCCTAATAGGACATACGATAGCTATCATCATAAAATGATTTTTTACTTAATGTTAGTTTAATAACCATATATTATTTATTCATCGGTGCAACCTAGAACTTTTCTGTCCCAATGACTGTCCTTCGCGATATGTACACTGCCCGTTGCTACTTGAACTTATGAACCCTCACACACGACTTTTAACATTGATGCACTCGCGCGTGTTGAAAATGCGCTTCAACATCGGAACTCACGCAATGAATAGATTTAATTTCGCAGCGATGCAGTTGGCGTTAGTATGGATGCAAACGCCAAAATTTAGTACATGATTTGACAATTTCCAGCTTCTTCATTGTGACTGCATCGATGCTGCATCGTGACTGCATCGCTGATAAAAGTCGCAGAGTGTAAAGGGTCTATAGTTTCACTGGTCTAAGTCCGTTGCGATCGCAGGATAACACTGGCACTGCCACCCGCAAACGGTTACTGTAGAAAACTGTGGTAGAGGCCTTTTCTAGCTTATACATATAGAATGATGATGGTGACGTAGAAGTACTCGCTTAGATAAAAACCACTCAATTCAAAAGGACGGAAATGTCATTTTAGTTAGTATGATCACCCATCCAAATGCGACGAAACCGTAAATACTTTGGTTTCATAAAAAAATAAACAAGAACTCAAGAGCTTGAGAAGCTGTTATTTATCTAGTAGTCTACCTTTTAGCTGTATTAATGAGAGCCGAATAAGGGTTGCAAATAGTGATCGAGTGTTCTAGTGGTTATCAACTTTCTTTTAAAAATTGTTGCCCTCATCGTGCATTATTGTCTTAAATATACTTTAAAAATAAAATTTTAAGTAAAGGCGCAAATTATGGATTGTTTTATCAGCTACATTACTAATTAAATAAATAAATATCGTTTGGACATTATTTCGTAATATAATATTATATTATAATATTCAATATATAATTATTTCGAAAGTGCCTTAAAATTTGAGGTAACGTAAGTAAGAATGTACGTAAATTAAGTAGTAAATACTTTATCTAATTAAAAATATCAATTATGGAGTTAAATTAGGGAATCCCGACGGGATTTCATATTTTCTTATTATTCAACCCTCAACACAATTTGTTGTATACATCATTGGAATTGTTTTCAGGCTTTTGAAAATGATAATTAAAAATACTGCGTTTATTTTAACCTTATTGCCGCACAAATGCGACAACTAGGCCACGAGTATGAAATAAAATAATTTCTAGTTACTTATCTTTTTTCGACGATAGTGAAAATGACATTAGAAAATTGTGCTTGCGAGATTGACATTTGTAAAAATTGCAAGTCCCGACGAATGGAGTTATCGTCGAAATTAGCCGTATTCAAATACAAATCCTAAGTAAAGGAAATGTATGAAAATTATTTAAAAGCATCATAATCTATAAAAAAGCATGTCTCTAGAAGTTAGTTCCTAGAAGTATCCGCAAGAGGCTCTTTACATTCGAAAACAATAGGAACACCGTATCTAGGAATTTAACCCTTGAGTAAAGGTAAAAAATACATAGAAAAATCTTTTGATTTTTTTCTAACATAATTCTAGCATAATTTTCGATTATTCTGCTAAGATGAGCTTTTACAGATTTTCATTACCCTCGAAAGCGTTATCGTCAACATCTGTCAAAATTAGTGTGTCGAGTCCTGCAAATTTGCGTTGTCGGCGTATCGACTGTCAAAACACCGTGTCGAGTCTCGCAATTCACGAGTTACTCGAGTTAGCATACGTCACTTCGCGTCGAAACTACCACGCCTGTAAAGAATAACTGCTTGGGCCATCTGTTTCATAAACAGACGGCTAGATGGCGCTAAGCGTCACGCAATTGACGTTTTCATAAGAAACCACAAATTTCGCAGGGTCGGACTAACAGCACGGTAGCTCAATTGGTAAGAGCGTTTGGCCCGGTTAGCCAAAAGGTTGCTGGTTCAAGTCCCGCCCGTGCGCAAATTTTTGGTTTCTTATTTCATCTTTATGAGTAAACAATTATTTAAAAAAAACTTAAACTGAAATCTAATCAAAAATCTACAACTGATATCAAAGTAAACTTAATTGAATAAAAGATTGCTAAAAAATAAAGATTTACAAGTAAACAAAATCTAAAATTATTTTCTGCGACGAAACGTTACTGGCATATTATATCTCGACGGTGTCATTCTAGAAAATCCATTAAAAACTACAATTTTCCACAAACGGTGCACTCAAAAGTATTTCCGTCTAAGACCTCAATATTCCTATTTCCGATTTATGGAAAATGCTGCAATTAGCAGAAAAATTGCAATTATTATAATTCCCTCTGAATAAGTCAAATTTCCGAATAAAAATGGTAACTCAGAATTTGTATTTTATTTTTAGGAGTCTTTTCTATGAATGATAACAAACAACACCTATTTTTGGTGACCCTTCAATTTATTTCAACATTTTATGGTTTGAAATACAAATATATATAAAATCAATATCTCTAGGCCGTAATATTACCAAGTATAAACGAACATAAAACACGCTGCGATTGGCTTACAATTTTAAATTGAAAGTCAAAACTAGTATTTTGAAGGTGAATTGGCATTTTGCAGTTCCATAATATAGTAGAATACGAGTAATACAATATAAGTATTGTTTATTTCCACAAAAAAATACATCAAATTACTATCATCAGAAAAAACAAGGACAAACATTTTGTAAAAATACGTAGGTAAAAAGATATCATGATAAATAAATACTAAATGAAACAAAAATATATAGCCCCGAAGTTTTAAGACACTTTGAAATTTTATTTATGCCACAAATGGTTCATACACACAGAAGACAATTTGCATACGAAAAAGCAACGGCAGGCATCGACAAAATGCAGTAGATGCAGCGGCATGCCGTCATCAAAGTGCTCTATCAGATAACCCTGCCAAAAACGGTACTGTCACTTTGAAACGGGCACACTGCACGTGGTAACTCATCAATGCCTAAACACGATCCAATAAGAATCACAGACTCGGTTTTGAAGCGCACTGTTTTTCATCGCTGCATAGTTTGACCATTTGAGCTTTATAAACTCAAATCAAAGAAATGAATCATAATAAAAATAAAAACCTTACTATAGATTTTAGGCGGCTAATAATAAAGGTTTCATCGATGAATGATGGTACTTGTGGCTTACCCTATAAAAACCTTTTTTATTTCAAGAGTAGCGGACCCAGCGAACTTTGTTGCGTTCGGTAAAGTCTGAAGCATATTTTTTTTTACATTTTGCGTCGACAATTTCATTTTTCTGATTTTCTGTTTCATCAAATATGATTTTGACTTACGTAGCAGCTACGTAAGTCTTTAATAATAAACAATGTATTTTTTTGCTTCTTTGAATTTTTTTCTCAAACGCTCTTTCAGTGTTGTCCACGAGAAATGTCAAAAGTTTTGTTTCGAGACAACATTCGGTCATTATTTTATCCTAGACGGTGACGAATCTAACAAAGTAAATAATAAACACGAAAACAGCAGCTCAATTCTCTCAACTTGTTCTTTTATAAGAACATTCTCCTGACTAAAGCAAACACAACAAAAAGAGGGATAAGCAAAATCGGTCCAGCCTTTCACGCGTTTTTTCGTGAAAAAGGGAAATATGGATTAATTTTTATATTTTAAGATGTAAAACGCTTACGACCGGTCGCTGTAGAAAGCCGTAGAGAGCCGTTATTCCATCTTTATGAACCGTCGGGAGGCCCGTACATTCACCAGTGGACGTCCTTTGGCTGATACTGGGAACTGGGTACGTACTAAATTACTGACTAATGAATCCAAATTTTCGATTAGATAGAACAGCTTAGCCGCAAATCTAGTGAATTATGCAACTGCAGACGACGTTATCTCAGTGAATTGCGTGTTGCATACCAATGAGTTCTACGCGAGGCTGCTAGGTTGTCAGGGTGAATTATACTATGATAATAATAAAATTTGACATTTAGTTGCGGTAACAACACAATAAAAACTTAATATCTGTGTTAGTAAGGGAGGGTCGTTTTTTAAAAAAAATATAAATGTTTGACAACATCACATACATTGCTCCGATCCCAAGCTAAGTAGCTAAAGCACTTGTGTTATGGAAATCGGAAACAACGGTGGTACCACAGCACCCGAGACAATATAGAAAAGATCGTTTTCTACATTGACCCGACCAGGAATCGAAACCGGAACCTCACGAGATGGCGACGCTTGAAACCAGCGTGCTAGCCACTCGACCACGGAGGTCGTCATTTTACCAACGTCAGATAGGGCTTATCGTACCGAATAAGTATAAAACAATACCGAATAACATCACTGCGCGGGCACAACACATTTAAGTCGCTTTACCATCGACGCGATAAGAAGTAGAAGTATAAAACGAACGATTTAAAAATGATATTTAAGTAAATGATTGCTGACCAATAGATGAATATTTCAAATTAGGCGTATCGTGTTGTATTTGAGAATATTCCTTATATGACGTTGCCAGAATAGACTCTGAATAACAGCCGGTTTCTGATTTGAGCATTTGAGTGAAAATCTGTTGAGATCTTCTCAAATAGTTGATGCGTACTTAAGTTTCCTACGTTTCATTCGTCAATTTAAGATTGTCTCAAACCATATTCAACAGAGTTTTGTCTTTGATTATACAACGTTCCGTTACAAGTAAAAACGACCGATTTTTACCAGTTTTTATTTATACATGGCATTAATAAATTCTGGATTTCATTATGTCAGTTATATATTCCTAAGAGCATCAGATTGCAAATAAGATTTCAAGTTAAATAGTCACTTACATATTTTTAATAAAATGAAAATGTAAACGACTGCCGAGAACGGAATATCTTTTGTCAATCAATCAGTGTCAATGTCATACTCAAACTTGATAAAGTTTGATTTCCTGAAATGTTTGATGATTGAAATGTTTATAAGTTGAGGAACTTCGAAATACACTCATCATCATCATTATCAGACGTTCACTGATGAACATAGGCCTCCCCCACGATTTTCCACTGCGACCTAACACAAACGGTCTGCATCCAGTGTGATCCCGCGATCTTAACAAGGTCGTTCGTCCATCTTGTCGGTGGACATCCTCGATACACTTTTGATCGAAAGGTCTCCTCACTCCTCCTCTGAATCTAGAACTTTTTTGCCCCTACGGCCATCATTTCTTCTCGCTATGTGCCCTGTCCACTGCCACTTGAGCTTACTAATTCATAGGGATATATCCGTTACCTTAGTTATTCTTCGTATCTCCTCGTTTCTGATTCGATCTCATAGAGAAACATCGAGCATAGCCCTCTCTATCGCTCGTTGTGTGATTTTGAGCTCCTTTATGAGGCTCATAGACCACGTTTCAGATCCGTATGTCATCACTGGTAACACACACTGGTTGAAGACTTTCGTCTTCAGACACTGAGATAATTCAGACGAGAAGACGCTCTTGCGCAGTCTCCTGAACGCTGCCTAGCAGATTTGGATACGACGATTGATGACCTCTGTCTCAAAGTAGAAATACATCCAGTGTGCCAATCCTTTTTACTGTTACTTGTGTTCACCTTCGTAATTCGTATATTTGTGATTAATATAACTTTGTCTGAATAATAGTATTTTTTGAGATTAATATAACTTTGTCTGAATTTTAATAGCGTTTTGCCTGCACTTCCTTATTACCTGTTGTAGCTTGTACACCCAGTATCTTTTACATCCATAGCAAATTGTCGCAAATTTGAATTTAAGTAGGACTTAAGTACCCTCATTGGGTTGCTTAGCTTTCAGACGCTTAAGTTCACAGTGAGCAGGCTTTGAGTACTGTCAGTTGTGTTGTGCAACGCAAATTTCGTGTTAAGCACTAGTTTATGTCAAAGTTGAGAATTCTCAACCTTAAATACTCAAATTACACTTAAACTTAATTCAAAAACAGAAATACTTTTGAGACGCACTTAAGTCGAGCTTAAGTTGTTCTCAACGTCAAATGCTCAATTCAGAAACCGGCTGTTAGTATTAAAACAAAGATTTTAAAATGACATTTACATAAATGATTGCTGACAAATAAGTGAAGTTTTCAAGTTAGGCGTTTTTAATAAATTCGCCTATACCTTATCTGACTTTGGTAAATTCTGGCCTAAATAAGATAAAAATTTTGATGCATTTAATTTAACTAAAAAAAAATTTGGTTCCAAAGACCTTTTCATAGAGAGTTTTTCGCTTAGGAGAGTTATTTTAGTAAAATAAAAGCATGCAGGTCAATCCAGTGCCCTAACAAGGAACAATTGCGCCTATCTGGAATAGCTATTGCCCGTGTCAAGCATTGAAGCCGTGCGCTTCCGAATGCTGGTGTAAAAGTCATCAATACGTGTTGATTGCGATTGACGCGAACATCGTTGATGCACTTCAGAGTACTTTATTACTTACAGTTACATTACGAAATTTAGGGATACTCTATGACCATATCGAATAAAGGGTCTATTTAACATTATATGTATTTAATATACGACCTCCGTGGTGTTGTGGCTAATCACGCTGGGTTTCGAGGCGTCGCTGCTCTGAGACCCCGGGTTCGATTCTCGGTCGGGTTTATACAGTGTGACTTTTTTATCAGTACCGATATTTTGTGTAAAGACTCCACTGATGAATATGAACAACTTTTACAATGGGAGCTATAGTGAAATCGAGAAAAAAAATCAGCTGTTCCATACAAAAGTTCAATTGGCGCGCGGTCAAAATGTATGGAACAGCACATTTTTTTTCTCGATTTCACCATTGCCCCCATAGTAAAAGTTGTTCATATTCATCAGTGGAGTCTTTACACAAAATATCGGTACTGATAAAAAATTTTGATTTATATACAGAAATCAAAATTTCCTATACTGTCTCGAGTCTAGGTGTTTTGGTACCACCGTTGTGGTGTGTTGTGTTGTTGTGTTTTTGTATAAAAAAAAACATTTCAAAAAATAATATTTTTTATATATATGTATTTTTTGGCATCAGTATCGTTTGTACAGCCACCTCTTAGTCGCTCGTCGCTGACCAAAACAACACCTGTATGTAGTCTTACTAAAGTTACCAAAGCACCAAAATAGGCAAGGCAATATTTAAATATACTCCTTTACACTTTTGATTATGACACCCTTTAGCTGGATCTTTTACCGCATATCGATTTATTCATGGTAGCCTAGTTTGTTTTATGGGCGCCGGAAATTAAGTACCAAGTCAAACAGCCTTATTACGACGTAAACGGCAAAGGCTTCGCCGGGTTGGGACACCAAAGCTGGAAATTGATAATATTGTTTCAATCCTCGAGACCATTTTAAAAATTTCATAAGAAATAATTAACTTATGACGAAAAGAGCAATTACGTCCACTTGTTAGAGTCAAAAAACCAATCATTTATTATTTTGCTCTTTAACTCTTCCTTAAACCCTTACCCCTTGCTATCAGGCCGTCAACTTCAATCACTGTTTTTAAAAATTGCTTAAAAGAACATTTAGTGCGCTTTCACATTAGCAAGTCAGCAGCGTGACAGCAGCAGATGCAGCGACATTAGCAAGATTAGCAGTACGCCAGTCGCGCGACTGGGTCGGTCCCACTACACCCATTACCCATTTCAGTGCTAAAACGAGGACATTATTACCACTGCAATAGGTAATGGGCATAGTGGGACGGACCCGCGCGACTTACGCTTTGCTGCGGCGCTGCTGCCGTGTATAGTATAAAATCATCGGCAGCGCGACTGTCGCGCGTAAGTCGCGCTGCTAAAGTCGCCTAATGATATGAAAGCGCTCTTACTCTCTTCAAAATAATTTGATGCGTCTGTTAATTTCTTTCATTTCACATTGGTATAAGTATGTGTAATTAATTATGTATAATTTTATTGTGTTGGTGTATATTATAATATTTTTTTATATTTATAATTATGTTTGTTGAATGTTATTTTTATAATTGTATTTAATTATCCCTCATGCGTGTGTAAACGAGACACAATAGATATTCTATTGTTATGCGGTTGCATGCAACCGCTCAGGTGTTTTATATACATATATATGCAAAATTTATATTATTATATTATTAATTTAATGGATTGTCTTGATCTTTTATGCACCAAATACCCCTTCCCAGAGCTGATTATTCTTTACCCAAACGATTAAGCAATAAGGCCACCTTAATTGTGCTTGTGTGAATTTGTAAGTTACCTATCTGATAATAGAGACTTATCTTATCTTATCTTATTTTACAACGACTGCCTTACCAAAAAACAAAAAAAATCGGAGTAGTATGTATCCTGCGTTCATGTATGTACGCTTTCGGTAAGTTATTCATATTGTGTCGGTTCTTAGTTAACTCAATTACCTGCGAATGAAAAATAGGATCAAAGAAAGATTGAAATTCAACGAGCGATACGTGATGTTCTGGAATTTAATTTCCACGCTCATTTTCTGCAGTGAGATATATTAACTATTACGTACCACTGATCCGTTTAGAGATTTCAAGACTCACATTTGCAATTTTTTTAACTTTTTTTAAATTTTTAATTTGAAATTATTAATCTAAGTGTCGATTTTAATCAAAATTCTAAAAAACGCCGGAACAAACTCAGTCACTACCAGCTGCCGTAAAATCAAAATCATCAAAGGTAAGTACATCAGTCGGTGCAGGCTGGACGGACCACACATTCGTGTCGTTCAGATAGTCTTGAACCTCATAATAGCCTTTAGACATAAGCGTGTTTTTAACGTGTTTCTTAAATTTATCAACCGGCAAATCGACAAGATTGTGTGGTATATTATTAAAGAATTTTATACAATTTCCCATGAACGAATTACTAGTTTTAACTAATCTGAAGTTAGGAACGATAAGCTTGTGTTTATTTCTTGTGTTATATGAGTGAATGTCGCTCTTCTTCGTGAAATTATCTAAATTTTTACGGACGTACATTATATTGTCAAAAGTGTATTGAGAAGTCACAGTTAATATGTTGATTTTCTTAAAGACCTCTCTCAGGGAGTCACGAGGACTAAGTTTATAAATAGCACGAATGGCTCTTTTCTGCAAAATAAATATGGTATCAATGTCTGCAGCAGAACCCCACAAGAGAAGACCGTAAGACATAATACTGTGGAAGTAACTAAAATACACAAGCCTCGCCGTTTCAACATCAGTCAGATACCTTATTTTCCTAACTGCAAAGGCAGCCGAGCTTAACCTCCTAGCTAGGGCTTCAATATGAGGTCCCCACTGTAATTTTGAGTCAAGTGTAATGACCAGAAATACAGTGAAGTCTATTAAGACTAGATTATTACCATTTAGTACAATATTTGGTGTAAGTTGCTTTACATTAGGTAAAGTGAATTTTACACATTTAGTTTTACTAGCATTCAGCAACAAGTTATTGGCGTTGAACCAATTCAATAATGTGGAGAGAGTATTGTTTACTTCGTCAAAATTTTCTTCATGTCTTTTCATTTTAAAAATCAAAGAAGTATCATCAGCAAACAGAACTATCTCACAAAGATTTGTGGAATAAAATGGCAGGTCGTTTACATATATCAGGAAAAGTAAAGGTCCTAATATTGAGCCCTGGGGGACCCCCATTTGAAGAGGGGCTCCGGAAGAGTAGGTACCATTTATGTTAACTGATTGTATTCTACCTGATAAGTACGAACTTAACAACTTAGATGAGTTTTCCGAGACACCATAGTGTTCTAACTTAATGAGCAGTGTCGGATCGTCTACACAATCAAACGCCTTTGATAAATCACAGAATACACCTACGGCATCATGTTTGTCTTCATAAGCATCAACAATGTATCTGATGAGTGCTACTCCGGCATCAGTTGTATTTCTACCTTTAGAGAACCCAAACTGTTTTTCGTGTAGTAAATTATTAAGTTTAAAATGGGAAAGTAATTGATTATAAATGAGTTTTTCAAAAATTTTACTTATTGTGGGTAATATTGAAATAGGCCTAAAATTGCTGGGGTCACTTTTGTCTCCTGATTTAAATAAAGGGACAACCTTACTATGTTTTAATAAATTTGGAAACTGATTTTGGTCAATACATTCATTAAAGATATAAGATAAGTAAGGGGCTATGAGAGGTATAATGGGTTTTATTGTGTCTATTGATATACCCGATTTATCCTCTGTTTTCTTTTGTTTTAATTCTTTAAATGTTTTTATGATGTCTAAAGGAACAATATTTCTGAATTTAAATGAGGATTCGCACCTATGAACACTCGACACTAGTAATGATTTCGCGTGACTTGAGCAAGAACTCAACTGTTTAGTTGTCTCTATAGGAATATTACAGAAAAAGAATCACGTCAAATAAGGAGCTTCAGACAAGGAATAATCGTCTCATATAATACAAATCGCCTAATTTGAAAACGTAACGTATTTTTTCAGCAATAATTTATGTAAATAAATAAGTCTTATCTGACGTTGGTAAAATCGACACTGATAAAGTTTTTTTTTTATTTCCTCTTTTTCTACTAAAGTGCTTCGTGAATTTTCGCTTAATTTAATCTTCTTGTTTTTTCAAACCACCAACAACTTTTAAAATTGACAGGTGCTTTTAAAATATATTTTTTTTGTTTGTTAAATAAAATAAAATAAATCATAGATTTATAAAAAAAGGTGTTTTGGGGGCATTTCAAGGGGGCATATTGCGATCCCACTTCATCGGTTAAATTCCAGGCAGCTCAATTCCGGCTCAGTGTAAACGGATATTATCAATATAATAATATTATATTAATACTACAATAATGGTACGAATATTAATATTAACGTTGTTTTATTATAATAATATTTTAAATATCATGCGAAACCACAATACAAATTGCTAATTTGACAGTAAAGCTGAGCCGCTTACTTATCAAAACTGCATCGCAATACGAAAAATTAAATGTGTATGGTATCATAGACCGAAAAAAAATATTTTTTCAAAGTGATTCAAAACTTTGTTTGATGTGTGTCAGTAGCGAATACACTTGTGTTATGGAAATCATGCGCTATTCTATGATAATTATACGAGTATACTTTTGGACGAATAAACCACTGGACGCGCAAAGACGGGCAATTTTGCTTGTGCCCCCTCAGCCACGAAGCGGGCTTTTTGGTGTCACTTACAGGTGACGTCTTGTCAGTACGATGATAGAGCTCAGTGAGAAACATTTTCGGAAAAATTGGGTAAATGTGACTTATTTTTATGTAAAAATTATAGTGTAAGACAAAAAATATTCCTTTTCATCCGTACGTAACTTTTTATCCCAATAAAGCTGTTAATTTTTCTTGAAAATAGTGAAATGTGTTTTCCACGAGAACAGTTACATTACCATTAAAAAAAGTTGTGGTCAGTTACTACAAAATCAACAAGATAACGTATATTTTAAACGGTAGGATTGTTGTACGTTCATCATTCGTTCCCTTGTCAGTTTAGTTTTAATTGTGCTTGACAATTGTCGATAAATCATATCGATAAACGTTCTTTTATTAAAATTTGAATATAAATAGTTTTAAAATAAAATTATAAATCTGTAAAAAGTTTCACTTGAGAGTAGATTAAGGTAATATTAAAAATACAACAGTTTGCTTTAAAATTTTAAACTTGATATTATATGACAATACATCCTTATAATATAATTTTAGATTTCCTGTAGATCAATTAAGTAAAATAAAGTGGGTAGAAGCCGTCCGAGGTGAGGCAAAATGATGCCCACAAAACATCACCGAATTTGTGCCAACGCAAAGAATCTACTGGTCAATTATCCAATAGGAGGATTTTAATGGTGCAAGGCTATATATGCTTACGGGCTGTTTCAATATAGTTTAGGAAGTTCTAGTTAGTGTTACCTGCCAGACCGTTCGTAGAAAACGACGTATTTTACATAGGATTCGTTCATTCATTCGTTCCACACATATCGATAAAAAAATATCGACACTTTCATGCACTAAATGTCAATAATTGACACGACAAGCTCCCCCCGCCCCGTAGAAATTAGTTGATGATGTTTTCATACTTTCGCTCTTTCGTTTCATATCCAATGGTTAATTCATCCAAGTATACTCCTAAAATAGGCAAGTCTCTCGCTAGGCTGTATCTCAAGAACCTCGATAGATAGACAGTTAACATTTTAACTAATTATGTATTAATGCACTAAATATAAAATAAATAGTTAAGGGGAGCCACCAAATGACAAAAGCGGTCTTTTTTGCCCTTATAGCTCGAAGCCAATAATGCCAACAGGTAGGCACTAAAATAATCATATATGTTGTTTACCTAATCAGTGGTACGGAACCCATCCTGTCCGATTATCATACATTGGCCGTTATTTTTTATATAATACTGCATCGCAATTTTTCGCTATCGAGTGTTATAGTTTTTGACGTTTTACTGCATTTGCGCTTTTTCAAACAAGATCATTATCTTCACGCACCATTCGGGTCAGGCTGCCTGATTTCAGGGTTAATGCTGACCCTTATCCGAGCAGTTTATACAGACATCAGCATTACATACCTAACATTTTGTTCAAAATCAATCCTTAACTCAATAGCGTAAGAAACCACAGTGCGTAACTTGTACAGTATGTACCGAAAGCTTCAGCTAATCTCGACAATGCTCAGGAACTAATAGCTCGCTCACTCCGTACTGGTAATTAAATGGCTAGACTAACAATGCTTGTTTCTTTTATAGAATTGTCTGCCGACAAACCTCATTAAGTGTTCTTTCTTTATTTACACAGAATCTACCCGCCAGTTACGAGATTTCACTATTATTTTTTCTTTTAAATTTGTCTGTCCGTAAAAACATCACAGATTCTAAACTTCAGCATGAATTCCTGAGATAAATACACTAGAGAAGCAAACTTTATTATTACCCAGCATTTAAGAACAATAACTTAACATTTAGGCGACTTTAACAGCGCGACGTCCATTTTACCATTTTGGAAGAGTCTATTGAAACGTTAGACATTTAGAGAAAATGGTTTTGGAACCTAGATGTAATTTTTAAAGACATATTTCATAGTCACCCTACACGCATAGGTTTGAAAAAATATCAGGTTTTAGTTTCATACATAAATGGCAGCAGCAGTTTAGTGACTTTTTATTAAGCGCGCGTCAGTTTAGTGACTTTTTATTTAGTAGTTTATTTAAACCAGTCTTGAATATCGTATCATAAAAACTCATTCCATAGTTACAACGTTCCTTTACCAAATAGCATCAAGTTAAATGTTTTCAAACTAACTTGCACTATAAAAAATAATAATAGTGGGATAGTACAGCGGTGGTGTTTTTTAAATTTATTGATAATAATATTGTAATCTAAGGGTTATTTAAGGCGTGGCGGGTCATTTCAATGTTCAATATAAAGAGTGCAGACTTCCATCAAAGTATACTTCGCAAGGGTAAACTCTTAAGCAGTACAGCACAGTACAGCAGGAGTAGAATAGAGTAGGGAACCCTGCTCCTCCCTGGCACTGGCCTGTTGTATCGTCGTATGTGTAAGCGTGGTCTAGAAAGGCCTTGTAAATCTAATAAATTCTATCAACTGAAAGAAAAAATATTGACTATTTAACTTTCAGCATATTAAAGGCCGCGCAGCGTGTCATAAAATATAGCAACGCTTTATCCGTATTTCTATCTGTTCCAATATTATAAAGTTAAAGATATTTTTAAGCTATTGCATAGCTTCTATCGCGGGCTTTGAGCGTGGAGACTGAATCCAGAAATTCCGTAACGAAAATAACCTAACACCCACCACTCCGACCAGCACAGCGGTGATACTTTTTAGTTTTTTCCATCTATCGATGAATAGCAGAACTTTTAATGACTTTTTGAAATATCACGCTTGTCTCTTTAGTTCAGCACCCCGCCTTTAGGTGGCACTGGTTGCAATAGTAGTGAGTAAAATAATAATTGCAGAAAATAGTAACTGCATAAGTTGATAAACAATGCTTTGCAATAGCTTTACCGCGGCAGTCTCCGAGTGCCACACGTCTTTTTTTGTTTGTTTGCACGCACTTATCAAAATCTACTGGTTCGATTAGAATTATCATGTTAGATAGCTTATCTATTAATCGGGGAAGTATATAAGAGTAATTCGATGGCTGCAGGCTAAAAAACATTACGTTACGACCTGTGTGATCGGAGTAAAACCAAAACGCGCAGACGAATCGCAGGCGGCTCTTGTCTAATCATATGAAGGCACCCATGAGACTATGTTTAAGAAAATTTCTTTGTAACTTTTTTTATATTACAGTAAATACCAGTCGGCGAACACATCCGCGGAAAGCCAGGCGTCTGTTTGCAGCTGCTGCAGACAGGTTACTAGATACAAGTTACACAAAATATTCGTGAATAACTTCGACTTCGATTCGTGTACAGGCAGAACTCAATACTCAGAAAGTTATTAATGTTTAAGAATGTTTTAGACACCCACGTTATTATTTTTGATTTATTATTTCATCTTTTAAAAATCTATATATTATTCAAGTCTCAAGGAAATAAATAAATAATGACACACAAATTTGTCACGTTTAACTGTAAAAATGTAAAACGCTCAGTAGACAACATTCGAGATCTATGTAAGGAATGCGATATAATAGCACTACAAGAAACATGGTTGACTAACGAAGAGATTCCGTTTTTAAACACTATATGTAGTGACTTCAGCAGCACTGGCGTATCAGCGATGGACTCGTCGGCTAGCCTGCTGAGAGGGCGGCCCTACGGAGGAGTAGCTTTGCTGTGGCGGTGCAGCGTGTTTGTGAATGTGGTTGTGATCGAGTGCGATAACCCGCGTATTTGTGCGATCAAGGTAATATCGAATCAAAAGTCATTTTTGGTGATGTGCGTGTATATGCCTACGGACGAGAAAGCGAACCTGGCCGAGTTCACGGATGTTCTCAGTGCGGTAAGCGCTATAATAGACAACTGTAGTGTAGACTGTGTATACATAATGGGAGATTTTAATGCTCATCCCCAAGAACAGTTTTATTATGAACTGTTAAATTTTTGCTCAGACCACAAGTGGTCTTGTATCGACTTAGATATGCTAGGTTTAGCCAGTAGCACGCATACTTATATTAGTGAGATAAATGGGTCTAGGAGGTGGTTGGATCACATTTTATCTAGTAAAGCAGCAGTCAATTCGATTCAAAATGTGTATGTTATGTATGACATTGTGTGGTCGGATCATTATCCACTAGCAATTGAGTGCGACTTGGACTTTATTTTGCCTACAAAAATAAATATATCATTTCATCAAAATGAGTTTGTTTGGGGAGAAAGGACTCAAGAGCAGATAGATTTATATAGGCAAGAATATAATCAAAGGCTCAGGCTCATAGACTATGCTATTGAACTGCATAATTGTTGCGAGAAGATGTGTAATAATGATACTCACAAATGTGTAATTGACAATTTGTATCACGATATAGTACTTGCGATAAGGGAATCCTCAATAATTAGTAAAAGGAGGAAAAAAACAAAAAGGAAAGTAGTGGCGGGCTGGAACAAACATGTGGCTGAAGCCCATAGGAAGGCCAGGCTTAGATTTCAATTATGGGAGTTGCATGGTAAACCAGCAAGTGGCGACATTTATGAACAAATGTGTGAGGCTAGAAAAATATTTAAATCGCGTTTAAAATGGTGCCAAGATCATGAAACGCAAATTAAAATGGATATTCTGGCCGCCCATCACGCGAGAAAAGATTTTTCATCATTTTGGAAACACACCAATCGATTGCAGTGTAGGCCTGGTCAACCTGTGAGTGTCGATGGTGTCAGCGAGCCTAAAGGGATCGCTAACATGTTTGTAGATCGTTTTAAAGTAAAGTCCCCCCTAGGGCCTTCGAAATCAACCGTGAATGCTGAGTCCGAAGTGGAGAGGCAAATAACTTTTTCTATTAAAGATATAGCAGACACGATTAAGTCTATGACTAAAGGTAAATCGCCTGGCCACGACGGGCTCAGTATTGAACATCTTAAGTTTGCTGGTCCGCACTTACCGCGTGTGCTGTTTTTATTGTTCAATTACTGTTTATCTCATAGTTACATGCCTCAGGACATGATAAGAACTTTAGTAGTACCTATAGTTAAAAATAGAACGGGAGACCTCGCAGATAAAAATAATTATAGGCCTATATCGTTAGCAACGGTAATTGCTAAGGTGTTTGATGGTGTGCTTAAGATACATCTGAATAATTACGTGAAACTGCATGATAATCAGTTTGGTTTTCGGCCTAAATTATCAACAGAAAGCGCTGTTTTGTGTGTTAAGCATACCATCACGTACTATATGCAGCGAAAAACACCAATCTTTGCCTGCTTTTTAGACCTGTCGAAGGCTTTTGACCTGGTTTCTTATGATATCCTGTGGCATAAGTTACAAAAATCTAAATTACCAGTAGAACTCATTAATCTACTCAGGTACTGGTATGGAAACCAGGTCAACAGCGTGAGATGGGACGGGGCACTGTCCGAGCCGTACAGGTTGGAGTGCGGGGTGAGGCAGGGGGGATTAAGCTCGCCCACGCTTTTCAGCCTGTATGTCAATGACCTGATTGAGGCGTTGAGCAGCACCAATGTCGGATGTCATATAGACGGTGTCTGCGTTAATAACATTAGCTACGCGGACGACATGGTGCTGCTCAGTGCATCCATCTGTGGTCTGCGTAGACTGGTGTCTATTTGCGAAGAGTACGCCACATCTCACGGATTGGTTTACAATGTTGACAAGAGTCAAGTTATGGTCTTTGGAGCCGGGAGTAAAATATATGAAAACATACCACCTGTAAAAATAAATAACAATACATTACAAAGAGTTTTTAAATTCAAATACCTAGGTCATATGTTGACTCCCGACCTCAAGGACGATGAAGATATTGAGAGGGAACGGAGAGCGCTGTCAGTCAGAGCGAACATGCTGGCTCGGAGGTTTGCACGCTGTACACGCGACGTAAAGATAACGTTGTTCAGGGCTTACTGTACATCTTTTTACACGTGCAGCCTCTGGGCTAGATATACTCAAAAGGCTTATAGCGCTCTCCGTGTCCAGTATAATAACGCTTTTAGGGTGCTGTTGCGGCTGCCCCGCTTCTGTAGTGCATCGGGGATGTTCGCTGAAGCAGGCGTAGATTGCTTCTACGCAGCAATGCGCAAGCGGTGCGCGTCCCTGGTGCGCAGGGTGCGGGGGAGTGGTAACAGTATCCTGAACATGATTGCCAGCAGACTAGACTGCCTTTACGTCGGTCGATCACGTACCATTTCGGGGGGAGTGGTGCAGAACTGGCCGCTTTAAATTAATTTTATTTCTGTTGATAAGTAATTGTAAAATTGGGTGACGAAGCAGAGGGAAACGAAATGGTAGGTTTGTATTACTCGTATATTGCCCAAGGTAAAAGTGAAGTGATTTTACATACAATTTTTCTTAATAGTAAGGTGTAGTTACTGCCCACTAGTGTAAGTGCGTTGAACTACGTACATTGAGATATCGACTAGGTTAATACTATTAGTTACTAGGTTTAATACTAGTAGTTTGTAGGTTCTGGAATAGATGGCGCTGCTTGCCACTATTTGACATATTAATACAGAGACACCTATTAACGTACTTGTGAGATAATAAAAGCGATAAATTAAAAAGGTTGTTAGTAGCTCAGGTTTGAACTAGATGGAGCTACTAACATTCTGCCAGCCAGCTTAAATAGTTTATTTATTAAGCAATATTATTGTTACAAGAATTAACAAGTCTGGCAGCATATTAGGCTAGAAAGTAAACTAACCTCCCTATATGACTAACTAACTAACTAAATTGGGTACGTATGACCAGAGACATTGAGAAAGGAATTTTAATTTTAAGTGAGAGGTAAGGAAATTAATTAGTAAATTAATTAGTTTACTTTCCATGAAGAGGTTTCCTTATTAAAACCCAGGACAAAAACATTTTTTTATTCTTAAACTTACATAATCAATTTAAAGTTATAAATCTTAAGTAGGTAGGTACTAGTTATCTATAGGTTTTTTCCATAATTAATCTAGATTGATCGGTAACGGACATAGATGAAGATACGATCTCTTTATTTCGCCCTTGGAGGTCAGCACTGTCGCGACCCTAGCCACACCATCTCGTCCATCATGGGTTTGAGTGATTCGTCCCAGCTTCCACTGGCAGGGGGGAAGACGGTCATCCTTCACCACCACCATCGTGCCCACGGAGAGAGCTGGGCCCTTCGAGCTCCGCCACTTGGTACGTTGTTGTAGGATTCCTATGTAATCGCGAGACCATCTTCGCCAGAAGTCCTCTTGGAGTTGCTGTAGCTGCTGGAACAGCGTGAGCCTGTGGGCGGGAACACCATTGTATTCATAGTCAGGAACTGTGGTTATAGCCCTACCTATCAGAAAGTGAGCAGGGGTTAATGCGGAAAAATCATTAATATCTGTATTAGACATAGGACATAATGGCCGTGAATTTAAGATTCCTTCCACCTGAATCAGCACTGTTACAAATTCTTCGTATGTCAGGAGTGCTGCACCTAAAATTCTTTTTAAAAAATATTTACAGCTTTTTACAGCTGCTTCGTAAATTCCGCCCATATGCGGACTGTAAACAGGCTGAAAACTCCATTTGATGCCGTCATTACTAAGTGAGGTCATAATTTTGTCTGAACTATCTCTTATAAATTGGTAGATTTCATTAATTTGGTTGTTAGCCCCTTGAAATGTGGTACCATTGTCACTCACCATTTGCTGTGGTTTACCTCTACGCGAAACGAACCTTCGGAAGGCTGCTAAAAATGCCTGGGTTTCGAGACCTGTAATTAACTCAATGTGAATTGCCTTTGTGGCGAAACAAACAAATAATGCGACATAGGCTTTGTAAGTCTTGGCGCCACGTCCTCTCCAGGTTTTCAAATTAAACGGCCCTGCATAATCTACTCCCGTGGTTGAGAACGGAAGGGAGGGGGTCACGCGTGATGCAGGAAGCTCGCCCATTATTGGGGCACTAGGCTTCGGCTTAGCCTTAAAGCACGTGACGCATTCGCGTGTCACCTTGTTTACTAAACCTTTACCATGTATCGGCCAGTAGCGTTCGCGAATCGATGCCAGAAGTAACTGTGGCCCTGCATGCATGAGCCTTATGTGGTATGACTGTACTATAAGCCTGGTGAGTATATGTTGGTTATGTAACAATATAGGGTGTTTCTTATCATGAGAATATGGAGAATTTTCAATGCGTCCACCTACTCGTATCAAGCCATTTTCCATATAAGGTTTTAGACATAATATATTGGAAGTTTGAGGCAATGGTTTGCCTTTCTTTAATGTAAGATATTCATTTGGAAATGATTGGACTTGGGCTAATGCGATAAGTTTATCATGAGATTGCTTTAACTCTTCGACCGAGAGTACATTTAACCACTTATTATTTTTGTTTTTTAGGTTATTAAAAAATCGAAGTACATAAGTAAAAACTCGTAGCAACCTTTCATACGTTGAATATTTTTTGAATAACCTTTCCAAAAAATCCATTGATTGGGGTTCCGTGGTAACACAAGTAATACTTTCAACTTTATGTTGGTAATTAGATTCAGCTTGAGGTGGCCAGGAGTCAGTATTAGGTTGAGATAACCACGTAGGGCCTTGCCACCACAAGGTTACCTGTGCCAACTTAGCAGCCGGGACACCCCTGGATAAAAGATCAGCTGGATTATCCCTAGAGGGAACCCAGTGCCAGTCGTCCGAATTGGTACAATTTCTAATTTCGATTATTCGATTTCTTACGAATGCATTTAATTTTGATGGTGTATGTGTCTTTATCCATGACAATACAATATTTGAATCAGACCATAAAAACATTTTATTCGATTTGAGATCTAATACAAGACGAACCTTGAGCATCAAGTTGGCTAATAAATTCGCTGCTCTCAATTCTAATCTAGGTATAGTTTCATCACGAGCTATTCTCGTTTGCGCACATAACAAACGTACTAATACGTTTTCATAAGCATCTATAGACCGTAGGTAAACAGCTGCGCCGTACGCGGTCATCGAACTATCTGCAAACCCGTGCAATTCTATCACAATAAAATCAGATATTATGACGTGTCTAGGTATCACTAATGAG
The DNA here is from genome assembly GCA_963924145.1 of Pyrausta purpuralis. NCBI lineage: Eukaryota > Metazoa > Arthropoda > Insecta > Lepidoptera > Crambidae > Pyrausta > Pyrausta purpuralis. The sequence goes on from OZ001647.1 coordinate 3,571,705, forward strand.
TTTAATGTAAACAGGCTATTATAAAAATTTCGCCATTCTTCCTCTTGAAAGGGAGGCAGTTTCTCATCCCAACTAGTTTTATTTTGCCACAATGTTTTTATGAAACATTTTGCGGTTATTAATATTGGTGCAATTAGACCTAATGGGTCAAATATTGCAGATGCAACAGATAGTACCTTTCTTTTGGTTAGTGAATCATTAGTTAATTTATCTCTGAACGAATACGTAATAAAATCTTCATTGTTGCACCACTGTAGGCCTAAAACCTTATGTGGACTTTTTGTGTGTGAATTTGTACTAGTGTTTTGCGAACATGGTTGTGGACTTGAGTGTGTGTCCTCGCCTTTACTAACAATCTTTACTATGGCATCCGAGTTCGATTTCCATTTTCTCAGTTTGAAGTTCGCAGTCCGTAATATGCGGTCGATTTGAACAGCTGTTTCGGCTACCTTCTGTTCATCATCTCCACTATGGACTAAATCGTCGATATAAAAATTGGTTAATATAGCAGTCGCCGCCTCAGGGTACTGCTCACGAAATTCATGTGCAAGTTGTCGTAGGCATCGAGTGGCTAGGTACGGCGCGCACTTCAAACCGAAGCTAAGTGTGGTGAGTGTGTAAGTATGCAGTGGGTGAATAGGATCGTCGCGCCATAAAATACATTGCAAGTTATGTTGGTTAGGGTTGACAAAAATCATTCGGTACATTTTTTCGATGTCGGCGCAAATAATATACTTATGTTTTCTAAATCGCATTAAAATATTAGCTAATTCGTCCTGGTTCATTTCACCCTTATATTGTATGTCATTAAGTGATTTTCCTGTGCTAGTTTTATGGGATGCATCTATTACGACTCTAAGGGGTGTGGTTTCTTTTTCCAAATTAACCACACCATGGTGAGGTAGGTAGTTGCAGGGCTCATTGGAATTTCGTTTTATCATATGCCCTGACCGTTCAAAATCTTGCATAAACTGGATATATTTTTTCTTGTAATCTGGGTCGCGAGAAAATTTTGATTCTAATGATTTAAAACGTTTAAACACAGCGGGTTTAGAGTGACCTAACGAAGCAATGGATTCCTTTAGCGGAATGGTCACCACAAAGTTTCCATCAGGTGTACGTAAGTGTTTTTCAAATACCTTTTCACATTGAACAATATCATCATTTGGAAACTCTGTTGTGCTACTAAGTTCACCAAAGTTTGGGTTGCTGGTTTGAACGAAATTGCATCTCACAACCCTACGGTTAGAAGAACCACGGACCGTACCCGACACGATCCAACCTAATCGTGTTTTTTGTAAGATTGGTAACCCTACACCTAATCTAAACTGGTTGTTTGACAAGAGATCATAGAATATTTCGGCGCCTAATATCATATCGATATTACCACCTTGATAAAAGGTTTTATCAGCCATTTGAAAATTATGTGGGATACTAAACTGCTTTACACTTTCTGTATAAGAAGGTAGCTTACAAATCACAGGTACAATGAAACAGGACAAATTGGTACCAAAAGGTTCACATTTAGATTGGATTGTTAGCTGACAACTGTGGTTAATGTAGGTCACGCTTTCGTTAAACCCTAAAACCTCCATACTTACACTATTTTTAGGTAAGTTTAACCGTTCAAAAGCCGACTCTGTTATAAAATTAGATTGCGATCCTGAATCGAGAAGTGCACGCAAAGTGTGCGGTTGTTTGTTAACGTCGAGTACGTCAATCAATGCTGTAGATAAGAAAACAGTTTGTTGTAGGTATCGAGGTGTGTTATCCGTAGAACGGTTGGTATACAAATTGACCGATTGTATTGGTGTCTCATTGTGTGATGATGGTGTTGTATTTGTTGCAGGTTGCGGGTTTGAATACAGTGTCGTTAGTGGCTGTTGTTGGCTTTGTGTATTAGGTTGGTTGTGTAATTGATGGGAATTTCCTATATGTAAAAGTGTGTGATGTTTACCTTTACATGTTCGACAAAGACTCGCCCGGCAGTTTGCTATGACGTGGTTCGATCCTAAACAATTTATACAAAGGCCTATTTTACGGACCGCGCGAAGGCGTGACGTTGCGTTTAAGGCCAAAAACCTAGGGCAATGCTGAATATAGTGGGACTCTTTACAATTGGGACATTGCTTGGTAAATACCTTAGGTTTGTTAGGTTTGTGGTTGGTAGCTGTACCGTGACCCGAAGAGGACGCGATCACCAAAGCCTTTCTTGACCCATTCGCTTCCGTCTGCTCATCCGTTCTGTCGGAACCCAATGATTCCAGCAGGTCAGCCTGAGCGCGCAGAAAGGATTTGAAGTCCTGCAATGTAGGCAATTCACGTGAGTTGGTTTTCTCTTCCCACTTACGATGCAAGGAATTATCTAATTTGTTACTTAAGAGAAAGATTAATAAAACATCCCAGTTTTCTGTGTTAATAGAAAGCTTGTCTAAAGTTCTGAGATGCTTCGATAGGTTATCGACCAATGTTCTCAACGCTGATGGCGTTGATTGAATGGTTTCAATATTTAAAAGTTCTCGCAAGTGGTTAGTGACTAGTACCTTGGGATTGTTGAAACGTTCACAAAGCAATCGCCATGCGATTGCGTAGCTTTCTTCACAATAATCCAACGAAGCTATTACATTAAGAGCACAACCAGTTAAGCATCCTCTTAAGTATTTTAATTTTAATATAGGTTTTAAATCTGTGTCATTGACAACAGCATCAAACTGATCCCTGAATTCTAACCAATTAGTAACATTCCCGTCAAATGTGGGTAGGTTAATTTCAGGTAATTTTACTGAATTACAATGTGGTTTATCATTATTACAGGATGGAGGTGGCTGAGCCTGTGGTTTGTTGTTCTCAAATTCTTGCATAAGTTTTTTACAGATAGACAGCTTGTTATAATAGGTGTTCTCAAAGGTCTCTCTCTCCTGAAGTTGCTCATCATAGTCCGTGCAAGTTGTTTCTATTAAATCTTGAACCTTTTCAAATTCATTAAGTATTTTAGTGATTTTAGAATATCGCAACTGTAAGTCGAGGTATTTTTCAGTAGAAAGAGGACCTTCGAGCGCATCAACATATTTGACAAAGAGGGTTAGTTTTCCTTTAACAACGCCCCGTTTTCTATTCAGCTCCTTTAAATTGATTACCGGTTCAGCCATTGTAAAATTTGTGGGTTATAACTACTAGACAAAATAAAAAATAAATATCAGGTTGATCAGTACTGGTTAGGTGGAAAGAAGTAAAAAAAATCGCTCACTAACTTTGATAGGTAAGACTACTTATCTTGTTCTTCGTCGCACGATGACACTGGTGTATGTTGGCGATTGTACGTGACCAACTCGTGGTCAGCTCGCGTGGTCATAGGTTAGAAGCCGATTTTCGAAGATTTTCTCCCTTTCGCCTCGTCTTCCACAAATATAGGGTTGTTCCGAAGATCCACAGAGGAAAAGCAGGTCCCAGGCTATCTCTGGTCCTCAGCCATGCGCCACGTGGTCCGCTGAAAAACTCCGTCACGCTTCTGAATTTCGATTCAAATAGCGGCCTTCGTGAATGCACGATATTACTCTGCACTTGACTCCAACTTTTCTCCAAAAATGAAGCCCAATCCTCGGATGGTCGGGGTCACCATGTAAAATTGGGTGACGAAGCAGAGGGAAACGAAATGGTAGGTTTGTATTACTCGTATATTGCCCAAGGTAAAAGTGAAGTGATTTTACATACAATTTTTCTTAATAGTAAGGTGTAGTTACTGCCCACTAGTGTAAGTGCGTTGAACTACGTACATTGAGATATCGACTAGGTTAATACTATTAGTTACTAGGTTTAATACTAGTAGTTTGTAGGTTCTGGAATAGATGGCGCTGCTTGCCACTATTTGACATATTAATACAGAGACACCTATTAACGTACTTGTGAGATAATAAAAGCGATAAATTAAAAAGGTTGTTAGTAGCTCAGGTTTGAACTAGATGGAGCTACTAACAGTAATTTAATTTATGTATTTTATTGTATTCAACTAACATAGTTTATAAGTTATACTAACAAAAATGAGTCATTGTTACTTGCAATAAATAAATTTCATTCATTCATTCATTCATTCATTATTCATCTTCTAGCGGCTTCTTCTTCTATTTATACAAGATATTGGTATTAAGGTGCACCGCGATCGTTTACTCACTTTAGTTGTGTACAATCATAAAATTATTATCCCTTCCCATAGGGGATAGTACTTATATACAATATAAACTATGTGAACGCAACGCCTGACTTTGCGAAAATGACGCTAAATTTCAAACTTTCAACTTTTGAAATGAACAGGTTGCTAATTCATTTTTTATCACATTAACCTTACCAAACTCCTATTGCGCAATAAAATCGCCGCTTAGATATTTTCTAGCAAGTATGATTGAACAAAAATACGATTTTCCGTATGCTCCGAGATATTCAATGCATTTTTCACTCGTCCGCCATCAAATCACTAGCGCTCCATTCAGGAGCTCTATTTTCGAATCACTCGCTTAGATATAATGCATATCTAAGCGAGTGATTCGAAAATAGAGCTCCTGGATCCGCTAGTGATTTGATGTGTGTGTGTTTTTCGTTCGAAAGCAAACTGAAAATCAACGAAAAACTAACAAAATCTATACGTTATTCACGTAACCTCACTCACAAAATTGAGACATAATTTTTAACCGACTTCAAAAAAGGAGGAGGTTATCAATTCGACTGTATGTTTTTTTTTGTATGTTTGTTACCTCATATCTCAGTCGTTTGTCGACCAAATCGAAAATTTTTTTCGCTTACGTAGAGGGTGTACTTTCTAGTTGGTCCCATTTTTTCCATTTTAGGATCTGATGATGGGATCTTGGTGTAATCGAGGGAAACCCTCAAATTTGAAAGGCACGTATAGTGTTTCTTTACTAGAATCTTAATGTTGACGTGTAGTTACGTCTGATAGTCAACATCTTGTGGGGCTGAGCTGATTATGGAACTCCTTAACGCTTAAAAGTTCAGTTATTATAATGATGAAACTTATGTTAAGTAATTGGTAGCTTCTTAACAAATAGAATCATAAGGTGCACATCCCCCCCCCCCCTCTAGTGTTATCACTAAAAATGAAGAAATAAAATAAACTTAAAAAAAAGTAAAAACCGACTTCAAAACCAAAATGCACTAAAAAGTCTCAAATAAACTCTTAACCATTGAAAGGAAAGGAATCCGTTTTAGGCAAACAATTTCTTTTTGGAGTCGGTGCCATCACTTTGACCATCAAGCATCAACTATCACAGCACCGACTCCAAAAAGAAATTGTTTGCCTAAAACGGATTCCTTTCCATTCAATGGTTAAGAGTTTATTTAAGACTTTTTAGTGCATTTTGGTTTTGAAGTCGGTTTTTACTTTTTTTAAAGTTTATTTTTAAATCACTCTCTTGTGGAAATAAACTGTTATTATTCGAAAATTGGACATTAATTAATAAATATCACACGCCATTTTGAGGCGAGTGATCCAAAAATAAGGCCCCAGTATGGCACGGGCGTGAGCAAATTGAATTTATTTCTCGCTCGAGACTGACCGTTGCGGCTACTTTGTATGAGCTTTCTTGCGGAATACGACGCAATCTGAGTAATGGAATGCTTGTTACTCGTTACTTATAGTAGCCTGGACGACAATCGTTTAATTCGGTGTATTATCAGAGACAGTTGCCAAATAAAATAAAACTTCAGTTTTGTAACAACTGAATTTTTATATTATAATATGCTTCCTAGAGAACCTATCTTGATAACCAGGCCTTAGTTAGGAATCATTCGCGTCAATATAACAAGTGATTATCGTTCGAAAAACAATTTATAATCTACGATATTATAATAACATGATAATCTTAAATCGCGTGAAATATAGACACGATCTTTCATTCTTACAAAAGCGAGTTATATTCTTATTAATCGCATTTGTGTGGATATTAAGCAGTTTCCATTCCAAAATCATTCATAAATTCGTAATACTGAAAAACACTCGCCATATTGGGGTGTAGATTCCAAAATAGGGCCATTTCCATTACAAATTCCAAAAGTGACGTTCGTAATTAGCCAACCTAATACTGATTTTGTCACAACATTTTAAGCGTCATAAACGACGACCGTCTGGTGTAGTGGTCGAGAAATCGCCTACTACGTAGCGGGTGCGGGTTCGATTCCCGCACAATACAAACATTTGTCTGCATGAACATGTCTGTTTGTATTGGTCTGGGTGTTTTCTATGTATATCATGTATGTATTTACAAAAAAAAGTGTTTGAGTATTATATCCGTTGTCTGGCACCCATAACACAAGCTTTGAGTAGCTTACTTTGGGACTAGATGGCGATGTGTGGGAATGTCCAAAGGATATTATTATTATTATAAAGAGACTCCAAAGAAACTGTAATTTATGTTACCAAATAAGATGGTCCACCCCTATTTTTTTGAATAGTAAAATTAGTTAGATTCCAAAAACTTTTTTGGCCGTTATTCTCAGATAGAATGTACTAAAACCGGCTAAGTGCGAGTCGGACTCGCGCATTGAGAGTTCCGTGCCAACTAACTTTAACTAAATTAGGGGTCACCTTACTTCCACTTAGCCAATATACCACAATATTTTATTGACAGTAAAAATCACTTTGTTTTTTATAGTAATTGCATAAAGGACAAAGTTATAATAAATTGGCAGTGAAAGACGAAGAATCGAATCCCGTGCCCCTTACGCTATCCGTGCGTGTCACCATCAACGTTGCGAGACTGCTCTCACATTCTCTTGTCACGTGTATTCCCATACCGTACCATACCGTCATTGTTTTTTTATTATTTGTATGGGAATCGTCATTCAGTTCGCAGGATACAGCTACCTACCAAGTTTAATCGGTGTAATGCTAATAGTTTAAGAATGAAATGGCTGTGACATACGGACGGACAGACAGACGTTCCGATTTTGGCCATTCGGCTACGGAATCCTCAAAGCGAGCAGAACATAACTGTAAACAAGTATAACTCGAAACAAGTAACAACTGAACGACAGAAGCGTGCTCGAAACACAATTAAATTAACGAAGTTACGAAATCCAAATCTATTTTTAATCGCGGGAAACTTCATTTAGCTACTATGGAAAGCAAAAAGTTGCGAATCGGCCCCCAATGGAGGGGTGGGTTAGTGGGGACGGTGGACTACACATGTATTTACAACTATCCTCCTTTTTTATCAGTACACCACACTACAAAAGAAGTTAAGTTATGAATAATGTAGCTCGTAAAATAACAACTTGGTATTATATAGTTTATATTATAAGGTTTGTTGAATATTAATTTTACATGTACTAAAGTGTAATTTATGAATCTATTTTCTGGAAACAAGTTTTTTTTTCTAGACTTAATTGTTGCATAGCTTATTTATTGAAGGTTAGAACATTACGCTGCGACGGGAGGTAGCTAGCAAACTCTAAACGCGCGGACGTAGTCGCTGTGATCGCTAATTATGAGTACCTACTTATTGCTCGAGAGTTCTTCAGTTCAATTTAATTGTAAGTAAGTAAATAAATAAATATTTAAAAAAATATTGGACACCAATCACATACATATTTCACTGATTCCAAAGTAAGTAGTTAATGCACTTGTGTTATGGAAATCAAACACAACGGTGGTACCACAACACCCAGACCCGAGACAACATACATTTTTTTTAATTTCTATATTGACCCGACCGGTAATCGAACCCGGGACCTAGGAGCGGCGACACCTTGAAACCAGCGCGCTTAGCCACTACACCACGGAGGTCGTCTTAACATTTTAACATATTTACATTTAGATTACATTTTGTATGTGTTAGGTATATAAGTGACTAGCGCTCCCCGCGACTGCGTTCACGCGTTTTGTGTTTGCTCTCTTCCCACCCGTCACAGCTTTTTATTTGACAACCTAAAATCTTCCCCGATAAATAATCTTTCCAACACAAAAAGAAACAAATCGGTCAGCAAAATAAGTTTCTGAGATTAGCGCGTTCAAACAAGAGTGAGTTTCCACGAAATCCAATATTTGAGCGGGGTGCGGCACAGTATTTTATACTGAAATATTCAGAAGTTGAAAATTTGGTGAAATCTTACGGCCTTATCACAATTTTCAGTTCAGTTCTAAAACTCGTTCAATATTTAAACCCGTTAAAAACCGATTAAGTTATCCGAACTCCATTTAAAGTTGTTCGGAGTTACCGTTGCGATACTGCGGTAATTAAGGTTGACTGAATGGAAGTGCTTCAAGTACTTTGGATTAAGTTATAAATATACATACCAACCTTATTAACGTGACTAAGTGGAAGACCAGAAATTGTGCGAATCACCTGCCTGATGACTGAATAAACCACTTTGCTATTAGTACCAATTTAGTATTAATAATCAGGGGGTTCCGCTTCTCGCACAGTTCGTTTACAAAAAAGTCGATCGAATTTTCTTTGTCGATTTTTTTTATTGATTATATTTCTCAGTGTCAAAATTTCTATGCATTTCGATTTCATCCCATACTTATACTTACAATATTATTTGATTTTTAGGTAAAGCTATTAAATTCGCAATCGAATTGCCACACGAGAAAAGTTCAATTGACATGAAAATCGCCACCCAGAGGGCGTATTGTGATATCCTTTCAATTTCCAGGCAGGTCAACTCCCACTCAGTGTAATCCGCAATAGGAATTGCTCATTTGTCAGTAAAGCAGAGCTGCTTAACTGTCAAAGCAGCATGGCAAAACGCATCCAGGTACGGAAGTCTCGACATAGTTGACCCTGTAAAACCACCAAGTCACGCTTGGAAAACGCTAAAACTAAATTGGTATTTTCGTGAATCATAGATTGAGAAGATTTTTTGAGTTTTTGAATAAATATTTGTTAAAGATAGCTAAAGTTAAAAGGATATTTGATACAGCAGAAGAAAATTTAAATTGTCGACGTGAAAAATCAAAAATTTTGCTTCAGACTTCGACTGCAGATTAAAGGCTGATCAACGCTAGTAAAATATAGCTATCTCTATTAATATTATAAAGTTGAAGATATTCGTTGTTTGTTTGGGACGCACTTACCTTATGATCCGATTAGAATAAACCATGTGTGTGTGAGTAACAGTTACCTTTTAATTAAGGAAAGAATGGCTGAATGCTACATTACGCTACGAGTAAGTCACGGACGGCCAGTCTTAAATACTGACACACAACAATGAACTACTACCCTGATTACTTAAAAACAATTTATTTTCTACCGCTCTAGTTACTACTACTACTACAGTACCCCTTCCACCGATATTAATATAAGCAGTTTTAATGAGCACAATATCTCATCTTCAGCAGGCGTAGACTGCTCCATCCGGGAGGTTATAGAACCAGAATCTATTTGTTCAGTCAGTTCTCGACGTAATTTATCGACCACGGCTGGCTGCCAAGTGCGGGTAAATAGAATACCCTAACCTAGAATGTTAATTTAGGGTATTTTCAATGCAAAGTATGTTAATGATAAAATGATTGTTAACGACAATTAGTTAGGGTCCTAATTATGTGATGTATGTTTTGGACAGTCACAGATTACTGATGTTTGTAGCATTCCTAATTAAAATATAAATAAATAAATATGCGCCAGACAACACACCAATTGTCGTGGTTCCGAAGTAAGGAATTTTCATCCTTGTGTTACTAATACCAGACAACGATTATGACGGGGGCGTCTCGCATAAATACTTAAATACATAATAAACATCCATGACTCAGGTACAAATATTCGTGCTCATCACACCAACATTTGCCCCTTGCGGGATTTAAACCCGCGACGGCGGCGTAATAGTCAGGAGCGCAAACCAATACACCAAACGCGTCGTCAATTTTTACTCTAGAACTGAGTTTATTAAAAAAGCACTCAAGCTTTCGTAGTAAGGTGCTTGATTGTTTACTCAATCAGATGAAAAGTTGAAGTACCTACTACTAAGCACAATCGGAATAATCTATGATACAAGAAACTGACTAAAAGCTTAAAATAACGTATGCCCTCTTCTGTCAAGCTTACCTACACCAACAGTCTACACTCATCATGCACCAACTCCAAATGATTTTTTTTCTCCTAAATAGAGGGCAACTTCGTTATTCTAACTTTTATGACAATTTTTAAAGCGGTTTAATTTATTGGATTATTTTTTTAATTCATGATTTGCGATACATCGATACTAACGTGGAAGCATCAATGCCAAATTAAATCTATTCTTTGCGTGAGTCTGCTAAAAGTCGCAGTCCGTAAGGAGTCTAAGTGTATGCATGTCTGTTACTTTTAAGAGCGAAGCCACTGGCTTTGCATTGCGTCTCCATTGCGCTGCGTGACATGAACACTAAACACTCATATCTGTTGCACGCACTTTCCGACGACGCATCTAAAGGTTCGTATCTATTTGAGGCAGACTCAGGCGAGGCTGCCGCTTGACCTGAGGCCGCATGAGTGGAGACGCTGCCTCAACCTGAGGCACGCCGCGCCATGTGGCAAATTCGTTGCCGCGGGCCGACCCATATATTGTCTGTTTTTTTCGTGCTCAAAGAAGCTTCAGTCTGAGCCGTGCACTTGGTGGAGACGGGCGTTTCGCTTTAGGTCGCTTTATACAAACTTTACATACTTTTTTTAAACGCGCCTCGAGCCGATGCCTCGGATTGAGCAGCCTGGGTTTGCTTCAAATCGAGGCTGCTCGGCCTGAAGCTGTTCTGATGGATACGCACCTTCCCTGTGGCACTGGCATGCCGTTCAGATTTTTTATGTGATGACTAAACTTCGGAAGTGGTACGACTACGATGCCCCAATGTAGCTTTCTTACAGGCATAATAATTCTTAATTCCGTACTTATGCGTTCATTTTTTTGTAATATTAGACACCAATCACATACATTGCTCTGATCCTAAAGTAAGTAGCCAATGCACTTGTGTTTTGGAAATCAGACACAACGGTGGTACCACAACACCCAGACCCGAGACAATATTGAAAAACATGATTTCTACATTGACCCGACTGGGAATCAAACCCGGGACCTCTGATCGGCGACGCCTTTAAACCTAGCGTGCTTAGCCACTACACAACGGAGGTCGTCGAATGAATGTCTATTTATCACAGAACTGTATCACATTGGTCATCTTAAGTTACATAGGTATAGGAGTAACTGTTGGTTACTATGAGGTAATGGCACAATACCAGACTTACCAAAATTTCGTGCACATTTATCAAGCACTAGCTGTCCTCCTTTAATGCGTTCGTGAGTTTCGAAATTGCTAACCCCCATTGCAACGTTCTGATTTACAGCCTAAAGCCTTCCTCGATAAATAAGATATCCAACACAAAAATATTATTCATATTAGTCCAGTAATCCCTGATTGCGTTCAAACAAACAAACTCTTCCTCTTTATAATAATAAATATATACTACTGGTTCCCCGCGACTGCGTTCGAGCGTTTTGAGTGTGCTCCCTCCTCTCCCGTCGCGACGGGAGAGGAGTGATGTTTTGAAGCCTTAAACCTTATTTAATAAATAAGCTATGTAAAACAATATTTTTTTCAAATCGGTCCAGTAGTTCTGATATTATCGCGTTCAGACATACTCTTTACCCAAATAATTTTAAGTTTATACTATAGCGGACCCAGCGAACTTTGTTTCGCCACCATCCTCGTCATGCCCGGCCTCGTCCCGCCCAGCCACGTAATTAAAGAAAAATGTTAAGGGTGGACCACCCTTATCACTAAGGTGTATGAAATATAGTTGTTGGCTGATTCTCAGACCTACTCAATATGCTCACAAAATTTTCGGAGGAGTTACGAGAATGAACATTGTGACACGAGAATTTTATATATAAGACTAGCGGACCCAGCGAACTTTGTTTCGCCCCCGGCCCCGTCTCGCCCCAGCCCCGTCCCGCCGAGTCCCGTAATTTTAAAAGCTAGGCATTCCCAGCGAATTTTGTTTCTTATTCTTAGGCTATTAAAAAATAAGGGTTGATCGTAGAAGGGTGAAAATTGAGGATTGTATGTATTTTTGTATGTTGTATCATAATAAAATAGAAATTAAAAAATTTGTTTAAAAAATAAATAAATAAATTTTGGGGTGGACTATACCCCTAACATTTGGGGAGATGAAAAATAGATGTTGGCCGATTCTCATAGATACCAAATAAGCACAAAAAATTTCATCAAAATCGGTCAAGCCGTTTCGGAGGAGTTGAGCAACAAAAACTGTGACACGAGAATTTTATATATTAAATAAGAATAAGTATTGCAATCATAAGACTATAACTAATTATAAAGTTTTGTCTTGTGTTACGTATGTTTCAACCCTGTCTGTATGCAAGGTGATAGCAAGCTCAACGCTAAAGTTTAGACATATTTAGAGCGCAGTCTCAAGAGCCTTGTCTTGGTGCTATCTACACTAATACATATTAAAAGCTGTAGAGTTTGTTTGTTTGAACGCTCTTATCTCAGGAACTACCATACTGATTAAAAAATATTTTTGTCTTAGATAGCTTATTTATGGAAGAAGGCTTTCGGCTTTGAAACATGACGCTGCGACGGAAAGGAAGGGAGCAAACTCAAAACGCGGACGGAGTCGCAGGAGACCGCTATAGTCACTTTTTTTCTACGATTACGACTACGACTTGAAAACAATAACATTCCTGCTGATTTTATATTACTAATAAAATAGATACATACATACATATTAAGTACTAGCGGACCCAGCAAACTATGTAACGCCCCCGGCCCCGTCCCGCCCGACTCTATAATTTTAATATTTATGTCTTACTCCGAACGATGACAAATCTGTCAAAGTAAAAATCATGAAAATTGGTTCACCTGCTCATTTTTTTTTCATCCAAAAGAACTTTCTCTTGGCATTAACAAACACACCATAAAAGAATTTACGACGTCTGTCCAGCCGTTCACGTGTGATGCCGTGACCAAGGGAAAAATGGATTGATTTTTATTTATAGAGATATGAAGATATTATGTTACCTCGACCATTTGGCCATGAATTATCTACAGATAATTGAATAAAGATAAAATTCACAACCCAAAAGAAATCTCAGATTGGATTGTTCGAAAAGTCTGACTTTGCCGGTGCAAGTCTTGGTATAAATAAACAGAACGTTTCTTTTTGCTAGTCAAATATTGTAAACAATATTGAGCTTTCTTTATAATGGCTGATTTATTTTAAAATATGATAAACGCAAAAATCAAAACTTAATAGGTAATTTATTGTTAAATATTGAGATATATTGAAATCAAATAGTTTATGAATTTTATTACCTGATTTTATTTTAAAAGATTGCTTGCATTATGGGACTGCAAAGACAAACAGACTTTTCGAAACCCTCGAAACCTGACTAACATCAGCCTACGTTATGTAATGTACGAAACGCCTCTCACACTGCGTGGTCTCATTTTGGCAAAAGCCTATGAGTCCTTGAGAACCGCAATGTTGTATTTCTAAGCCCCAAAAATAATGTCTTTTATTCCCACTCCTAATTGCCGGCGCAATGCCAAATATGCTGAAACAGGGTTGCCAAAATTCCGTTGTTTGGTAAACAATACTATTTGTTGAGTACATAAGTATTACTTGTGCTAATATCTGATGCCACAAAGCGAATAGCTGTCATCTCACTTGTAGAAATGTGTCTTACATACGACTATAAGTATCTTAAGCCGCTTAAGAGATTGCACATGAGTATATTTCAATTTAGTTATGGTCCCATGCATACTCTGCAGCTTTCACTTCGTATGAGATGAGATAACATGAGCCATAACTCACCACGCTGGCTCAGAATGTCTACTTCCCATTATTATCAAAACGATAATTGTTTTGCGGAGTGAAAAACGGGTACCATATAGATTACCGTTTTTCACTCCAACTAATTCAACGCGTTTGGAGTTAGCTTTTGCTCCTCTCATCACAGCGTGATGTTTAATAGCCTAAAGCCTTCCTCAATAAATAAGGTATCCAACACAAAAAAATTTTTTCAAAACAATCCAGTAGTTCCTGAGATTATCACGTTCAAACAAACAAACACACTCTCCAGTTTTATAATATTTGGTATAGATTATCTTACAGACCATTCCATTTATTATATGAGTAAGGCCAACAAGTCGTCAGCCCTGAGGGTGTCGTAGATAGGAGAACTTCAACTGGCAAGCAAGAGGCCATGTGCATTACGATGCGCCATTCCCACCAGCCGTTGATTAGATTTAGTGCCAAACGCGCCGCACAAACAACTCATTGCGAAAAATTTTACTTTGCAAATAGATAGAACTATTTCTTCTTGGTGTATTCACGTGGACGAGGAGAGAAACAATGATAAAATGAGTATAAGTACGAATGTCAGAAGCTGGATGTTTGAAAAGACAGATCGCTATATGATTGTGAACGGAAGGGTTGAAAGATTCAGCCCTTCCGTTCACACATTCAAAACTTTAAAAAAACAAAACAAAACAAAAAAACAAAAAAAAAATTCAAAACTTTTTTTCAGCATTTTTTTATCATATTTTTATATAAATGTTAATTGACATAAAGTATGCCTACACATTAGAGCGACAGCAGCGGATGCCGAAACATAAAAACAGCGGTGCTGCTGCTGTATTAAGTCGCCTAAATGTTAAAGCGCTTTTGAAAAGCCACCCGCCCAACGGCGGGCGCTCAAATGTGCCATGACTTAGCCCACAGCCCCCCCCCCCCCCCCTCTAGAACTTTTTCAAGGCTATGTCCGTTACTTTAGTTCTTCTACGTACCTCCTCATTTCTGATTCGATCCCGTAGAGAAACACCCAGCATAGCCCTTTCCATCGCTCGTTGTGTGATTTTGAGCTTCATTATAAGGCCCATAGTAAGAGACCATGTTACGGATCCGTATGTCATCACTGATAACACACATTGGTTGAAGACTCTCGTCTTCAGACACTGAGGTAGATGAGATGAGAAGACACTCTTGCGTAATTTCCCGAACGCTGCCCAGCCGAGTTGGATTCGTCGATTGACCTCTTTCTCGAAGTGGGACCTACCCAATTGGATCACTTGTCCCAGGTAGACGTACTCGTCGACAACTTCTAGTGTTAAGTTTCCAACGGATACTGGAGTGGGTATGACAAGGGAGTTCGACATAATTTTCGTCTTTTCCATGTTCATTTTAAGACCCACTTGTTGGGATACTCGGTCAAGGTCTTCGAGCATAGTGCCTAGATCATCCAGCGTCTTTGTCACAACAACTATATCATCGGCAAATCGGAGGTGTGTGATGTATTCGCCATTAACATTGATGCCGATTCCTTCCCATTCCAGAAGTTTGAAGGAGTCTTCCAATGCCGCTGTGAACAGTTTCGGAGATATGACATCCCCTGTCTCACACCTCTCCGCAATGGAATCGCCATCGTGTTCTGCTCCTGTACTCGGACCGACATGGTGGCGTTATTGTAAAGGCACCTTAACACCTCTATATACGTATAGTCTATGTGGCACCGCTGCAGAGACTGAAGCACCGCCCAAGTTTCGATCGAATCAAAGGCCTTCTCATAGTCCACAAACGCTAAGCATAGAGGCATATTATACTCCTCGGACTTCTGTATAATTTGCCTAAGCGTATGTATGTGGTCTATGGTACTATAGCCTTTTCGGAAACCGGCTTGTTAGGGAGGCTGGAAGTCATCAAACCTACGTGCGAGACGGTTCGTAATGACCCTTGAAAACAGCTTGTAGACATGGCTCAGGAGTGAGATGGGTCTGTAGTTCTTCAATAAAATTTTGTCTTCTTTTTTGAAAAACAACACCACCACACTCCTGTTCCATGCCTAAGGCGTGATGCCCTCTAGCAGCACGGAATTAAAAAGTCTCAGAAGGACTTTAAGTACCGGTGTGCCACCCGCCTTCAGAAGCTCTGCTGTGATTCCGTCCTCGCCAGGTGCCTTGTTGTTTTTGAGCTGTTTAAGGGCCATCCTAATCTCGTAGAGGCTGATGTCCGGGATGTCTTCGGTGTAGTGACGGGTCAGGATAGCTCGTGGGTCTCTGGCCGATCTATTAACGGGTTTGGCTACTGAGGTGTACAACTGCCCATAGAACCTTTCGATCTCCCTCAAAACCTCTGCTTTCGTCGACGCTACACTGCCGTCCTCCGTCTTAAGCTTCGTCAACAGGCTTTGCCCAATAGACATGTTCCTTGCAAACACTTTGGAGCCTTGGTTCCACTCTATCGTTTCTTTAACACTGTTAGTGTTAAAGCAACGAATGTCGTGTCGCAGGAACTTCCATATTTGTCTATTGAGCTGCCTGTAGTTTTCAGCATTAACAGAGGTCTGCAGTGCCATAGATCGACGTTTTGCCATAAGGTCGAGAGTGTGGACCGACAGTTTTTGAGGTCTATTTTTACGGCCAGGCCTAAAATACTTAGACCCCACCGTTTGGACAGTTTCCACAAACCCGTTGTTAACTTCGTCCACTGTAACGCAATTTTCTAGGCAAGCAAAGCGGTTTGACAACTCGAGTTGAAAGCTCTCGGGATTTTGGATATGAGCACGAGTCGGTCGGAGCGTGGACTTCATCAGGCGGGATCTTTGCAATTTGACATATATATTGAATACGCCTCGAACCATTCGGTGATCGCTTCCGGTTTTCACCCTGTTGATCACGGAGACATCATTGAATATCCGTCTCTTGAAGGTCATGAAGAAGTCAATCTCGTTTCTCGTGAAGCCATCGGGACTCAACCAAGTCCTTTGAGGCGGCTTCTGGAAGAAAGAGTTCATCGCAAAGAGTCTCTCCTTCTCCAGAAAGTCGGCCAGCCTGTTTCCCCTGGCGTTCCTTTGCCCGTATCCAAAAGGTCCCACCTTCAACTCATTCTCGCCTCGCTTGCCCAGTTTTGCGTTGAAGTCCCCCATTACAACAGTAAAATAGGTTTTGGAAGTATGTATGGCTCTATTTATGTCCTCATACATTTCCTCCACCTTTTCATCCGGGTGTTTTGAGGTCGGTGCATACACCTGTATGACCTTCAGCGAATACCTCTTGGATATTCTGAGTATAAGGTATATTACCCTGCTCGGCACACCCTCGATGGTCTCGATATTGTTGACGAGGGACTTGTGAACGAGGAACCCGACACCACCTTGGGACTTTCGTTGGTTGCCTTCCCGGTAGTAGAGCAGGTTTCCGGACTGTAGAGTTATCGTGTCCTCGCCCTCTCTACGGACTTCTGATAGACCCATTATGTCCCAGTGTAACCTGCTCATTTTTTCCTCCAGCTCAAGCAACTTCTCATCTGTCTTCAGTGTACACGTGCTGTACGTTACCAGGGCCAGTTATCGTCGGGGGTGGCAGCGCAATCGCCTCCGGGGATTCTTAGCACCCCCTGCCCCGTCGTTACCGTGACCACTACCAAAATCAGGAATAGCGGGGCTGCCGGAGACTGGGGGCCTGGTTTTCTGGTGTACTTTCATTGACCACTTAATTGGTCGGTCAGAATTTTATTGATTAGGTTCATTGTCAATTAAACTGTTTATGCCCCGAAAACTAACTCGGTCATGATATAGTTTTCTCGTTCCTTCTTTTAATCTCCAAGACAAAAAACACGTTGGATGATCGTAGTTACTTATCAAACCTGAAAGTATATATTATAACATATGGAGGATTTCATGCCAAAAGCAATCTCTATCACATACAATGCACATGAAAAGAGCACTGACCTCGTTTGCTTCCTTCATCTTAACCGATTGTTAAAAATTTGTAAAAATATTTCTTTTGGATATTGTGAGAGCAATCTCGCAACATTGATGAGGTCACGCATTCTACGCGTTGAAGAAAGCACTTGCAAAATTTAACAGGCTTGCTAATATGTCGGTAGCCGAGTGGCATAGGCATACGCCCGGATTGCGTAAGACACGAGGTTCGATTCTTCATTTAACACAGTTGCTTTCTTTAAATGCATTTTATATTTTTAATTTTGTATAGGGACAAAACACTATACAAATAAAAATATTATTTCATCCTCTATCAGTCACCCACACTAAGATAAAATAAGAAAGGTGCAACAAAGCGATCGATACACTTTGCGTTTGACTACATTATTACACATACGATACACGTGCCAACTGTTTCTTCTTGCATGATGCAATCATAAACTTTCCATTCTACAATGGCGTCGCAATACCTACATAACTTCAAGCTACCATATACTTTCGCACTGTACATAAAGTATTGTGTGTCATGAACGGCTTTTGTCAATAAATGTATTGTGCATGTTGGGATGCGATGATTGACACTGCAAACAATAGTGTTTTCAGCTGTATACCATTTTTTATTGGTAAAAAAGTTTTTAATATTGGAGATTAGTTCATTTCTGGAAAATACAAGGAAATGAGACTAGTTAGGGAGTTTAGGAGCACTTTTGCGGCACAAGTTACTACGGATAACTCTTTTGTGGGTGATCGAGACAAAATAACCCACATGTTTCGATACCCCACCCAATAACACTGCTACGCGAGTGCTACGTATAGATTTCGTAGTCATCATGCTACGAAAAATGGATTGGTTCTACCAACTATTAGCCGTTTATGCTACGAATTTTCGTAGCTTTTGCTGGTTCAAGTCCCGCCCGTGCGCAAATTTTTGGTTTCCTATTGCATCTTTATAAATCATTCTTTTGTTTTAAATTTAAATAATGTTCTACAATGCTCTTAATGATACGCTATATGTGATCATCATCGTCTTGTATGTTGGTGTAATATGTTTCATGCACCGATATTGATTGAGAGGAGGTAATTACCTTACTATAACTACGTTCTGTCGACTGTCTTCCATATCTCCTCCAGTTACTCTATTACTGGTATACTGGATTTATAACACCTTAAAATCACTTGCTACAAAAAATAATTAAAAAAATTAAACCGCCTTCAAAAATGATCTCCGTGGTGTAGTGCTAAGCATGCTGGGTTGCAAGGCGTCGCCGCTCCGAGGTCCCAGGAGGTTCGATCATGGTCGGGTCGATGTAGGAATCAAAATTTTCTATATTGTCTCGGGTCTGGGTGTTGTGGTACCACCGTTGTGTCTGATTTCCATAACACAAATGCATTGGCTACTTACTTTGGGATCGGAGCAATGTATGTGTTTGATGTCCAAAAAAATGATTAAAAAGCTTAAAATAACGCATTTGCCTTATTCGGATTTAGGAGAAACACATTATTTTAGAGTCGGTGCATGATGGGTTGGTGTATGGAAAGCTTGACATACCGCTCGAATTGAGTATCACCTTTTTTTTAAAGTCGGTAAAAATTCAATTGTCTAGTACGGTAAAGACTTTCTAAAAAATAACCTATAAATAGATTGAGTTCAAATGCTATTACCCTTTCTTCACTGGTCTATCATAAATTGCTTTTCTGTTTCTGCGCCTAACATTTTTACAGAAAGTTTTGCAATAGCGGCTCTTTATAAAATGCTAGAGACTTTTGAACGTTGCAAAGGGAGCAGATATACTAAAACACCCTTAGCTGAGTATGATTCAAATATTTTGCAAGCTTGGCGAATATTTTGATCATCATTTTCTCTGACAAATCGTTTTAATGCTGTTCATAGTTTCTCTTATATCATGCATATTACACTCAATTGTAATTGAATTTAAACGTTATTGTTTTAATAAATTACCTTGATATAATGTGTTTTAATTAAAAAGCTGATTGTATTTCTGTATACAATTAAGCTCGACACTTTTGGTTGCTTTTAAAACCTTAGCACTTTTGAGCCAACCATCAGTCATTTTTTCAATGTATAAGACATTTTAAAGCGCAATGTGAAAGTGAGTAGGAGTCTAAACATAGACCGGAGATGAAAGACAAAACACAGTTTCCGGACACCACGCCTCGCGCGTCAAAGGGGTGCACCGATACGTAAAATTTGCACCCACGGTCGTCTGCGCAATTGTGCAGCTCTAGTACTGGCTTATTCTGTAACAGAATGCCCATATTAACCAACTTTATCCTTTATTTGAGGCACTCAGTTTTACTTGTGTGTGTATGTATGCTTGATTAATTTACCGATTTTTAAGGAATTTTTATAAATTTACTTGTTACATTAAGGGCCGATTTTTCAATAGCCAGATAAGAAATATTCGTTGAACAAAATACACTTCTGAACACATCTGTTGGCCCACCTTGTATTTTCTGTTTCGTTTGGTCCTAGCTAAAATTTTATATTAGGTCGAGCAAAAAGTTTTTATGCAGTTTTGAACCTGGCAAATTCACAATTTCATTCAATAGTCTTTTTTTTAATTTCGAACACAGAATTTAAAGAAACAAAAGACAATTTGGAGCCTGTTTGTTGATATCAAACAATCGAATACTAAAAAAACTTGGTTTTATTGGTTTGCTTGGATTTAATTCTTGAAAAAGTGATTGATATTTTTGGTTTTTCAACAAACATTACTTATTCTTAACATTAAGGTGAGGTTCTATCAATAATCTATGGATACTTCACCTGAAGTCGCCGTCCAAGCTGTGGCACTTATTCAGGCCGGACACAGCCAAAGAAACGTGAGTGCTCCACCTAATTTAAGTCGATCTGCGGTCCGAAATGTTTCTCAGAGGTACCTAGAGACTGGCAGCTTTGTTCGTCGCCATGGAAGGCCACGATCTTGGGACACAACTGAAAGGCAGGATCGATTCATCGTGACGACCAGCTTGAGAAATTGTTACCTTAACTCCATTGAGATACAAAACTAACTTCGCGGCTTCCACGGAGTATCTGTGAGCGCTCGAACTGTTCGGAGAAGGTTAAAAGAACGCGATATGGTACCACATAAGCCAGCTAATGGGCCCAAACTAACACGAGTCCACCGAACAGCGCGCCTTCATTTCACTCGCAGTCATTTAAATTGGACACAGCAAGATTGTAGCCGTGTATCCTTTTCTGATGAGTCTAAAATTGTGTTTACATGGCAATGATGGAAGGAAGAAGGTCTACCGACGTAAGGGAGAGCGTTTCGCACTATGTTGCTTTGAAGAGAGGGTTGCTTATGCCGGTGGCCCGTGGACTGTCTGGGGCGGTATATCCGCGAGCGGCAAAACTCAACTTGAGGTTGTTACAGGACCACGGCTGCCAACATTAAATGCTGAAAGGTACATCCGTGAGTGCTTAGAACCTCACGTGATACCATACGTGACCTATGTGGGCCCAAATTTCCTTTTTATGCATGATAATTCAAGAGCCCATGCGGCCGGCATCGTCAGGGAATATCTTCGGGATGTGAACATCACAGTTATGGACTAGCCAGCCAGAAGCCCAGACATAAACCCCATTGAGCATATGTGGGACGAGCTAAAAAGACGTGTTAGGGCTCGTCAGCCAGTTGCCCAGACGATGCAGGAATTGAAAGATGCCATAGAAGAGGAATGAGAGATGATCCCTCAAAATTTATTAGGGCGGTTGATAAACTCCATGCCTAATCGTATGAGAGCTGTGGTAGATGCCCATGGAGGCAACACGCGTTATTAAATTAAACCTTTATTTGATAAAACATGTTTTTTATTCTAAAATCAATTGCCTTTAACAAGGCGTATATCTGACTTGTTAGGCGTAGCTCCATGTCGTATGGTATTCAGAATTCAAATTTAAAACAATACGATCGAAAAAGATGGTAAAATGTATCAGGTTTAAAACTGCATCAACAGTTTTTGTTCAATCTAGCAATCATATTTCGGTAGGGGTCATCGAAACCTAAACTCTAAGGTGGGCCAATAGATGTGTCCAGAAGTGTACAATATGGCCAAATTAAAAAGTCACCTAAATGTCAGCAAGCATACGTAACTGTATTATTTTTTTCAAATCTGATACTTTATAATTTATTAGTCTGATAAGTTTTTTTGACAATTGAATGGCCCCTTAGGAGAAGATTTTTTTGATTATTTAACAAAACATTTGTTTTCTGATTAGGAGAAACAAAATTATTTGAATTAGGTGCCTAGTGTCAAACTTAGCAGACAGCAATAGTCTACGTACGCACATCCTGCACCCAATTTAAATGATTTTGTTACGTCTAATTAGAAGTGAAATAATTTATTTTAGACTTTTAAGTGTTTTATTTCTTTACATTAAACGCAAATAAATAATTCTATTCACTCACTTGTTCATAATTTGAGCCTTATATTATTTCAAGCACTTTAATCTTTTGCACTACGAACCTTTGAAAAAATAATAAATCTAGATACTACTACTAACACTTTTAAACTTCGATGCGCAGGGGAAGTGACAACTATCTTAACTGGACGAAATATGTCTAGTGTTGCCAGTAAATTAATTTAAATATAACTGCTACAAGTAGCAGTTCCAAAAAATGATAGCAGCTTACTATTTGAAAATAACAGAGATCACAGAGAGTACATACATGTTATGCCAAAATATAAGCATGCAAATTTTAATCCAAGTCAAATCAAGCAATCAAATTATCATTTCTAGCAATATGGACATATTATGGCCGTATGAAAATTTACAACAAAAAAAAATCATTTGTCATAGGGAACTTTATTGTATACCTGTTCCGATTTTGGAATTGTGTTTAAGACTTTTGCTGGATATCTTAGAAGTCTTGCATTTCTATCTTTGGGTCTTAAGAACAATTCCTTAATTTAAGTGGCAGGTAGTGGTCGTAAGCCAAGTTGTGCAAAGGCCTGTCTACAAGAATTGCCGGGTGGAATCCCACATTTACGGCGCTATTGTCGTGTTTAGTTTTGAGTCGTCGATATAGCTCGATGGATTTGTTGAATAATTTTCATGGGTTATTTATGGAAAAAAAATTCTGGTTTGTTGAGTTGAAACAATAACTCATTTGTTCTAACACATTGTCATTTATTTTCAAAAATTGGTCGCGCATTTATTATGTTGTCACTTAAAATGTTGCATGCAAGATAATAATATTAAAAAGTATCGAATAAAGCTGTCTCATCCCTCCGATCGTAATTAATTGATGTCCAAACCGTGAGGTTAGCCTCCCAAGAGTACCCCGAAAAATATCTTCGGCTTTCACTACGAATTAGGGGTCTCGGTGTTCTGGCTTTTATTTTATACGAAATTCATTGGTACGTGAGGCGGCCTTTTTGCTACATTGCAATACATTTAAAGTACCCAGACTTTACCATCGTAAAATTTTTAGGTAGGAATACCAGATACAGGAGTTGTAAATTTAACAGATTGGCTTAGGTACTATACTCGTAGCTCAGGTAAAATACTGGGCGGTGGATAAAGTGCACTAAAATACATAAAATATGATACTACACTTGCCTAGTATGTTAAATTTGCATTACAATGGAATCCATGCCTATACCTCCTGGGAGGGGGCAAAACGCCTAAATTTTGGAAGGACTTGGCAGGTACTGATTACTACTGCCAACACGAAGATATAAACAAAGGTCTAATTGATGTACGTACACGTTTTGCCGCCAAAATACCTGACTATACTTGAGCTACTAGTCCCCCTTATATTGAAGCATATGCATAGTTTGCCAATAGCACCGTTACCACTGCAATTGAACTATACGCCCTACTATACTATACCCCCGCCCGCGCCTCTCACTCACACCGCTCTCGCCATTCTTCCGTGCCCCGCGCGCCGCCCCGCCTCCTCCCGAGCCTCCGTGCCTAGCAGGCGAGGTCCCAATTTCGAAATCTACCACGATATAAATAGGTAAGAAAATGGGCCTTGATAACCGTAGTTGTAAACTATACTTCTATGCGCTATTATTTCCAATTGAAAATTAATTTTAAAAACGAGGGTGTAACGGTGGTATTTCAGAATGTACTCTCATTAAAATTTCCTCATAAAAGTTTCTACAGAAAATGCTAAAGGGAACGCGAGCCTGCACTTGACCGAGTTTTTATGAAAGTAATGCGATCTTTTCACCCTAGAGCACAGACGACGGGAATTTTTAAAATTCGAATTGAATCACAAGTAGAATGCAACAACTGATTTTTAAAGCTGTTTATTATAAAGCGGGTTTACTAAACTTTGGGCAAAAATCTTCATAATTTGGTAATATTCGTTTGCCGATATTCTTAGTTACAATCATTAATTGTACTTGTAAATAAATTGTCTTACTTCATCTTGAACGTTTGTTAAATATTTGTAAACATTGATGACGTCCGCTACGCGTTAAAGTAAGCATGCGTCCGGAAAGCGTATGACACAGGGTTTGATTCCTTGTCTAAAACAGTTACGTTTTACAATGTGCAATTTATGCTTATAAGTTTGTATAGTTACAAAAAACTGTAAAACAAAATTACTAATATAAGTCATTGCATTTTATGTTACCCAATTGTGCAAATTACCATACCTATATTATGGTTAATTAAAATAGCGCTTCAATTATATTGTGAAATCGGCACAAATCACTTATTTATTTTTTCCTTCACATAGTAGGTGTTTTTTGAAAGATGTAATCATTAAAACAGTAATGTCTTCTTAAAAATTGAACATCGTGTAAGGATCCTGCGCTTTAAAATACTCTTCAAAAGTTAGGTATTACCATGCCGACGAAGTTTTCTAAAAGTTGTAAACAAAATGTTTTAATTTCCTTCGAAGTTCAGAGTTTAGTGTGTCCATTAATTTGCATGATAATTAAACACCAACTATCTGACCAACACAGCCCACTGAATCTAAAAGTGTAAGACGCAGTAATCTCTTAATGTTTTTAAATTCTCCTCTCAGTAGGATAGTAAGTTATTCCTTGTTCGAAGGCGGTAAGTCATTCTGTCCTGGGTTGTTTGTGACTTGAGCTATGCCCGTTCAATATTTAAACAAGTGGCGTAAATAAAAAACGCTCAACAACATAAAGTACAAGGATTTATTCCATAGTAAAATCAATGATACAATAATGGGTGCCCAAACTAGCAGGGTTTCAGCTTATTCAGAGGCTACGGCGTGCGAGACAACTTGACTGAGATGTCCGGCGCTTATATAGGCTTGTTCTCTCCATCACAGGCATGGCTGGCGGAAGTTGTGGTGGGGGAACGTGGCTTTCAAGCGGCTGCTTGTCTTTGGCTCGGCTAGCTTGGCCGGCTTGGCAAACTTGGCGTTGGATTGGTATTGTTTTGGCGTCGGGTAGGCATCGGCTTGGCTGAGGCGTCGCAGGTTTTGCGTTACAATATCTTTGTAACGGTTAATAATATTCTACATTAAAAACAGCAAAACGCAATGTATGTCTGTTTAAAAAAAATGGTCCCTTTTAGATAGCAAGTAAAACTGTTCATGGATTTCGATTTTTCTCTGTTTTTCTAGTTCAAATTTTAACATTATTGGATACTTTATTTTATTTGCTATATAAATAGCAAATTTCACTTGTAAAAAGCAACTTTGGCTGTTGTGACAGACGAGGAATCGAACCCCGTGTCTTACGCAATCCGGGCGTATGTCTATACCACTCGGCCACCGTCACATCAGCAAGCCTGTTGAAATTTTCAAGCGCTTTCTTTAACGCGTAGGCTGCGTGGCGTCATCAATGTTGCGAGATTGCTCTCTGTCTGATTCGATTCCTCGTCTGTCACAACAGCCAAAGTTGCTTTTTACAAGTGCAATTTGCTGTTTATATTATTAAGTTTGTATAGTGACAAAACACTATAAAAAAAAATATGCTATGTTCACCAGTGGTGGTTACACAGATAGGTAATACAGATGTTTAAAAGTTAAGATGGATAATGCTCTGTGATCTGCCACTTGGCGTAAAAATGTCATAATCATTACTAGTTTAAATTATTTTCTTGACAGTATAAATTACAATTATATTCATTAATTAATAATAGTCCCCCTAGCCGATTTCGACTACGGTGGCCAGTCACAACGACTAACCGACTGCGCGGGACATATTATAGTGCACAAGTGTGTGCGAAAACACAGGTGCACTCTCTATTCCTCTCACTCTCATATCCCGATGGGACAGCAGTCTGATACGATCGGAGAGAGTTTAGGCGCAGGACCAACGGCTTTACGTGCTTTTCCGAGGCAAAGGGGTGAAACACCGCCAATTTCCAAACTCCGGGCTACCCTAAGAATTTCTGAACAGAAAAACTCAGGTATATATTTTTGGCCCGACCCGGGGATCGAACCCGGGATCTCTGGCGCAGCCATCGCTTTAAAGTGCGACCCTTCTACCGCTGCGCCACCGAGGCAGTTATTCATTAATTAATATTCATAGTCACAGTACATAATTAGATAGTTTCATTAATATTTTAAGTCACAAATTAAATTAAATTAAATAATAAAGGCTAGGTAATGTCAGGTGTGTTTGTGTGTGTGCGTCTGTGATATATCTACAGATTAGTAAGAGTATATATATATGTCAATTATTTTTAGTGTCAAAAAGTTCTTAAACCGAATAGAATACCCTTTCCGTCAGATATTCGAAAAGCATTTTAGCTGCTTAAATATCAGAATATTATATTCTGCCCTAATTTTCTTTGGTAGAGAGTTATAAATTTTAGTTGAGATGCCAAAGATACTGTTGCTATAGAGTTTCGTTTTGTGGATAATATTTTGTTTAGTTGTTATAAAATCACATCGTCTGGCACTTGAAACACGTGGAAATAGGTCAGGGTTTCGTTTTACATAGAGTGCAGCTTCAAAAATGTAAAGTGATGGTAGTGTCAGCTATTTATATTCCTGAAAAATGGCCGGCAGCTAACTCTTCTTCTTATATTAAAAATGGACCTAATGCACCTCTTATGAGCTATTCATAGGCGACCAACATTTCCCCAAAAAATAATCCCGTATCTGAGCCTCGAGCCAACATAACCATGATTTGCTTCAATCACTGCTGCTCGGTTTACTTTCTTGCTAAACTGACGTAATGCGAATAAAAATTGGAGTATTTTAGCGTTTAAAAATTTAATATGAGTTTGCTATTTCATATCATTGTCAATACGTAGTCCCAAAAATTTTACAGATTTTGATTCCCCTATTTGTACCCCTTGAAATGACACTTTTGTTGATGCGTATAATTGTCTTTGCCTAAATTTCATTAAATTTGTTTTTGGTATGTTTAATTGTAAGTGATTTTGTTGATTATTTCATTTTAATTTTTACAAATAATGGTACAATCATCCGCATAGAGTATAATTTTATTAGTTGTTGCCTTTGGTAAATCATTTATATAAATAATAAATAGAAGCGGTCCAAGAACAGAGCCTTGTGGTACTCCTTGGATGATCGCTCTTTCAGAGGATAAGTAGGTCTTATCAGTTTTAGTTTTAAATTGAATCTTACTGGTAAACGTTATTTGTGTCCGGTCAGTGAGATAAAAAGTCAATAATCTTAGTGCCACTCCTCTTACACCATAGGGTTCCTTATTTAAGAGTAAACTGTGATTCACATAGTCAAAATCTTTGGTCATATCAAGATAAATAGCAAATACCGGTTCTTTTTGTCCATTCTAAAGTAAATTTCGTCTAAGAATTCATATATTGCGAAACTATACTTGTATTTCTACGAAAAAGTTTTTGTGCATGAGTTAGTACATTCTCTTTTTCGAGAAAATCGTATAATCTTTTATGGTTTACTTTCTGAAAAATTTTTGAGAATACAGGTATTAAAGCCACTGGTCGGTAATTTTTCATATCATAATTGCTATCTTTTTTGTGAATAGGTTTCACGAGTGTAGTTTTTAGTCTTGCTGGAAAAACACCTTCTTCTAGGCAAATATTAATGATGTGGCTGAGGACTGGAGCGATATAGTAAGCCACTTCTTTTATGACCTTTGTAGAAATATCGTCTAAACCGGTGCTATAAGTGTTTTTTAGAATTTTAATAATTGTAAGTACTTCCTCTTGGCTCGTAGGTTTTAAAAAGATTGATTTGTAGGAATTCAACTTCAGATCACAATGTTGTCTTTGGTCATTATTGTTTAGAAGAGATGTCAAAGGTAGGTCAATATAAAAGTCATCAAATGCTTGTGCTATTAATTTAGGGTCTCTAATGTTCCTATTACCAGTAGCTAGTCGACTTATACTTTCTTTCGGAAGATTTTTCTTATTTTGTTTTATGATATTCCATGTAGACCTTTATTTTCATAGCTATGAATATAGTGATCGTTTTGCGCTTTTTGGGTAAGTTTAATGATTTTGTTAAAAGTCGCTGCATATTTCTGAAAGTTTGACTTATCCTTAGCGTTTTTTAATAGTCTATACTGCCATAACAGAGTACGTTTACGTTTACTGCATGTCTTTTCAGATCCACTTTGGTTTTCGTCAACCATTTTTTTTTACGAATGATAGGAAAACATAATTCATATATTAATTTAAAAATGTTTAGAAATTCTGAATAAGCAATGTCACCATTTTTTATGTCACAGATATTTCTAAAAGATAACTGTGATATGTAATTCTTAAATTTTAACAAATTTTCTAGACAGTAGTCGCGTTTTATACAAAACCAATAGTGGCATGGAAAAGTTTTATTTACTGGACATTTCATTAACTGGGTTTTATGATCAGAGACTGCAAGTTCTAGTAGTTCTGTTTTAGCCTTAGGTACATTATGAATTATATTGTCTAAACATGTTCCACTGCTTGGTCGTGTAGCCTTCCTAACAGAAAATCTAAGGTCAAAGTATGACATTATGTCCTGGAACTTGGTTGATTTCTGAGTCTTCTTCAAAATATTAATGTTGAAATCTCCGCAAATTATAAAATTATTCTTAGTATTCCTAGTCAGAAGGGTTAACATACCTTTTATATTCTGAAAAAACATATTAAAAGAGCGGTTTTTATTTTCATTTTTTGGAATTCTATAAATGCACTCTATTATCAAATTAAAGTCAATTAACTCTATAGCACATGTCTCTAGAACATTACATACATTGAATTGTGACATTTCACTCAGAACTCTATACCTGATTCTGTTTCTTACTAAAATACAGGACCCACCATTTCTATTATCCCTCGCAAAATAAGCGCCTACCGAAAAATTTGCAATGTTCAATAACTGTACATCAGAGGACATCATATTATGTTCAGTACAGCACAATATATCTACTTCTTTGCCCATGTCTGAGATGTCATCCAGACACACTTTTAAAATATCAGGTTTAGTTATAAGTCCATTTATATTTTGTTGCAATATGTTTATGAAGTTTTTCACGAATAAAATCCGCGCCTGTGTCATTAAACTGATCATTCATGGAGTTCGCTGATTGAGTGCTGGCGTTAAGTAAGGTGTTGTCTTCTTCTGTTTGAGTAGGTGTACCGTGATTTGCCAATGTCATTTTTTTTCCTTGTTTCAGCACCTTTAAGTCGATACAGTTTTTCTGAAATACCCATGCAGTCAAAGTCAATAGTAATTCTTACATCCCGAACACATAACTGAGAATCCAACCTCTATTACTTTTTTACATTTGTGGCACGTATGTGCTATCTTATGATCTTTATTTGCACTATTTATTTTTGTTGCCATTTTTTTTGAAGATATTCCTTTTTCTAAATATCTCAATTTATTTTATCCCAAAAATAAGTATGGTTGTGCGTGGTCTATTTTAATGTATTTTACTAGCGACTCTGCCATCCAAGGCACGCACTACGGGCACAGCCTTATATAATCTGATTCTAGTGTCCCTTAAAATACATAGAGGGCGCTTAATCGTCATAATTTTGAAATAAGTACATTCCTAAAAAACAAATGCTTCAGTCTTCGAAATTTTCACCATACAAAATTACATGATCAGTGATATAAAATACGTGTACAACTGATTTGCTGCACCCGATTTCATTATTACACCTCACCAAATCAATTCACCGCGCGGTGCATCGCTGTTTCTCTTCACCGGAGTTTTGGTAAGTGCCCACCTTAGTGTGTTTTAATTTGTCGTATGGTGGAATATATTACTGTGGACCGCTGCACCTGTACAGCCCCCGCTAAGGAAGTACTCCGAATTCTCCCATCTACACTCTCGAGAATTGATTTCTCCTCCTCCTTTAGGTCTTTACACGCCACACCATTCTTTTTGGTCCTTTAGAGCCTGATTCATATCAGTATTTTTCACCTGTGTAATTTTACGTATTTTTTTGTCCGTTGTCCCCACCATATTTAGTCGCACCGGTTTTTTTCATTTTGAAAGATAAATATGGATACTAATAAATTGACCCTACTTCTGTCTAAAAGGGAAGCTATTTTCCGAAGACTTCATAAGTTAAACGACCAGTTTAAAAAGGTGAATATTTCAGCAGACGTTGAGCTTCGTTCGACCGAAAGTTTCATGGCTGATTCAGAAACTATCAGCGAAATGCGGGAGGAATTTTCAGCTCTTGTTGATCAAATAAACCATATGAATTTAGCTCACGTTGAAAAGTATGTCCCTGATTTTCAGTGCTTGACGGATTTTGATGAAATGTATAGCAGGATTAAACGCATCAGAAATAAAATTGATAAAGCTACCATATCTCCTTCAGCGTCAGCGTATAAAGCACCTCAGCATATTGTAAAATTGCCACCAATTGAGATCCCAAGTTTCGACGGTAAAACTCATAACTGGCCTACTCTTTACGAGTCTTTCAAAACTAATATTCACCATAATCCACAACTGTCTGATTCGCAGAGAATTCAATATTTGATTGGAAAATTGTCTCATGATGCCTTAAAAATTATAGCTGGAATAGTTCCTACAGGCGAGACTTATAAAATTATTTGGGATAGTTTGGTCAAAAAGTACCAAGACAAGCGTGCACTAGGTACGTTTTATTTAAATAATATCTTTAATTCTAAGAATTGTGCTCACTCCTCAGCGTCACTAGGCACATTTATTGAAAGATTTTCTGCCTCAATTGCTGCTCCAAAGCAACTTAACTTCCTAGATCTCGCTGATTTCATATTTTTGTATTTCGCTCTTAAACGGGTGGATGTACAAAGTGAACAATCCTTTGAATTATCTGTTTGTAACAACTTTAATGTTGTCCCTTCTTGCAAAGAATTTATTTCGTTTATTCAAGATCAAGTAAAAATATTAGATCTCACCAATAATAATTTTTCTTCACCTCAAAGCTGACAATCAACGTCAAATAATAATCCCCGTAAATATGATAATCGCAGTTCACGCACATTTCTTACTGAAAATAATTCCAATAAGTCAGCAGCACCTTGTTTAATGTGCAATAATAATGAGCACACAATATTTAATTGCACTAAGTTTAAAGGTCTCCCTTCGCCCCAAGCGCGCTATGATTTAATTAAATCAAAAAATGCTTGTGTAAATGTTTGAACTCTACTCATTTACTTTCAAATTGTAATTCGCGTCACTTGTGTAATAATTGTCAAAATCAACACCATACACTATTACATTTCAATAAAAATACTATATCAAATAATATTTCACTTCGCAATTTTCCCCAAAGATAATCTTATTATCATAAAAACAAGGTCGCTTTTCCATCGACCACTACACCCGCTCCCGTTGTAATGCACCCCGCTCACGAGTCGCGTTCGCCCGCTGTGGCCGCCACTTGTGACTCTAATGTTTCGCCCGCTACTATGATTTCACGCAATACTTCGCGTACTACAATACTTTTGTCGACCGCGCAAATTTATGCAATTAACAATAATAATGATAACAAGGTTATTCGTGTTTTGTTAGACAATGGGTCACAAAATAATTTAATTACTAAACAGTGCTGCGATTTATTGAATTTGCCCGTAATACCGCTTTATAATTCGTCTCTCAAAGGAGTCGGTATGTCGGCTCGTCCTATACTGGGTTATAATTCTATGACAATTGAGTCTCGCGTTTCAGCGCACAAATACAACATTCAAGCGTTAGTTGTAGATTGTATTACAGACAAATTACCGTCCGCAGAAATTAATAGTCGCGATTTTGATTTTCTTCAGAAGGTACCTTTAGCGGGCCTGACTTGGTATATTCCTGGAAATATTGACATGGTCATTGGTGCTTAATTATTTCCATACATCTACTTAAGTGATCGTTACAATTCTGGCACTGCAGCCCCACTAGCTTTTTTGACTACCTTTGGGTATATTATCATGGGTGATGTTCCTTCGTCAATTGTTGATTTTGACCAATCCACCGCCTTTCATGCAGTCACATTGAGTGGGTTAGAGTCTTGTCTTCATAAATTTTAGGAATTAGAGGAAATTCCGAAAAACGTTTTCTTTCACCTGAAGAAGCTGATTGTGAAAACCAGTTTACAAATTCAGTAACTCGTGATAGTTCCGGTCGGTATGAAGTGGCTCTTCCTTTCTGTAGGAGTCCTGAGGATTTGGGCAATTCTCGTGCAGTTGCGCACCGTCGATTTCTTGCTCTCGAACGTAAGCTTAATCACAGCCCCGAAGTTCGTGAAGATTATAACAAAGTCATCGCTGACTATATTGATAATGGCTATTTATCGGAAGTTCAATCTTCAGAAAATATTGATGAAGGTTACTTCACACCGCACCACGCTGTTATCAAACAGGATAGAGCAACCACAAACCACAAAATTAAGGGTTGTCCTTGATGCCAGTGCTAAAACGCACTTTGGCTTGTCTTTGAATGACATTCTGCACACGGGGCCTAATCTGCAGGCAGACCTTTTTCTCCTTTTATTAGACTTTCGTTTGTATCCAGTTGCTCTTACTCCAGACATCAAACAGATGTATTGCAAGTTGGTGTACCAGAATGTCACCGCAAATATTTGAAAATTTTATTTCTTTTCAATGAAAATGAAAAAATATGCACCTTTCAGCTCACTCGTGTTCCTTTTGAACTGAAATCCAGTCCCTTTTTTGCAATGCGTACTGTACGCCAGTTAGCCAGTGACGAAGAACACTTTTTCCGGATGCTGCCAAAATATCTTGTTCTAATTTGTATATGGATGACCTAGTAACATCGGTCCCTGATAACGAAAGCGCTATCAAGCTTTCTCAGCAGATTATTGGCATGATCAAGCGTGGAAGCTTTGACATGGTGAAATGGGCAAGTAACTCCCCTAAGGTTCTTGATAGCATACCTGCCTCACATCGGGCTTCAATAAACTTTTCTGAGAGAGGGAGCGCTGATATCAAGATTTTAGGTCTCTCGTGGTGCTCTGATGAAGACATATTTTCGTTTACTACTTCTATTGTAGAAGGTAAATGTACATAACGCACCATACTGTCTTTCGTGGGACGACTCTGATGTTCTTGGCTTTGTGTCACCTATAATAGTGTTTGCCAAGTTACTCATAAAGAATCTTTGGACTAGCAAAGTCGATTGGGACGATGAGCCCTCTAAAGTCATTATTAAGGGTTTTTCAGCGCTTGTACAAAGATACCTCTTCTTTCTAAAATGAAAATCCCTCGTCACATAGGCGTTTTCAAGTCTTCCACAGTACATTTGGTTGCTTTTTGTGACGCAAGTCTTAAAGCTTATGGATGTGTGATATATTTTCACATAACAGACACGTTTGGAAATGTCACTGTGAATCTTCTTTGTTCCAAGTCCAAAGTTTCTCCGGTTAAAATCACCACTCTTGCCCGCCTGGAGCTATGTGCGGCTGTTTTGATGTCGCGACTTGTAAAGACTGTTGTTGACTATTACAAGGATCGTGTTCCTATTGCGGGTATTTATACATTCTCTGATTCCACCATAGCCCTTTCGTGGGTTCATTCTTCACCACACAGATGGTCAATATTTGTGAGTAATCGTGTTTCACAATTTCAAGAAAATTTGGACCCATGCAACAGTTCTCATGTCGTGGGAACCGACAATCCTAGCGATTGTCTGTCCAGAGGCTTGTTACCCTCTCAATTGGTTGATCACAAGATTTGGTGGAATAGTCCGTCATGGATGTGCTTGCCGATTAACGAATGGCCCATGCAGCAGTTCCTTCCTTCTAAATGTGAACAATTTCCTGAGTTGAAAACTACGAGTAACACTCTGACTACAACGGTTCAAAATATTTCACCCATTCTGTATGATTGCTTCAAACGTTGTTCCTCGTGGAACAAACTTCTTCGCGTTGTAGTGTACGTCCTTCATTTCACAAAAATATTGACTACCTCTGGTTGTATCACAGCATGTGATTTAAATACTGCAGAAAAATATATAATTCGTTCGATTCAGTCTGTGTATTTTCGATTCAGTTTAAGATTGATCGCCTAAATAAAAAAGAATTGCCTTCGAAGCAATACAAATACATATGCCCCTTCATGGACGAAGAAGGTATTCTTCATATTAAGGGCAGGTTGACTAAATCTGACTTGCCCTTTGAATGTAAACACCCTGCCTTGTTACCTAAACGTGATCACACTATTGATCTTTTAATTGATTATTTTCACAAAACCAATCTACATATAGGTGCTGGTTTACTCATGTCAATTATCCGACAGCGTTTCTGGAATTTTTAGGCCAGAAATATCATTCGTAAACGTGTTCGCATGTGCAACGTTTGTTTTCGTTTATCCCCTACTCACCCTACGCCGAAGATGGCTGATTTACCATCATATCGTATTTGTGAATCCAAAGCATTTGTTCACACCGGGGTAGACTAGCCGGTTTAATAAAAATAACTTTAGCTCGTCGACGTGGACAACACGCTCAGAAAGCTTTTATTTCTTTATTTATTTGTTTGAACACTAAAGCCATTTACATACAGCTGCTCCTGCTGCTGGAGGTGCCGACGGCGAAAACAAACCTGCTCAAGGAGTCGCCCCGGACGCGCGCACTCCGCACTCTTAATATTATAAACAATAGATTAGGTCTGTTTATTTGTACCCTGAGTGAATTTAACAGAGTAGCACTAGTGGTAATTTGTTAAAATAATTAATTAAATGGAAACTATGTGTAATACTTTGTGGTTAAATAAGCATATGGCTGTACTGTCGCATTGGGTGATAAATCCTGTAATGATAGTATAAGTTAAATAAATAAATACAAAATAGCTTGTTAGTGACTTATCCACCGAAGCTTTTCTCGCGGCCTTCAAAAGATTTCATTCTTGTAGAGGTCCGGTGTCATGTATGTACTCGGACAACGGTACTAATTTTGTAGGCGCGAAAGTAATTGTAAAATGTATAATTTGTTGATTTCCCAAAATTTCCAAACTGCCATTGGCAATGAGTTCGCTCGCCGTCGTACTTTGTGGTTCACAATTCCACCCCGTTCCCCTCATTTCGGTGGAATATGGGAATCAAATATTAAAATTTTAAAAAGACATTTATACAGGGTGATAGATTCACAACTTCTCACTTATGAAAAGCTTTTGACAGTAATGTCACAAATTGAGTGCTTATGAAATTCACGACGACTGTGTTTGCTGTCATCCGACCCCTATCCTGAAACATTAACACCAGCTCATTTTTAATGTCTACACCACTGCAATATCTACCTATGTCAGACATATACAGTGAACGCATATCTCTGACTGATCGTAAAAAGATGCTTGACGCTTTGGTACAGTCATATTGGAAAAAATTGAGAATTGAATATTTGCATACTTTGCAAACCAGACAAAAGTGGTGTACACCTGACAATCCAGTCAAAGTTGGAACAGTAGGTCTAGTGGATCAAGACAATATCCCACCTTTACACTGGCCAATGGGCATTATTAAAGAGGTTTATCCTGGCACTGATGGTGTGGTTAGGGTGGCATTAGTAAAAACACCGACTAGCACTTTTAAACGACCTGTCGTTAAACTTTACCCTATACCAACTCAATAATATATCCTTCTTTAAATATATTTCGTATTTTTTTTGTTCTTTTCTGTCTTGAATAATATCAAGCAATACTTAGTTTGCGCTATATCGCCCTTTAAGTTTATATTCCATTTAATGGTTTAATTACTTTTCTTTTTCTCCTATTTTTTCCTTACCCTTTCTTCTTCTTTTTTTTCTTTGAAAGTTCTTGGAACTTCTTAGGCCGGGAGTGTTATGGTTGTGCGTGGTCTATTTTAATGTATTTTACTAGCGACATCTGCCATCCAAGGCACGCACTACGAGCACTGCCTTATCATCTGATTCTAGTGTCCCTTAAGATACATAGAGGGCGCTTAATCGTCATAATTTTGAAATAAGTACATTCCTAAAAAACAAATGCTTCAGTCTTCAGTTATTGTCACCTTTCAAAAAGCTCTTCGAAATTTTCGCCATATAAAATTACATGATCAGTGATATAAAATACGTTTACAACTGATTTGCTGCACCCGATTTCATTATTACATCTCTCCAATCAATTCACCGCGCGGTGCATCGCTGCTTCTCTTCACCGGACTTTTGGTAAGTGCCCACCTTAGTGTGTTTTAATTTGTCGTATGGTAGAATATATTACTGTGGACCGCCGCACCTGTACAGCCCCCGCTAAGGAAGTACTCCGAATGCTTCCATCTGCACCCTCGAGAGTTAATTTCTCCTCCTCCTGAAGGTCAAAAAATATAATAACAAAAAGACAAATTTGAGCAGTGTAACTTGACGAGTTTCGACACTGACTTTAGAGACCGGAGCTACTCCCGCTCAGCCGTCGCGGCGATCGAAAAACTGACGAAAGCTTGGTTCATTTGGCTCACTTGAAAGTTCTTAACGAGTATTTCATGACCATATATGGTGATGTATTTGAACACGAGCACACACTATGACTCACCAACAGTTTGTTTTGCCTATAGTAGTTATTTTGCACTTAATACAATAAAGGAAAGTCAACTCGTACAAGATTTGCGATGTATCTTTGCGTCTCTCGATTCCAAGCAATACGAAAATTTTTCCTTTTACGGTAACTCATACCAATAACATACATGAGAAGAAACATTCAGTATTGATTCTTTAGTTTCTAGCAATTATATAGAATTGCTTTTAAATGACCTCTTACTTCAACTGAATCCAACTTTGACTTCGGTTAGTTTGGTCGAAAATACACCAAACACATTGCAATTTATGCTGTAAAAGTGGCATCTACGAATAAAACGCCTAATTTAAAAA
Organism: Pyrausta purpuralis; assembly: GCA_963924145.1. Lineage (NCBI taxonomy): Eukaryota > Metazoa > Arthropoda > Insecta > Lepidoptera > Crambidae > Pyrausta > Pyrausta purpuralis. Next base: position 3,608,653 of record OZ001647.1, read on the forward strand.
GAAAAAAATAGTTTTTTTAATGTTTTAGCCAAATACGGCAAACACTGCCGTATTTATCAAGTAAAAAATTGTAAAAAAGTTTTTATCTGGTGCACCCTCTGCGTGACTTAAAATAATAATAATTTTAAGAGGGCTTGAGCACCTGGGTCTTTTGTAGACATAACAGGTACGTCCCCTAAACTGATCCAGTCCCACTTGATTGGTTCCTACCAACCTACGTCTACCCACACTCGTGAGCTGTTGAATTCCATCTTCAGCTGCAGCTTCTTCAGTCAAGCGAGCCAAGTTGAGTTTGTTGTAATAAACAGAAGGCCAAGTACGAATAACGATATCCGTCAATATGGTCATCTTTCTGCGGATCCAAAGCATTTTTAGTATGAAATCTTTAATACAAAATGCTTAGGATTAGCTAAACAAAAATAGTAAATACGGATTTAGATTTTTGAAAGTAGACCTCCTGTCCTCACGGAGATTTCGTAACAGCGAGTGTAGAGTGCTGATGGCAACTAGTAATATATACTATTAAAATACTAGGGAGTGAAATTCGCTGCCGGCAGATGAGTTTCCTAGCCATCATAGTTTGGACGAATTCATGAAGAGCGTGAATATCATCACTTACCGGTGAAATTGTGGTCAAATGCCACCTTCCTATATGCTAAAAATAAAAAAATATAATAGAAGTACCTCTAATTAAAAACTAATGGTAAAACCTTTTAGTTTTTGAAATAAACTATTATAACGTTAGAAAGTATTGCGCTAGTAGCTCAAATTTTTTTGCTTGCAAAACGTAGTTTACACTACTCTTTGGAGTCTGAATATAATACCTAAACAAAACAAATCCCTTCTTGATCTCCATTTAATGGCCACAACTACGAAACTAAATTAACAACCCAATTGATTGACCTCAGTATATTTATGTTTGACGACTTTAGTTAGCTATCAACTAATTCCTAAGCGTTGAAAATGTTCGTGCCTTTCGCCAATACACATTTCAGTTTCTGAAACATTTTTCGAGCGAATAAAAACAAAAATGAAATAGTCGACACCTGTTGAGTTTTACCCAACCACGGAGGAAAATGGAACATTTAAGAGGTTTTAAATATAAGATAGTGTAAGAAGACGTCGTTCGGTAGTTAGCTGGCTAAGCGGGACGAATGGCCGGCTTTCTTCTAATGTGGATTTACGGGCTTTTTTCTCAACTTTCCCTTGTTTTAGCCTGGATAAAGAACCGACGTTCGATTTTTGACTTTGATAATGAATTTCAACCTTCAAATGGATAGGAAAAAGGGTGAAAAATTTAACGCTATGTAAGCTTTGTAGTATCTATCCAATAATAAATAGTTGTAAATAGTAGATTGTTATACAGCGGGAGAAAGTGACCCATTTCACTCGAGAAGTTCTTGGCAGATAATTCGGGAGTGAAATGGGTGCTTTCACCCGAGTTATATATACTATTTTTCATTTCGACTGAGAGAAAAAATAAATAAATTTATTTAGATATTATGTTGTTTGGCAAGAGACGAAACCTCAAATTTTTACATCACAATCAGTTTGTTTACGGTCGTTATACATAAAACACACCATTTGAAGGACAGTAACGGCACAGAAGACAACCGAGTACATAAAACGTGGACGATATCAAATATTTCAAATCATTGTTGAAAATATCGATCGATTTTATCTCACAGACAATTTTAATAGTAACAGAACGCAACCTTAATCTTGTCACCAAAATTACCACAGGTTATGTCAAATTCCAGATTCAATTTTGCCTCATGAGATAGCGCTATGAGCGACAGCTAAAGGAGGGAGTGAGTAAGAAGATTAATGAACAACAAAATCGCGCCAAGTCGCCTCCGCCTGCTTAATAATCTGTGCAATAATCGACCAAACTAAAAAATATACTGTCAAAGACAAAAAATGTGACAATTTAAAATGAAAAAAAGTGTCACTATGTATGGCGGGCAACCAAATATTATATTTGTAGATTTTAAATTGTTAAAAATTTGACCAATTGTAAATTTTTAAAATCAGTGACCATAATAAACACGCTTTTAATGTTAAGCTAATCTTTAAAAATATGGAAAGCTTGTTTATTTTAATTATATGATGTGACTCAATTAACTTTAATTCCATGTCTGATCGTAGCAATTAAAACTAAATTACTTTCCACCCTAGGGATGGAAAAGCTATTTGCCACCTGTCTATCTTCACATGAAAATTCAATTTTCCGAACAGGAGAAATGAAAATATCTTTTTTCATTCGAATGATGGAATTATCATTGCATTGTTTATTCGTTTTTACCGGTCGACGGCCACCATGATTTTGGCAAGGCACATAGTCTAGAACCAAATGTAAACGGGAAAAATCTTTCAACAACCTTGCCTGATAAGAGGAGATAGTACAGATTCGTAATGTTATAAAGTAAGATACTACCTGCGCACGATGGGGTATTTGAACAATTTGGGCGGCCAAAATTATTTCGTCGCTTTAGTTTATTCTAAATATATTATTGAATAAGAGGATAGTGCAAAAAATAAAATACAATACATTTTACATAAAAACAATATTTTTTTTATAGAAAAATCAAAACATTTTTTTCTTGGCGAAGTAGGAGTTGGGTTTAACTATACAAGATTATTGTTGGAAGAACAGATGAGTTGCAGGGGTGCAAATTAACCCTGGAATAGGTTGGTATCAGAGTCAGCATTGTTTATATTGAGCTTGTTGAGCCCCGGCACAACCCCACTTACAAATTTTGGTTAATGATAACTTCTCTTCTACATTAAGATGTTGTACAACTTCTTCCAAATGTAATAGTAATCATGTGACTGTATAATCAATTAAAGATTGCAGCATAGTTTCACCACATGTTTCAGTTACGCGATACGATTCTTGATTTGGGTAACACTAGAAGTGTTATTCAAATCGCTTTTTGCAAAATACTGTACCAACAGTATATTTATTAGCACTCGTTATTATTTGGTACTGCCTTCTAAAAAACAAAAATAGACAAGGCTGGAGACAATTTCATCTCTTTATCTTGCCGACATAAGCAAAATGCTTTTTAATGTTTTGCAGCTCGCTTTGGTGATGAAAAATATCTTTAAGAACAACAGCAGCATCTCTCTTGCCACTCTCCCCTAATACAGAGATTGTAGCATGGGTAAGCCGTTCTAAGTCGGAAGATACACGAAGATCATCGGTCTTCTTTCTTTTGATTTTATCACTCGATTGATCAATAGACTTGGATGGCCGCCCGGGGAATGTACCTTCGAGTCATTTTGCATTATTTTTCGTATACATTCTCCATTGAGACAACCTACGCTTAATTTAGCCTTAAAACGCAAAAAATCTTCGTAATTTTAAACATTTGCTCTGAAGAAAAAGGTTCGAGCTGCAAAAGGTAATTTTCAAAAAAGTCCAACTTTTCTCCAATTAAATTATAATTCTGCTGTTGCGTTGCACAAAATAAATATTTTCGGGTCATTACTTTGACATTTGATGGTACTATAACAATGAAAAAAAAACTAAGAATATGTAGTTAAATATTCGTTAATTATGACTACCCCTTAAAAATAGAATATCTCAAGAATAAGCAAAAAGTAGCAAAATATTTTTTCTCCATAAGATAGCTGAGATCTCAAAGAATTTTCTAAATAGAAAATCAATGCCGGGGCTCTTCGGTGTAAACAACTTTTACTCTCGAGTTTGGTTAATTTTTTGAAAATAAACCCATGAATAATCACTCATCTATCATCATCATCATCATCATCATCATTATCAGCCAAAGGACGTCCACTGCTGAACATAGGCCTCCCCCACGGCTTTCCATAGCGATCACTAGCGTCTGCATCCAGTTTGATCCTGCGATCTTTATAAGGTCGTCTGTCCATCTTGTTGGTGGACGTCCCACGCTGCGTCTCTGGTCGAAGGGTCTCCAATCTAGAACTTTCTTGCCCCAACGGCCATCAGTTCTTCGCGATATGTGCCCGCGACATTGCCACTTGAGCTTACTGATTCTCAAGGCTATGTCCGTTACTTTAGTTCTTCTACGTATCTCCTCATTTCTGATTCGATCCCGTAGAGAAACACCTAGCATAGCCCTTTCCATCGCTCGTTGTGTGATTTTGAGCTTCATTATAAGGCCCATAGTAAGAGACCATGTTTCGGATCCGTATGTCATCACTGGTAACACACACTGGTTGAAGACTTTCGTCTTCAGACACTGAGGTAGATGAGATGAGAAGATACTCTTGCGTAATTTCCCGAACGCTGCCCAGCCGAGTTGGATTCGTCGATTGACCTCTTTTTCGAAGTTGGACCTACCCAATAGGATCACTTGTCCCAGGTAGCCGTACTCGTCGACAACTTCGAGAGTTGAGTTTCCAACGGATACTGGAGTGGGTACGACAAGGGAGTTCGACATAATTTTCGTCTTTTCCATGTTCTTTTTCAGACCCACTTGTTGGGTTACTCGGTCAAGGTCTTCGAGCATAGTGCCAAGATCGTCCAGCGTTTTTGCCACAACAACTATATCATCGGCAAATCGGAGGTGTGTGATGTATTCGCCATTAACATTGATGCCGGCTCCTTCCCATTCCAGAAGTTTGAAGGCGTTTTCCAATGCCGCTGTGAACAGTTTCGGAGATATGACATCTCCCTTTCTCACACCTCTCCGCAACGGAATCGCCTTCGTGTTCTGCTCCTGTACTCGGACCGACATGATGGCGTTATTTTAAAGGCACCTTAACACCTCAATATACCTATAGTCTATGTGGCACCGCTGCAGAGACTGAAGCACCGCCCAAGTTTCGATCGAATCAAAGGCCTTCTCATAGTCCACAAACGCTAAGCATAGAGGCATTTTATACTCCTCGGACTTCTGTATAATTTGCCTAAGCGTATGTATGTGGTCTATGGTACTATAGCCGTTCGGGGGGCTGGAAGTCATCAAACCTACGTGCGAGACGGTTCGTGATGACCCTTGAAAACAGCTTTGTAGACATGGCTCGCAGAGAGATGGGTCTATAGTTCTTCAATACGGTTTTGTCTCCTTTTTTGAAGAACAACACCACCACACTCCTGTTCCACGCCTCAGGCGTGATGCCCTCCAGCAACACGGAATTAAAGAGTCTCTGAAGGACTTTAAGTACCGGTGTTCCACCCGGCTTCCGAAGCTCTGCTGTGATTCCGTCCTCACCAGGTGCCTTGTTGTTTTTGAGCTGTTTAAGGGCCATCCTAATCTCGTAGAGGCTGATGTCCGGGATGTCTTCGGTGTAGTGTCGGGTCAGGATAGCTCGGGTCATGGCCGAGCTATCAACGGGTTTGGCAACTGAGGTGTACAACTGTCCATAGAACCTTTCGATATCCCTCAAAACCTCTGCTTTCGTCGACGCTACACTGCCGTCCTCCGTCTTAAGCTTCGTCAACAGGCTTTGCCCAATAGACATGTTCCTTGCAAACACTTTGGAGCCTTGGTTCCGCTCTATCGTTTCTTTAACACTATTAGTGTTCAAGCAACGAATGTCGTGTCGCAGGGACTTACATATTTGTCTATTGAGCTGCCTGTAGTTTTCAGCATTAACAGAGGTCTGCAGTGCCATAGATCGACGTTTTGCCATAAGGTCGAGAGTGTGGACTGACATTTTTTGAGGTCTATTTTTACGGCCAGGCCTAAAATACTTAGACTCCAATGTTTGAACAGTTTCCACAAACCCGTTGTTAATTTCGTCTACTGTAACGCAATTTTCTAGGCAAGTAAAGCGGTTTGACAACTCGAGTTGAAAGCTCTCAAGATTGGATTTGGATATGAGCACGAGTCGGTCGGAGCGTGGACTTCATCAGGCGGGATCTTTACAATTTGACATTTATATTCAATGTGCCTCGAACCATTCGGTGATCGCTTCCGGTTTTCACTCTGTTGATCACGGAGACATCATTGAATAACTCTTGGAGGTCATGGAGAAGTCAATCTCGTTTCTCGTGAAGCCATCGGGACTCAACCAAGTCCACTTCCTTTGAGGCGGCTTCTGGAAGAAAGAGTTCATCGCAAAGAGTCCCTCCTTCTCCTAAAAGGCGGCCAGCCTCTGTCCCCTGGTGTTCCTTTGCCCGTATCCAAAAGGTCCCACCTTCAACTCTTTCTCGCCTCGCTTGCCCAGTTTCGCGTTGAAGTCCCCCATTACAACAGTGAAATAGGTTTTGGAAGTATGTATGGCTCTACTTACGTCCTCATATATTTCCTTCACCTCTTCATCCGGGTGTTTCGAGGTCGGTGCATACACCTGTATGACCTTCAGCGAATACCTCTTGGATATTCTGCTTGACACACTCTCGATGGTCTCGATATTGTTGACGAGGGACTTGTGAACGAGGAACCCGACACCACCTTGGGACTTTCGTTGGTTGCCCTCCCGATAGTAGAGCAGGTTTCCGGACTGTAGGATTATCGTGTCCTCGCCCTCTCTACGGACTTCTGATAGACCCATTATGTCCCAGTGTAACCTGCTCATTTCTTCCTCCAGCTCGAGCAACTTCTCATCTGTCCTCAGTGCACACGTGTTGTACGTTACCAGGGCCAGTTGTCGTCGGAGGTGGCAGCGCGATCGCCTTCGGGACTCTTAGCACCCCCTGCCCCGCCGTTACCGTGACCGCTATCAAAGTCAGAAATAGCGGGGCTGCCGGAGACTGGGGGCCTGGTCTTCTGGTGTACTTTCATGTGAGTGGATTTTGCCAATACTCGCCACGCTTGGCAGGCGGGTTGGCGAGCGCAGAGGCGCAGCCCATTAGCCCGCAGACTCATCTATGTTTCTATTTATTTCCGACATTATAAAAAAAAATGCTTTGAAGCACTATACAAACGAAATACCTTCAACACAATCAATTTTTTTTATCTTTATGTTTTACACTTATTGAGATTATTAAGATAAAGAAATGAGCATTTAAAAGTTACGCATAAATTTATAGCCGATAAGATATACGTTTCACTTTGATTGACGTCCAAGTTTCGAGTAGCATTACAAAGGCTGGGATTGCACGAAAAGGTTGGTATTTGCTTTTTGTGATCCGTTCAATGTTTAAGTTAATTAGAAATACTTTTTTGTCTATCCCCATTAAAGTTGAGAAACTTTGTTTTTGGCCGCCCAGATTGTCCAAATTACCCCTATGTGCGGCGTCAGCAGTGGAAACATTCTTAAGTGACAACTGGAACATACATAAAGCAAGAATTTAGTACTTGACTCGTATTATATAAATAGGTCCAAAGAAGTAAGAAGGTCTGCCCACAAACTTACTACCTTTAAGCATGACGAAGAAAAGTAGCCCGGGAAAGTAGGAAAAGGGGGGGGGGGTATTTTTGTATTAAAGCGCTACCCGGATTTTCAACGCGCACATTAGCGCCACTTTCGTAGAAAAATCATAACTCGTTAAATAAAAGAACAATCAAAAATCTGGTAAACACGATTGTAGTATAGGATCTATAGTTATCGAAATAAAACAACTTTTTTTGTTAACTTTTTTTGTTATCCACAGCTGCATTTACATGGACAAGGACAAGACACTATGATGTTGATGAATGAGATGACGGAGCATTTTTCGACTTGCCTGGTTTAGGATCTTCGCACTCCCACGTATGTCTTTCTTTGGAGTGATTCGTACACATCGCGGGATAAGGTTATGATCTCGGCACCTTTTAAACGATAAACTAGTTTTCTTAGATGTTTAACTTACTAGGAATTCTGATAACACACTTAGCCACACAGTTTTTAGAAAGGCTACCCATACAGACAAATATCTCAATGGTGCATCTCACTATCATCCTTCACAGTTAGCTACCGTGGGCAAAACTTTGTTTCAGAGAGCGTTGGACATCTGTGACGACCGACACCTGGCTGCTGAACTTCAGCATGTAAGGAAGGTACTACGTGACAACCAGCTTCCAGTACCACGTCGTTGCAGACCCCGTGCCAGTGCCAAGCCTATGACAGTTGAACGCCCACCTGCCGTATTACCTTACATCAAGGGGGTCACTGACAAGATTGGGAATATCTTGAAGCGAGCTTCCATTAAGACTTATCTCAAGCCGCTAAAGAAGATTAACCAATTTTTACCACCTGTCAAGTGCACCATACCTCTTCAAGATGCAGGGGTGTATAGACTGGAATTGTGACTGTGGCCTTTCCTACATCGGGCAAACCAAACGAAGTATAGGCGTACGGATAAAAGAACATATAGCTGACGTTAAACATAGACGAAATATAAAATCAAATCTGCAGTGTGTGAACATGCCTTAGACAAACCCAACCATTTCATACGTTTTGACCAACCCAAAGTACTGTCAAAAGAACGTCGGTTTATTCCACGTTTGCTACGCGAAGCTATAGAAATAAGAAAACATCAAAATTTTAACAGAGAAGATGGTTGGAAAATTCCACCTGCATGGGATCCAGTTCTAACTAGGACCCAAGCTAGACCACTCACTGCAAGATCACAAGACACAGTTACCTCTTTCTGCGTGGATAGGAACGTTAATTAATATTATTGAGTGACGGTAGTGTATATTTTTCAAAACTCTGTAAATGACAAATAACATCTTAGTCTACCCGTGTCCACGAACGCTGCAAAGTGTTCGAAACGTCGGTATAAAATTAATTAACTCGCGAAAAGTTAATCCGTAAAAAACTTGTTTTATTTCGATGAGTAATATTCGCGTTAACTTCAGAAACAAGTAGGATCTATAGTTTATTTAGTACGTTTAATTTTTTTCTAAAATAGTTTACTGTAGTTAGAGTTAGAAAAACTGTTAAATATGACCACTTTTGTATTTTTTTCTAACTGTAATAAACTATAGAACCTGTACTACAGTCATGTTTACCAGATTTTTGATTGGTCTTTTATTTACCGAGTTATGTTTTTCTACTAAAGTGGCGCTAGTGTGCGCGTTGAAAAAACTGGGTAGCCCCTTAAGAAAAATCTATAGGACGTTTACTTATTATCTTTGGCAGTTGTCATTTTTTCTGACTCATACAGGGTACTTTTGTGGTCAGTGACATCCAACTCAGGGATCATCCTCATATCAGTTATGCTTATTCTTAAAAAAATAAAACCTCTTCACTACATATTTAAAAACTTATGGGGAAACTCTCACTGTCGCACGTAGCTAGCGCGTATCTACAAAAGATTATACCGTACCTAGTAAGCTACGAAGAGGCTATCTGGTTTTGGTAGTTTTGACTTGATCGCTGTATCGCATCAAGAAATTGATTTAGTCGTTTTTTTTTCATCCGTATCGTTTGTACAGCCACCTCTTAGTTGTTCGTCGCTGACCAAAATGACAACCTGTATATCTTTGGCAAGTGTCAATTTGTTATTCTCCGGTCTCATTTCATAAAATCTAATTGAATTACTTTAGTAAAATAGCAAAGGGTATCTCGCTCTTCTAAGCCTAAGAGTTCCCCTGGGCGAGGCATGTGTGCTGTGCCTGTACGTTTCGTCCTTAATACTTGAGACTGTATTTAATGTCAATGTAGTATTATTCCAAAGTTTGTGAAGTACTTTCATTACGCATCCATAATATTGAAGAAATACCGGTAAATCTATACATTTTAGTTTGTATCGTTTTCGGACCACTGAAGTACGGACGTCAAAGTTTCCCTTCCAAAGATACAGTTGCGGGGTTAAACAATTCCCTATTTTTTTGTGTTACGAAAATTACTCCCGATCGTAATTAGCACGAACAAAAGTATACCCATATAACCACATTAAATAGAGAACATTTGCTCAAACTTATAGTATACTAACTAGCTGTGCCCGTGACTTCATTCGGGATTTATAAATATTTAGTATAATGATTTATAAGAGTATTATAAATCGGTTCAGTAGTTTTGTCGCTTCGCTAGCACAGAGACAGAGTTATTTTTACATACTGACGACCCGTTTGGTGTAGTGGTCGAGAAATCGCCTACTACGCAGCGGGTTGCGGGTTCGATCCCCGCACAATACAAACATTTGTGTGCATGAACATGTCTGTTTGTATTGGTCTGGGTGTTTTCTATGTATATCATGTATGTATTTACAAACAAAAAGTTTAAGTATTCTATCCGTTGTCTTGCACCCATAACACAAGCTTTAAGTAGCTTTTTTTGGGACTAGATGGCGATGTGTGGGAATGTTCAAAGGATATTTATTATTATTTATTTATTTATTATTTATTATAATATTTAAAAGTGACAGACAGAGCTGTTAATCTACTCGTACATTATTAAAACGTCATAGATTGATGACTGATTAAACCAACATGACTGATTTTTATCCAAATTTTCATTACCTTTAAGGAACTAGCCCTAAAGAATATTTGATTTAGATTGTTACAACCTTTCATACCCCTTTTCAATCCCACACAACTCTTTTTCGCATTAAAACGTTACCTTTTTACTTTTGCAGGCTCTAGACTATGAGTGTGTTAAGTTTAGTTGAAATCGGTTTAGTAGTTGTGGCGTGAAAGCGTGATAAGAGTTACTTTCACATTAACAATATTATTAGTAAAGAGTAAGTAAGGATGGTACTCAATAAAAAGTTTCCATAAGATAAACACCGACTTTACGAAACTGACACATGTAAATAGAAGTTACCAAGTAAGCTTGGCAATGATTTACATCAACCCGTTTAGCACAGAAGTTGGTCTAAATGACCTAACAGAGTAGTCTGACCGAGTACGTAATAACGTGTTTGGAATGTTTTATGCGTGCCGCGGGCGAAGCGATATATCACCACTTCACCGGTGCTTACTACGCATCAGAGTGGGTTTTTCATTGCCCATGTGTATAAAGATTAACTAGGGGCATTTAAGGGTTGAAACGTGTTACGGTTGGAAAGAACAATCGTAAAAGTGTAGTAGCAATGAGCAAAGGGTTTTGGTAAAATGTCTCTATTTTAATCTTATAAGCATCGTCATCAAAAGTTGCAGTGAATTAAGTAACGAATACTATGTGTGTGAAATGTGTATTGCGAGATTTTTATTTGGAAAATTATGCCAAATGTAGGAAAGGCAAACAATACTGAAAAATTTCGTTACTCTCTGTATACAACGGGACTATGTTCAAAGCAAAACTTTGCTAAAAATGTTCCTTTTTCTCTTAAAGATCATAAAATCTTTGATATTACATGCTCTATAAATCTTTCATATTGCGAAGTTATTGCATTCCACTCAACGGATAAAAGCTATTACAAACATCCACAAATCTTACATTAACATTGCCTACTATAATATTTATGTGCGTTGGCTCAATTCCAAATACTCTTGTGTGTAAATTAGCATTCTTCTTACTGGCAACCCTGGTCTGCGGAGGGAAATCTCCCAAAATGGTGGCTGTGTGGATACATTATGGCCTGGCAAACGAGCCCACAGTACAGAAAGCAAAGCCAGCCCATTGGTGGAATATGATGTCATAATCAGCAGCATCAGTGACAGCAGTAGAAAACCTACTGCTGTAGGGACAACAGCACGTCAAGGTAAACACTGCGGTATTTTATGCAGTTGTAATATTAATTTAATTCTTTATTGCACGGACAAAATAAAGTGCACATGGCGGATTTAATGCTTAAAGCATTCTCTGAAGTAGAAACGATTGAGGTTGCGTAAAACAACACAAAAAAGCAACAAATCAATCTTAATCTAATAATATACTTACATAAATAATAATAAAAATCCTAAATAAACATACTTGAATACATAAAATTATCCATACATAAGCTAACACAGATAACAGGGGAAACAGAAAAGGACAATCCTTAATTATCAAGCATCACGTGGTATTCTCACTGAGAAAAAGGTCACGAATAGAGTAATAAGGGCTAGTTTGCAACAAAAGTGGGTAACCTGATGTGCTGGCGACTGCCAATGGTAGTGTGATCTATCGCAATGTAATTTGGTGCTAAATAAGTAACTTGTTGTATATTTAGGGCTTAACCACAATATTGGGTGACAGTGACTTTAAAATTGACCACAACTGGGCTCAGATACCGACCTTTTAACACTAACCACACCTTTAACTGCCAGGACCACAAACTTAAATCGTACCTCTTCGTCTTCTCCACTCACTTGGTAGTAAATCTCTTCGTGAGAATGATCTCAACCAACCGAATTTCACATTCTTGCGAACTTTTCTGGGAGTGATATTACCTTTCTTGAACTCGATCTTGATCAAGGTTCCCGCATTTGTATGTTGAGAAACTTCATTCGTCTGTTAAAAGGAATTGGTAGGAACTCCGTTAGATAGACTCTTGTTATTCAGGAAGATCAACCATTAGTTTCTTGATAAAGTTTTAAAAAAAGTATCGTTTTATCTTTGCTATGTATTGGCTGGTATGATAGAGCCATGGACGATGCTAACAGAGACAAAACTAGGCACATTAGCAGGTGTTTGTTTTTGTGTTCTGTAGTAAGTTATGGGATAATGTATTTTTTTAAGCCCAAACAGGCGGCCACGTTTCGCTGTGATGGCGGTAATTACACAGTTTTTTTTAATATGATGAAAAGAAAAACAGGAGCCGAGGGTTTATTGCGTGTGGTAACATCGTTTTTTTGTTTACCTTATTCCAAATACCGATATATTATCAGTAAACCATTAATGTAAGAAAAGTAAAGTTCCCATTAAGGGTAAAAAATATATTACATATGTGCAACGTAATATATACCTTCAAGGGGATTTGAACATAACTTAGTTCCGGGTGTTTTTGTTTTTTTACTCCGTCTGATTTCAATCTTAACAATAAAGCCAAGCCGAGCAGACTTATTTATGAAAATAAGACATGAGTCTTATTGCGGTAATCAAATGGTGGTGTGACAAATTTGAGCATTTGGTGCACGTAATGGATGGAGTAGTCTTCATAAAAAAATATTTTTCGTCTGTTGCCTTGAGAATAGTTTGTTGCCTTTTTTGAAGTCTTCAATATTCATTGTTTTAATATTGTAGCACAAACTTTGGTACGTAGCCAATTGGCAGGATTATCCCAAAGAGTAATATATAAGAAACGTGCGTATTTTATATTTATCATTTAGTAACACATTTTTTTATATTATACCATTTAATAAAATATATTACTTTACTACCAGTGTGACCAAATTTCATTAAAAGAATCTACTCCTTTCGGAGGTTCAAACTTCTGAATTCTGTCAAAACAGAACTAGAAAATACAAAAAAAACTTATTATTTTTTCTGTCGTGTTACAATGTAATGCTTCTTTTATTATAAAAATAACAAAGAAGAATGGATATCTCATTAATTAAACAAAACCAATGTTAAAACATAAGAGAATTCAAAAAAATATACTGAAAATAATAATGCAATAAAAAAATTGGGATACCAAACACACACATTACTTAAGAGTAATCCTTATCCGAGAGTTAGCTGCCAATGCACTTGTTTTATGGAAATCAGACACAACGGTGGTACCACACCACCCAGACACGAGACAATATAGAAAATTGAGATTTCTACATACATTCAATGAAACTTAAAATTAAGATTTTATGTTGGATAGGTAACATTGTCATAAAGCCAGTTTGATTCCATTAAATTGATACAGCTGCATATTTAAAACAAAATTGGGTTGTTCTCGTCACATTTGTGCGAACAGGAGCCGTGCCAGGAGGAACGCAGGAACCCTAAAGTGTCGCTTCCGACGGGCATGTCTAGAAGCACATCACCATCACTTGTCCACATACTAAGACATCATGGCAGTGAACCACTCTGCTACATACTTCTTCCAACTATCTGGTCCCTCTTTTCTATCTTTTTAGCTTTGGCTGCTTCTTAAACTTCCTACTAATAGTGTGAAGTAACAACCTGTTTATGACCGTCTTTCATGGATATAATTTGCTTAAGTTGCGTCCGCATAAGCACATAAATATTTTCCAGTTTTTCTGTAGTATTACAATAATTTATCGTACCTTTCAGTTACGAGTACTATAACTACCTAACAAAAAAGAAATATTACTTAATGTATTTTAGCTGAAAGCATGCAACACACATATTACCTAAAATTACCTGTTGGTTTTCTCAGATTTTCCACTTTGAGCATGACTGTATGTTACTGTAGTTTGGTGCTTGATACTCTCACTAAATAGTCTGTTTTTTTTTTAAAATGACATACTCAGTGCTATTATGTGAACTGAAAGTATTGATTTTCGACACCGTCTCCCGATCAAAGCTTTAAAAATTCATGACGTATTTTTAACTTCCCTTAAAAAAGTAGATAACAACCATGCGTGTAATATCATTTTTAAAAGTAAAAGTATACCTATTACCTTGTAAAGATTCTACAGAAAATGAGCCCATGTGAATTAACACTTAGAAAATTCCTTGTGGTATTTTATTGGTTTGAAAGGTTTCCTAACCTGTAAACCTTCTACATATTCTACATACATGCTATGCAGGGCTCTTTATTATTATTTTTGTAATCTACGCCTAAACTACCACTGTAAAATGTATGTTATCCTATTTGGCATAAATAGCCAAGATATTTGTGCCACAATTGTCATCGATACGTCACATTATTCCTCGAAAGCTGATACAGTAGTATCAGCTTTCGAGGAATAATGTGACGTAGGAAGGATATATAGGATATATATAGGAATAATGTATGGTAGAGATTACAGTCTTACAAAACACAAGGGAGTACATTTCACCACATCAAGACCCATGCAATACTGCATCACCTGTATAAGAAAAGATAAATGAGTCAAAAAATTTACAAGCTTTCTTAGAAAAAACAACAAAAAATCCGTTTTCGACAATTCGACATGTTTGGTTTGAAAGTTACTAACTATAGGTGCATTACCTACAACTGCACTCAATAAAATCTCTCGATTTGCTATTGTTAACTCTATAGTTGGAAAATCTTGATGTGTTCCATCCCATTAGACCTTCCAGACATATGTATACTAGCTCCTTAATCTACGTACCATTTGTCCTTACAAATTCCACCAGCCAGATGTCCATTCGAGACACCAAGTAAGTTTGAGGAATTCCAGATTTTATGCTCCAAGCCTTATTAAAAAAACAACTGCGAGGCTTTTTAAATCCTGGCTTCTTGCAATTTTATCAAATAATTTCTCTCTTTTCCTTCTTATTTTGATTTTGTTCACCTTGGGCTTTCATAGCTGAATCAGGCTTTCTTCAAGTACAGATTTTTTATTTTATTTTGATGTTTTTGTCAACAACAGCTTTACTTTAACGAGCTTACTGGTAATATCAGAAGAAGAGTTCTCTAATGCCATAACTAGGGGCTCAAATCTCAATGTTAAACCTCCCAACAAAATAGCTGCTATAGAAGCATTTTCGATTTCATCCATCTTCATTCATCTTCTCCAGCCTTCATCCGCCAAATCTTGTACAGTTATCATCATGGCATTTAATTTACATCTTCATACAATTACAATCTGACAAATTGTACCTGTACGACTTCCGATCCAACGCTTTTCTAAGTCCCATGGATTTATCCTCACAAGCAGCTGCCAAGACATTCCATGCCTAGTTAGCACTCGTACAACTCTTGACGTGTGTAATAGCTGAACCATCCAACGTAAGACATATTTTTGCTAAAGCGAGCTCTTCGTATTTGTGCTATACAACGATAGAATTGAGATTTTTAAATCAAGGAATACTATCTCTGTTGTCATTGCAACAAATCAGAGCTCCATCGTGACATCGAATTTAGTAAAAAAATATAAAAGAAGGATTTTTTTGTTAGAAAAACAGAATACAACAGTTGTCAATACGAATTATTTCCTTCGAGAAAGTCG
This sequence comes from Pyrausta purpuralis, assembly GCA_963924145.1. Taxonomy (NCBI): domain Eukaryota; kingdom Metazoa; phylum Arthropoda; class Insecta; order Lepidoptera; family Crambidae; genus Pyrausta; species Pyrausta purpuralis. Next base: position 3,624,456 of record OZ001647.1, read on the forward strand.
ATGTTTTAGAAAGTTTGAATGTTTTTTTGTTGAAAATAATGTGTTTCAATTCCTGCCAGCTCAAATGAAATCCATAATGTCATCTTTAAAGCATATCTTGCACTAATTTGCGTCGTTTCCAGCACAAAAATACAGCTATTAGTAACATTTGATGAAATAGTTCTTCTGTCATTTTTAAAAGGACTGGATTATTATATTCAATGATATCTGCGTATTTGAGTAAAAAGTTTTTTTGTTCTTTGTGATTTACAATCGATTTCCGCCTCTGCCAGTAGTTTCTTTGTAATAGAAATAAGAAGGCCCTGCTCATTAAGAAACAAAAGTGTACACGGTGTTTTTTGTCGGAGGCTGATTACAAACAAAAAAAAACGTCTTTTTTATTATTTAAATTGGCATAAAATATGACACTGTGAGTGTTAAAAACATTCTAAACCATTAGATAGCGAAGCGTCATCAATTTCCAAGTTGAATTTATTCTGTAAATAATAACTGCTTGGGCCATTTGTTTCATAAACAGACGGCTAGATGGCGCTAAGCGTCACGTAATGACGTATTCATAAAAGACCACAAATTTCGCAAGGTCGGACTGACAGTACGGTAGCTCAATTGGTAAGAACGTTTGGCCCGGTCAGCCAAGAGGTTGCTGGTTCAAGTCCTGCCCATGCGGAAATTTTTGGTTTTCATTTCATCTTTATGAATATAAAATATGACACTGAGTGTCAAAAACATTCTAAACCATTACATACATACAAGAAAATTATATCATCATCATTCTCAGCCAAAGGAAGTCCACTGCTGAACGTACTCGTAGGCCTCCCCCACGGCTTTCAACAGCGACCGACTAGCGGTCTGCATCCAGTTTGATCCTGCGATCTATTTAAGGTTGACTGTCCATCTTGTAGGTGGACGTCCTACGCTGCGTCTTTGGTCGAAGGGTCTCCAATCTAGAACTTTCCTGCCCCAACGGCCATCAGTTCTGCCCATTGCCACTTGAGCTTACTAATTCTCAAGGCTATGTCCATTAACTTAGTTCTTCTACGTATCTCCTAATTTCTGATTCGATCACGTAGAGAAACACCGAGCATAGCCCTCTCCATCGCTCGTTGTGTGATTTTGAGCTTCTTTATGAGGCCCATAGTTAGAGACCATGTTTCGGATGTCATCACTGGTATGTATCATACACACTGGTTGAAGACTTTCGTCTTCAGACACTGAGGTAAATGAGATGAGAAAACACTGTTGCGTAATTTCCCGAACGCTGCCCAGGAGAGTTGGATTCGTCGATTGACCTCTTTCTCGAAGTTGGACCTACCCAATTGGATCACTTGTCCCAGGTAGACGTACTCGTCGACAACTTCGAGAATTGAATCCCCAATGGATACTGGAGTGGGTACAACAAGTGAACTCGACATAATTTTCGTCTTCTCCATGTTCATTTTAAGACCCACTTGTTGGGAGACTCGGTCAAGGTCTTCGAGCATAGTGCCAAGATCGTCCAGCGTCTTTGCCACAACGACTATATCATCGGCAAATCGGAGGTGTGTGATAGCGATAGTATTTTTCATGCGGTTGCCATCAATAAATTAGTGATTGATTATTAGGGGGATACTGATTATTCGGACGTAGATACATGATTTAAGGTCGATAAGGTTTTGTCAATTACTATAGTTCCTGTCTCGTTCCATGCATAATTGTTGATGTTTTTATAAGAAAAGAATACAAATCATTAGTGGGCGTTTCAAAATAAATGGCTATATTTTAATAGGCATTGATTTGTTATATTTTGGCAACAATATATTTTGTAAAATCGTATTTTCGATCTTGGAATGTAATATGCTTGAAACGGTAGAATGTGTTTTACAAAATATTGTAAAATGTCTCAGCAATCATTGAAAACGAAAAAACTATACAGGCTTACTTTGAAAACATTGCTAATATTAAGAAATAAGAATCTACTCATGCTTTAAAGTCCCTTCCACATATTAAAATTACCATCACCCCGTAGTTTTCAAGAAGCAAGTAAATGAGGTCAAATTGTACAAACTTAACAAAGGTATATAATATTAATAAAGTTATACATTTAACTCTTAAGGGCGACACAAAAGTTCAGTGATTTCCCACCTTATCCATAGTTGTTTTACTTTGGGTGGGCTATCACTGTCACTAGGCAGTCACTCGTTTCCCCCTAGGTAATTATTATTGGAAATTATTATTATTACCAACCACTAGTTTTCTCCCGATTCCGCTAAAAAGTAAGTAATCCTAGAGTATTGCGCGCTATTTTCATATTTTTTTTCCTCCATACGAACCTTATCCTGACACTAACAACCACAACAAGAAAATAATTAATGAAATCGGTCCAGCCGTTTACGCATAATGGCGTGACTAAGGAAAATATTCTCCATTAAAATAAATCGATAATTCCCTTGGTCACGGCATCGCGCAAGAACGGCTGGACCGATTTCGCTGATTTTTTTCTTGTTGTGATTGTTAGTGTATACTTACATTATAAATCTGAAGAGTTTATTTGATTGTTTGAACACGCTTAACTCAAGAACTGCAGGACAGATTTTGAAAAATTCTATAAAACATCTCTCAAACGCACAGACGCAGTTGCGGGGGACCGGTAGTAGCCTACTAGCTAAGTAAGCTCTCCGACACAAAAATATTTCTGATATTAATTCAAGTTATTTTGATCATAAGTTGAACGTATCTCGCTGCTCCTCGCTAACATGGCCTAAACTTCTATACTCTGTGGTTCTACTGCACCACTCTGCTATACTGAGTTTATCGCAAATCAAGACGGGGGCACAGTGTGTTTGACAGCTACCCATCCGGTGCAGTGGGGAATGGGGTCAACGGGGGTGGAATAATGGAATAGATAAGAAGGATGATAATGTTGCCTCAGCGTGACATGACAACGATGGTTATAAAAATATAATTGAACCTCTAAATGTGCGGGTAGATTCAGTTTTCACGTTCGTACAAGTACGTGACAAAATGTAACAAGGTTAGTTAGACGAGAACTACTGCCGACAAACTGATAAGCAGTTTAGACATGTTATATAAATAAACAAACAAAAAAAGGATGCTATCAGCGCTTTTGGAGTGAGTGTGAACTATTCGTTTGTAGAATCTGTTAAAGTTACATTAAACGGACTTTTGTGTCTTGCGGTCGCAGTCAAAACCAGTAAAATAAATAATGATATCTTTAATTAATCCACAAAATATATTTGGAATTGTATAAACTTTATTAGAAAACTATTCTCACTTAATTAATTTAACTAATCTGACGATAAGTCCTTGACGCTGCCAAGTTATAGGGTCACGAACTTGTAAAAAAAAAGTCATTCTCGAGCGCGATTTTTATTATTTTTTATTTTGAAGAATATGATCTAAAACGTACTAAAAATACAAAATCTGCCGGTTTCCGCATGACCGGGAGTGTGAAGGAGCCATGTCGTCTTCCGAAAAACGCGTTGCGGCATATAAGTCGCCAACGATACATTTTACAAAAAAAAAGTTTAAATAAACAAATAAGGTAATTTTATTTTACACAAAAAAGGTCTCTTTACATTTTTGTCCAAAGTTAAAACTTTTTGACTTGAAGCATTATAAAAACTCAAACTCCCGGTCTCGAAAACTGTAGGTGTTAAAAAAAATGATATGAAATAACGATGGTTAAATTATGTTACTTTTATTATATCTCATATTTTTTTTCTAAAGCTTCTCAACAATTTTCGTGGACTCGGAAAAAGTTACGCGTATCTGTATACAAAAATATTATTAACATGTACAGTTTCATGTATGTATATTATTCAATAGCCTGTTGATCCTCAAATTGTTTTTTGGACGTACCGTAAGCAAAAAGAAGTGAAGAATTGAAGCAAAAAAGATGAATTTGCCATAAACATGTTATACAGACTGAGCGAAAGGAAAAAAAAAAACAAAAAACCTTTCCGGTCAGATTAAGAGAACCCACCGACATTTTTGTCAGATTAAGAAAATATGCTTTCAGGATACCGAGATAAACCTCCCCTATGAAAATCTGACGCGCTCGAGTATTTCAAAAAAGTTATTTTTTGCATTTTCGAAAATTCATCGTAACTTATGGTCACGCCAAAACCGTCAGATTTTTTAAAGGGACCCTCCTTGGGGTCTTAACACCCCTTCCGAAAATCTGAAGCGCTGGAGTTTTTTTTTTTTTTTGCATTTTTGACTTCTTTATATGCCTACCCCCACCACGCAAACCGGCAGATTAGTATACCGTTGTTATCAGAGTCACTTGGGGCATACGTAGTATGAATATCTGACGCGCTCGAGAATGCCCAAGTAACTGTTTTTTTTTTTACATTTTTGTAAAACCGTACACGCCAAACCCACCGCTAAAATGGTTTTTACCATACGAACTTTTATTTTCGAATTTATTTTATCATTCGATTTTGATAGGTCTCGACGGCGCCGTTGAATTATGCCATTTAGCTACCTCGCCTCCCTATCTATTAGGGCGCTTTCACGTACGCGTGCATATAATTGGCGATTTTGTAGAGCTATTTTAGAGCCAACTTGGGTTGGCGGAAACACCGCGTTTATTCGTTCCACAATCAAACGATGTGCAGGCGCATTTTTTTAAATTAATAAAATTAATTTTGCAGAAGTGACTAAACTCGATAAAGTACATGCTTACATTTGGCTCTTATAAGTCGCTCCAGTGGCGGCAAAGATGAACAAGAACCGGTTGAGGTGATCGTGCTTCGAGCATGTAATGAGGCGAAACGAGGAATATTTTTAAAAAATAACTATGGATTCATCCAAAGGAAAGAGGGGCAGAGTAAGACCGCCAGCTACGTGGTGGATAAATATTTATTGACGGTTGTCCAGTATCGGAAGTCTCGACATAGTTCCCTGTAAAACCACCAGGTGGCGCTCAAAAAATGCTGAGACGAAATTGGTGTTTTCGTGTATTTATTGATTGAGAAGAATTTTTGAAAGAAGCTTAAAAAAAATAATTTTTTTTTTAATATTTATTAAAAATATAGCTACCTAAGTTAAAATAATATTTGATGAATCAGAAAATTATAAAATTGAAATTGTCTACGCGAAATGTCAAAAATTTTGCATCACACTACGCCCGCTGGTATTGCTGAACTCACAGCTAATCCGAGACAGAATGTCGTGACGCCATCGAACAAGGAAGTTAAGTCAAGTAAAGTGAGCAGGTAAAGGAAAAGAAAAAAAAATCATTTTAAAATATTCAAAACTATTTTCAACATTATTTTAAAGATAACCCCTCAAAATAGATTTTTTATTTTAAAATAATATATTGAATAATTCGAGGCTTCCACGCATTCCTATAATGCTATATTTTACACTATTCCTATACTCCTATAATTTCTATAATAATAAATACAATGCTGTTCAAAGTTGATGACATTCACAATGGCTGTTTTAATGAAGTTTCATACTAAAATACTCACGGCTACCTAGCGATAAATGGTTGTCAACGACTGCTCACCTATAGCCCGCCTAACTGACATACGCGAACGACATAGCTTACGCTCACGTCAAGAAGCCCTTTCTTTTCGTCTCGCCCAAAAAATCATTATTAATCACAATTATAATTAATTACCACAACTAGGTTTGTTAAAATAAATATTATAAAGGGAGTGACTGTAGTGGTCGATTGAATAGGACTGAGATACGCTTCTTAAGACGTTTATTATATAATCAGGACGATTACAGAGAGCATACGAGCACCGAAGCGCTCATTTGATTCAGTCGACCTCCGAGGAGATGCAGCTAAACGTGCAACGGACTTCGGCATGTTACCCCCATGTTATGGTTTCAACTATACTCTGATTTTTAATTAGATAGACCAAAATGACATTTGGTGAGTGGCCACTTTTTCGTAATTTAAAAATAGTGTCGGTCCTTAATAATCAAAAGTTTCAATTTTATTTAAATGTTGTTTTCAACCGAATTTTAAATATTCAAGTAAAATCTGTTTATAAATATCAGGAATCCTACGCAGGCATAATTATTTCTAATAATTATATTATAGAAAGTGTTTGAGTAACTGTTTGCTATACAATCACACTAGATGGCGCTGTGTGTACTTTGAATCGCGCTATCGAGTGGATTTTTCAGAATTACTATAAGAGTTTAGAAAGTGTTGTAACTAAGTTTTGCGGGGTTGAATAAACACCTCATTACCGAGAATCGTTTCGTTATTTTTTGGGAGGACCTCACAGTAGGCGGGACATGGTCCTCCCGAGCCGGTTCGCGCAATTGTCAGGTTTTTCATGAAATACTTAGAATCTACCAGTAGTGTGTAAAAGTAAAGTGAGTGAATAAAAAAAAGTGAACGTACTGTAGCTGTCAAATTCAAGTGACGTTTAAAAGTGACAAGTGACATAAACTGTCAAACTGTGACATATGCCAAACTCAAGTGACATTAGCTATCAAAGACAATAAATACGTAGAACTGTCAGTGAAGTTTACCATCAGTGTTACCAGTGCAAAATAAAATTAAAATATTAGTAGTTTTAGACTTTATTAAAAAACCTTGAAAAAAAGACATTTAAAAAAAAAACGTAATTGGACTTAGTATTTACAAGGACAGTTTGAAATAAACAAAATGTCTGAAAGTGATGATAAAAACAGTGTCTATGAACAATTTAAAAAATTACAACTTGGTTTACAAATACAAATAGAGAAATCACACACCAATTTTAAGAAAACACCTAAGGATCGCTTGTCATGGAATTACATTGAAATGAAATTAAAGTTAATTGATCAACTGTGGGAGAAGTTTCAAAATAATCACTTCAAGTTAATTAAAAACGATTGCGAAGAGTCACAAGATGAATCGATTTTTAACATATACTGTGAGACAGAAGATGAGTATATCTGTACTAAGGAGACAATGTTGAAGAAGCAGTGTGAATATCCACGTCCAATAAAATCAAATGATAGTTCTGAGAACAAGGATTCCGAAATTTCGACGCAACAGATTAAACTTCCTCCAATACAAATTCCAAACTTTGATGGAAATTACAGTGAATGGATTCCTTTCCATGATCAATTTGTGTCACTCATCCATAACAATCAAACTCTTAGCAAAGTAAACAAACTACATCTATTGAAACAAAACTTAAAGGGAGAAGCTGCAACTTTGCTAAAACACATATCCGTCACCGAAGGGAATTATGACTCTGCGTGGTTAAAACTGAAGGATAGATACAGCAACAAAAGAGTTATAATTAATTCATATTTACAAAGATTGATGTCACTTAAGAACATAACAACTGAAAATGCGACTTACATCAAGAACTTGTTAGACACAACAACAGACTGTTTAAGTGGTTTGAAAGGAATAGGAGTAGATACAAGTTCTTGGGATCCTGTTGTTATTTATCTACTAACAAGCAAGTTAGACAGTGAATCTTTGAAGGGATGGGAACAAGAAATAAGTAAATATGATAACGAAACACTACCAACATTCGAAGATCTTGCCAAATACTTAGAATCGAGATTTAGATCACTAGAAAGAATTCAATCAACAAAAGGAAACTTACGCACACTGACGAGAGAGACGAAACCTATGACTACGACTACAGAAAAGAGAGTTTTTTACAATACGCCTAAAGAGGGTTGTGTACTTTGTGGCGGTGATCACTACATTTACAAATGTCAAGACTTTATACAAATGCCCATCACGGATAAGAAAGCGTGTATCGAGAAAAACAACCTTTGTTTTAATTGCATGATACCGAATCATGGAGTGAAACAATGCAAACAAAAATCTAGATGTCGCATTTGTGGGAAACGCCACCACACATTGATTCATACTGAATACCACAACAACACACCTCCTAAAAATTGCGAACGACAAGATTATTCAACCCAAGAGTACAAAAACACACAAACCACGGATCCGAAAGAAAACATAGCAACACACTACGCGATGGAAACTGGAGTCCAACACACAACTAACATCTTGTTAGCCACGGCACTTGTTAAGGTGACCGCCGAGAACGGACATACACTACAACTACGAGCATTGATTGATCAAGGGTCTGAAGGATCATTCATCACGGAGAAAGCTACACAAGCTCTTGGTCTAAAGAAACATACAATCAATGGCACAATCAGCGGTATTGGAAACAACATAGTGATGCGAGCTAAACATTTAGTAACATTGAATTTACAGTCAGAGTACGACAAAACATTCAACCTACCAGTAAGAGCATATGTGCTTAAGACATTGACTCGCCTTCTACCGTCAAGACAAGTGAACATAAGATGGAAACACACACAAGATCTGCAACTAGCTGATCCACACTATGGCACACCAGCTTCCATTGATCTTCTGCTTGGAGCTGAAGTATATAGTAACATCATATTAGAGGGAGTGAAACCTGGGTCCTTTAACTCACCGTTAGCACAAAACACCAGACTTGGATGGATTTTATCTGGAGAGATTAATTCAACATATAGAGACTGTAACAAACATAACATAATCAACATGCACATATCAACACAACAAGAAGACAATGACATTTTACAAAAATTCTGGGAACTTGAATCTGGAGATACATACCAAAACAAGAAACAATTAACAGAAGAAGAAAAACAATGTGAGATAATTTACGAACAAACTTATACCAGAGATAACGAAGGCAGATACATAGTTGAGATTCCGTTCAAACAAAAGAACTTTGATTACGGAAACACGAAACAAATAGCAGAGAAGAGATTAGAATATTTAGAGAAGAGACTTGATAAAGACAAGGAATTGAAGACAGAATACACAAGAGTTTTAACCGAGTATATACAACTAAACCACATGGAAGAAATAACACATAATGAGAATGAGAATACACGCAATTACTACTACATGCCACATCACCCAGTGATAAAACCGGAGAAAACAACATCTAAAGTGAGAATAGTATATGATGCTTCATGCAAGGGTCCTAATGGGAAATCCCTCAATGACAACATGTTAATTGGTCCCAAACTACAGCAAGATCTGAGACAAATAGTAATGAGATGGCGTAAACATGAAATAGCCGTTATAGCCGACTGTGTCAAAATGTATCGTCAAATCAAAGTGACCAATGAAAGTGCCAACTATCAAAGAATTTTATGGCGAGTGAACGGCGAAATAAAGGAATTTAGACTTACCAGAGTTACATTTGGCACAGCTAGCGCACCTTATCTTGCCACAAGGACGCTTCAACAACTAGCAGTCGATGAAGAGCAAAGCTTCCCTATAGCTTCAAAAATTACAAAAAAGGATTTTTACATGGATGACCTGCTATCTGGAGCCGACAATTTAGTAGATGCCTTTGAAGTTCATTCCCAAATGACGAAGTTGATGAATGCTGGAGGGTTTCAACTGCAGAAGTGGGCCAGTAACAAATTAGAGTTTGAAGAACATATCGAGAATAAAGATTCTAAAACAAATGAAACTTATATACTAAAATCAGAGACTATTATAAAAACGCTAGGAATCCGGTGGAACAAGCATACAGATCATTTCCAGTATGATATAAATCAACGAATTTCATCTAAATCATGCACAAAACGATTCATACTTGGTGAGATTTCACGACTGTTTGACCCAATGGGATGGTTAGCTCCAGTCATTGTAGTAGCTAAAATAATCATACAAAAACTGTGGTTGGCTAGAGTAACGTGGGATGAAGAAGTTCCAAAGGATGTAGAGAACGAATGGTACAACTTCCGCAATGATCTAGAACAAGCAAAAAATATACATATAAAGAGATGGCTCGATACAAACAATGATGATCAGAAGTTAGAATTACACGGGTACAGTGATGCATCTGAAAGAGCATACGCAGCAGCTATATATCTACGTGTGGTCAAGGCTGATGGAACCATACATGTTAACCTTATTACAGCGAAAACTCGAGTCGCGCCAATCAAGACTGTTTCCATTCCTAGACTCGAACTCTGCGGCGCCGTACTCTTGACAAAATTGCTTTACAAAACAGCTGAATGTCTTGGTATAACTCATGCTGATATCCACGCTTATACCGACTCAACTATAGTACTGGCTTGGCTACAATGCCACCCATCAAAGTGGAAGACATTCATAGCTTATCGAACTTCTGAAATACTAACCATCTTACCTGCGAAATGCTGGAGCTATGTAGAATCGAAGCAAAATCCTGCAGACATAGCTTCTCGAGGAGCTTCACCAAGTCAACTTTTACAATCTGACTTATGGTGGAAGGGACCCGAAGAACTTCTGAAAGAAAATATTATTTACAAACAGTTGAAGGAGAATACCACAGACCTGGAAAAGAAAAAATAAAAGATTAATGTATACAAAAATATAATAGCAGTAAATGAAGATTTTGATTTATTAAAGAGATATTCTACGCTAACTAAACTACTAAGAGTAACAGCATACATACTAAGAGTCTTTTCAAAGGAGAAACCAAAGGAAATACATCTTACTGGTATAGAAATAAATAAAGCAAGAGAAGTATGTATAAAACTATGCCAAAATGAAGTATTTGGAGATGAAATTGAAAGAATAACTACAAATAGAGATTTAAAAAAGGATAGTAAACTACGTAGTCTAAACGTTTTCCTAGACGATAAAGCAATAATAAGAGTGGGAGGTAGATTACAAAATAGTGACTTACCTGATTTTACGAAACATCAAATAATTCTACCTGGAAACCATGCATTTACCAGATTAATACTAACCGATTACCACATACGCACCTTACATGGTGGTCCAACGATGTTGTTGAGTAACCTACGCAGACGATATTGGATAGTTCACGCTAAAAGTCTCGTTCGACAAGTTGTTCATCAGTGTATGAAATGTGCTAGAGTCCGAGCCAGCACCAGAAACCAGATGATGGGATCCTTACCTGATGCTCGCGTGACACCCTGCAAACCTTTTCTACACAGTGGCGTTGATTTTGCAGGTCCGATTGATTTGAGACTCTCAAAGGGTAGAGGTTGCAAAACACAGAAAAGATACATTGCCATATTTATCTGCATGGTTACCAAGGCCATACATATTGAAATTGTTACATCCTTAAACACCCAAGATTTTATCGCCGCATTTAAACGCTTCGTAGCTAGACGAGGACACTGTTCAGATATGTGGAGCGATAACGGGACAAATTTAACAGCTGGAAACAAAGAACTTAGAAAATTAATAGATAAGAGTACTGAAAACTTACTACCTGAAATCAAGAATATCCTGGCTAACGACGGAACTACATGGCATGACATTCCGCCTTCAGCGCCACACTTCGGCGGACTATGGGAAGCCGGAGTAAAATCAATAAAGTTTCATCTAAAGCGAATTCTTGGAAGTACAACATTAACCTACGAAGAGATGTCTACAGTGACTGCACAGATCGAAGCCTGCTTAAACTCTCGACCAATATCTCCAATGAGTGATGATCCTACAGATTTCTTGCCTTTAACACCTGGACATTTTCTTCTGGGTGAATCTCCAACTACCGTTCCAGAAGAGAGCTATTTAAATTCAAATATTAACCAATTAAGCCGATGGCAATTAACACAAATGATGTTTCAAAACTTTTGGAAAAGATGGTCAAATGAATACTTATCACGTTTGCAACAACGTCCCAAATGGATGACCAAACAACCAAATTTCAAAACAGGAGACCTCGTGTTGTTAAAAGACGATAATCTACCACCCTCCAAATGGACGCTTGGAAGAGTAATAGAAGCATACCCCGGTGAAGATAATTTAGTGAGAGTGATAGCAGTGAAGTGTAAAAATTCAATTGTTAAGAGACCAATAACTAAAGTGTGTTACCTTCCAAATTAATTCAGTTGTTCTATGGACACTTAAGTAGTGATTTACTTTATATGTATCTAATACTTATCGATTTTTTTTGTTTACATTTTATGAAGGACATCACGATGTCCTTGGCCGGCGATATGTTTGAGTAACTGTTTGCTATACAATCACACTAGATGGCGCTGTGTGTACTTTGAATCGCGCTATCGAGTGGATTTTTCAGAATTACTATAAGAGTTTAGAAAGTGTTGTAACTAAGTTTTGCGGGGTTGAATAAACACCTCATTACCGAGAATCGTTTCGTTATTTTTTGGGAGGACCTCACAGTAGGCGGGACAGAAAGTATTGAAAAGTCAAAATTGGTAAAATCATACAAGAATATTGCTATTGCAAGAGAAACCTAGATTTTTTTACTCCTTACAAAAACTGTTTTATGTATTATGTTTCTTTGTAGCTTTATGTAACGTTTTACTTGTATAATTTATCCTAATTAGTAAAATCACATTAATGAAAATTCATATCACAAGTTCAATTAATCGCGTACAATTGAATTGTTACAACATTATGGGTACTATGCTAGCAACATTAAAAAATAAAAAGTTGGATTGAAGCTGTCATTTTGGTCTATCTAATTAAAAATCAGAGTATAACTGTCTCAGCTGATGTGAAAACAGATAATTTGCATCATTAGAAGGGGTCTGCGATGTCTGCTTATTATATGGAAAGTCTTAAGTAATTGAAGAGACTAGAACATAGTGTAAGTCAAGTTATTCTCTGCGCCATCTAGCGATACGCCTCAACAACACCCCTACGCCTGGGCCAGCGGGGATATTGATGTGCCTTCTTATGATACGGTGTTACAGTTTTAAAATTACATTTTATAGGAAGCTATGTTGTTTTGGTAGATACTAGTTAATATAAAGTATCTATTATGAATAAATATATCGTTATACTTATCACAACATACAATAGTCCACGTCCTCTCATCCCAACATTCCCAACAAGAAAAGGAAACCAAAAAAAATTTTTGGTACGTTTTTAATAAATATTTGAAAGATTTACTATATCGAATTCGCTACTTTTTCGCTAGAAATGAATGCAATAAAATCTATCAAACATTTTCTGATGAAACTTAGCTGCTGATGTAATAAAAAATCACAGCTGCAGGAAACAGAAAAGTAAATAAAAAAGCTTAAACAGTCAGAAGGTTTTTCCAATGATAATACTAAAGTCTGTCAACTAAAAAAGTCGCTTTATAGACTGAAACAAGCTCCGCGACAGTGGCAGAAAAGAGTTTGTGACGTCATGGACAAACTTCATTAAACGGTCAGAAAATAATGCAATGTTTCTTACTTCTTCTTTTTTTAAGAATATAGATGAAAAATGCTTATTGAAGCTGATTTTCTTGACGACTTATTCATTTTCAGAAATAATAAAACAATGAAAGAAGAGTTCAAGGCAGAACTGAAAAATCTTTAGTCGTCAAAGATTTAGGCCCTCTCAAAAATTGTCTTGGTGTACGAGTAACAAGAAAAGATTACACACTATCACTTGACCAAACAAAGTATATTGAACAAGTGAATAAAAAACTTTAGTATGACAGGTGGTATTCCAGTAGCAACTCCTATGGACACTACCATTGTCCATAGGAATTGCTAAAGTTAATTTTGCCAGATATTACAGAAGAACAGCCTGATTTGTCATATCAGAAACTTATTGGCTCGTTAATGTACATTTCCATTGGTACTAGACCTGACATTTCCCACACTGTCTATGGTCAGCCAACTCAATGCGCATTATGGGGAGGAACATTCGAAAGCAGCAAAACGCGTCGTTTGATACCTAAAAGCTACAAAAGATAAAAAGCTGACTATACCAATACTGGAGATATGATTGGATATGCTGACGCCGAATACGTCAGCAATTTAGTCAATTGCCAATCCTATATGGGGTACATCTTCGAAGTGAGTGGCTCATGGGAGTCACGAAAACTGTCGCTCAGTCAGCAGCAGAAGCTGAATATATCTCTCTCAGCGAAGCATTCCAGGAAGCCATTTATCTTCACCAATCGAATTCAATGTGACAACCAAAGTGTCATTTTACTTACCAAAAATAACACACATCCTGCGCACACTAAACACATCGACATTAGGCATAATTTCATTAGAGAGGCCAAAGCTTCCAAGCAAATCATTGTAGATTAATCCACTAACCATTTTACTGCAGACATTTTCACAAAAACGTTGCCAAAGTTGAGAAAGACACTGTACGTGCCTAAACTCTTTAGGTTTAAGTTCGTGATAATCTTTTTATGTCTATTTAGGTACGAGTAGTGTGTATAATTTAGTGTATAGCGTTAGTGCAGTCGACAGCACATCTGGTTACCCACTTTTGTTGCAAACTAGCCCTTAATCAAACTGCACAAGATACCGCAGTGTTTACCTTGACGTGCTATCCTCCGTATATAGTGTTTTGATTTCGGGGTAGTGTTAAAACCTCTTAAGTATACTAAAAGCATTGGCTATTTAATACTTTTCTTATTTTGATTATTTTGCTAATATCATTTCACTATTCCTGTCTTTCTCTTATCAAAGACACATCTTTTTCTTAAACTCTCGTATTTTCTCGTAAATCTTAGTTAGTTTTTTACTAAAACTACTGAAGATCACGAGAATATTGAATAGCTAGTGATACCGTTCATTTCCGCTCTACGACAAATTAAATCAGAATCTACACTTGGAGTGTTGTATGATGCACATCCTTTGTTATCGCTAACATTTATGGCCAAATCTTCAGATTATGTAAATATTAGTCGTAAAATTAAAATTCAACTACATTTTTATATCCATTATTAGGCACGTAAAGAAGTTAATACTATAACATGTATTTTAACAAATTTGACATAGTTACTAATACTAATGATGCTATGGGCTCTTTACGAGACGGTACAGCTACCCGATGCCACCTGACCAACTTGTGCACTGTTTTTAATATATTCTTTAATTGGTAACAGATTAATAAGGCTAATAAAATAGGTAATAGGTGTAACTAATATGCCTTACGAGGCAAATAATGAGGATTACTCAGCTTTGCTATCCGCTATCACTCGGGCTTTTACATCGCATAAAAGTCGAAAAGACTATATTCACCACCTTTTTCCAGTTTTGGCGGCGAGAACAAGAACTTTACCTACTACTTTTAGAAGCCTTACACTAGTCACTTCACAAAAATATTAAATACTAGTGGTCCCCCGCGACTTTGTCCGCGTGTTTTTCGTTTTTTTTCTCGCCTTTTAAACCTTCCCTAGACCTCCACGAACATTCCAAGACTAAAATATGATAAATACGTTCAGCCGTACTCGAGTTTTAGTGAGACTAACGAACAGCAATTCATTTTTATATATAAAGATTTAAAGATGATATAGAAAATCTTGTAAAATATTTTTATAAACGCTATATTAAAAAATGCGAAGAGCACGATGTACCACGGGATTAACGATATTATGAAATTGTGTTTAGGACAATACAACGATAGCAAAATTTCTCACAAAGCAAAATCGTTGAAGTAAAAGCGCAACTTGATTCATTTACCGATGTGATGGATTCGGCTACTAAAGCAGCAGATGATTAATTTTGGAGAAGACGCAAGTTTTAAAAGCATTTAATTCATGTGGTGGTTTGACCGCTTAGTCAATGCTAAAGAGGTTATTATATAAACTGCCGCTACGGTAAAAAATCTGATGAAATTTAAAAAAAACATGCTTTTTTAATTCACCGAATAAAACTGAATCCTCATCAGCGGTAGAGAGCTACTTTAAAACTTTAAAGAATCTTATATTCAAAACAAGTGGGCCCAGCGAAATTAGTTTCGCCCCCAACCTCGTCTCGCCCTAATCCCGGCCCCGTTGAACGAGATAAAATGTATCCTATGTCCTTTTCCTGGTTTTAAGCTACCTCCCCACTCTTCACCAAGGTTGAAGACAGAATTATAGCCTCGATGGTTATTGAAAGTACTTCAAGGATAATACAGCTGCGATACTAAAATGCAGCCGATATCGCATGGCGAAGTTCTGGACCAGTGGGGGAATGGAGGAAGAAAACATTTATTTTTTCAAAGTTGAAGACAGAAGTATAGCTTTAATGGCTTTATAAGTATTTCGAGGACAAAAAAAATCTGCGATACTAAAATTCAGCAGATAGGTACCGCATGGCGAGGTTTCGGACTGATGGGGGAGTAGAGGAAGAAAACATTTGGTTATCCGAGGTTGAGGGCAGAATTAAGCCTTGATGGTCTTTTAAAGTACAGTGTTACCAGTTACCCACTTTTGTTGCAAACTAGCCCTTATAACAATTGAATAAGATACCGCAGTGTTTGCCTTGACGTGCTGTTGTGCGTACAGAGAAATAACGCTTCTGGTGATAGAAAATGAACCTTTGATCACACTCATAATAGTACATTATGATACAAGTGTGCTAAGTTGACCATTACATACAAGGCGTTATTGTGTGCACACGAGCGAAAGCGAGTGCGCCATAAGAAAGCCGCGTATATAATGGTCACAGGCACACGTGCGTCACACCACAGCCGCCAACTATTTACGAAAAATGGCGCGTTGTTTTTTTTTCTTGCCGCGAAACTGATGCGCGCGCAAGGTTAAGGCGCGAACTAGATCGGCCAACAGCCAAGATCAAAAATGTAATAATTCGTTATTTAAAACACAAATTATAGAAAATTTTAAATGAATTTGAGTTATTTTTAGTAATAAAGCTGGATTTACCATTTATTGAAATAAATAAGTACATACTGTTATTTTTCGCATAAATACTGTTTGTTGTGTACCTAAGTTATAACCCGACTAAATTATATCGCTTCATCTTCTTACTTACTACTTGGTACTAGGGTACAAATGTAAATTGGTCGGGTTAATAAACAAAAGGCACTAGTGCAATAATATACAGAAAAAGCACGCGTGTTTAATATCTATGATTATGTGCCAAAAATCGGTGGAATAAAAACATCATTTTGAGCAAGTGTGTTGAAAAACCTTTTATAGATGCTCTAAGAAAAATCATCAAACACACTTGAAATTTTACCGCACATTAATTATTGCACATTTTTTTACTCGTTCAGCCTTTGGGTTTGATATGCTCAAAAGGCCTTTTCTGAGTCCTGAATTTATTTTTAGGGTTCCGTAACCGAATGGCAAAAAATGGAACTCTTATAGTTTCGTCAAGTCTGTCTGTCTGTCCGTCCGTCCGTATTTCACAACATTTTTTTTCTGTAACTATAAGCATCACACTGTTGAAATTTGGTAGAAAGATGTATCCTTTTAACCGCTTTACGATTCTTATACAAAAAATAAAAATAATTATATGTAAGCGGGGTCTCCTGTACATGAAACTAAAACCAAAAAAAATTGGTCAAACCTATCCGTGTTGGTCAAACCTATCCGTGTTGGTTGTATATGGATAGGTCTTTTAAAATGACGTAGAGGTTCCTAAAACCATTTTTTTAAAGTCTAACGTTTCACAGCTAGACGCTTCCAAAGTGATAAAATGGGCGTCCCCCCCCCCCCCCCCATCTAATTTCTAAACTAAGCCAGTGTAAATTTTGAAAAAAAAAATGATGTAGATCTTAACAAATACTTTCAACGAAAATTAGTTTAGACGGTATCGAACCAGAAGTTTTTCAGATATAGGACATTTTCAACAACTGCAAACATAACTTTGTTTTTCATACAAAAACTATGAAACACAAAGTTATATTTCCTGTTAACAAAATATTGTGGTATTTTAGCCTAGTGGAAGTAAGTGGATCCCTAATTCAGTTAAAGCTGGCACGGAACCCTCAGTGGGCGAATCCAACTGGCACTTAGCCGGTTTATTTGAATTCGCAGGGTAAGTGTCGATTTTAACAACGTCAGATAAGACTTATCCGATTGAATAAGTATAAAACGATCAATATTAAAATGACATTTACAAAAGTGATTGCTGTCAAATAAGTTACGTTAAAATTAGGCGTTTTGTATAAGACGAAATCGGGCCTTAGTGGGTTAAATTAATATGAAAACGTTAAAATGTTATTGGGTTTAATCCACGTTTTAACATGATAGAAACAATAAAACCAGTATTGATAATAATCGACGCTAAAATTACCAATTTAAAGCATTAAACGGTACATAGTGTATGAAAAATAAAGACGTCATACTTAGAGCCCTATTGCAATTGATGTTGGTAATAAAATGGTAGTGTTTTCTTGACCTAACCACTTATGAGGAATTGTCAATATGTCCCTGTCGAATAACCAGACGACGCTCGATAAATGCTGAGTTTAATTTTTCATTTTTGCGTATTCAATTTATTGATTGATAAAAAAATTGTAAGACATAAGTTAAAATTATGTTTGAGGCAGAATAAAATTATACGATAGATCTTATTACTTTTTCTTGTTTTCAAATGAACACAATAATAAAGTGGCATACATATCTGTCACGTAATCGCCCAATTTTCGGAAACCCATAAAATGAAGGCAAAATCCAAATGGAAAAGCACCGAAACAACACCAGCCTTGTCTAGCTCTTTTTTTAATTCTACGGTTCCGGACCACTTTTTAGGGTTTCGTTTAAATTTTTAATTTATATCGGTTGGAAACTTTTTCCGCTCAAATATTAGATTTTCCCGTTTTAATTGAAAGCATTAATAAAGTTAGCCTGTAACGTCCCACTGCTGGGCAAAGGCCTCAACTATGAGGTTGTTTGAGCCATAATCCACCACGCGGGCTCAGTGCAGGTTGGTGGAGGGGTGTTTGCAAGGCTAGCCTGCTGCCAGATGTTATCAAGCCGCCAATAAGGGCTCTGACTAAGCTTTAAGACTAATAGCAACCGATACTAGCCGGAACCAACGGCTTAACGTGCCTTCCGAAGCACGGAGATGCTCGTGATATTCGTCGCTTATATGGTCGGAATGGTCACCCAAACACGACCGCGCTGTAGGTTGCAATACTTCAGTATCACTACAAAATCGCTGTTTCCACTGCGCTACGAGCACCTTAAAATTAAAATCGCTTCAGTTATTTTAGCGTGGAATTGGGACAACGCATTTACGTATTTAGATTATGGGTATTAGTAATGTTCCTTAATAAAAAAAGAAAGTTGATTATTATTATCTAGGCAGAAAGGTTGGCATATCAAGAGATTGTTTGAAAAAAATATTATTACAGGTGTTTTACATGTGCAGGGGCTTAAAAACAGCTCACTCTTGGCCGCCATCCCATTGTGCAGCTCTTTAATCTGTCGAAGTTTTTGTTTTATTGTTATAGAGCCCGCACCAGGCATCAGGCTTAAATCACACACTGTCCGTTTTTCGTATATATTTCAGGCAAAAACTAACTGGTATCTACTGGTCTTTATTAGGAAAAGCAGATTTATTCATTTAGAAGGTAAACCACTTAACAATATTTTTGGTTTGCAACATGAGTATTAGAAAAATATATGTAGTGGATTCCAGTGAATTTGTCCGCATGGATATCGTATATCCAGTTTTCTGCAAAATACTCTTTTCTTGAAAAACTTCTATAGAAAATCTTGTGTGTTTCTCTAATCAGAAAAGTTATTAAAAGATGAATTTATAATAAATCGTTCTCATAGTGGAATTTTAAGCAACTAAAGGCAATACAATACACATGCCTCTAAAACGGACCAGTAGCTTGCATGCCAGTTACTGGCATGTGCTAGTTTAGCAATTTACGTTCTAGAATCCCTATATTCATACTATTGCTATTCACACGCGCTAGTTTTGGAGCCCCCCGCGTTCCCTCCCTCACATTGCATGCCAGCTAGCGTCTCCCTGCACATACAAGTAGATGGCACGAGCAAGTAGCTGGCATGAAAGTGTGCCAGCTACAGGCATGTGTATCGTAGCCTTAAAGTAAAATAACTTATATAAACAAAATATCCCAAACAAGTATTAAACGATTCGGTAACTACAAAGTTAACATACAACCTCTTCCCTGCCATCTGTGGTCAGTTAACATTAGCAAACTACCCATATCTATAAATTTTTACCCCACTTCGCCAGAAGTAGTGTTATTTTTAGGTGTATTTTCACGCTGATTTAACGTAAGTAATTGTTGAAGTTACACGGTCTAACGAGCCTAAATATGTAAACTTCTTGCAGTTACAAAAAAAGTTTTAGCATGTAAACACCCGAACCGCAAAATAAAACCTCCGCTTTTTATGAAACCGCAAAAGTTGTAACCCCAAATTGGTCGTTGCTCTTTTCGAATTAGTTACCGTGCACTATTCCCGTTTCGAGCTTATCCTGGGATGCATTACGTAACGCGCCGTCCCGGGTGCCCTGTCCGATGTCAGGCAAAAAGAGGATTCACCTTGGTTAAGTCCTATGTTGTTCTAACTAAAATTTATGACACAGCTCTTCGCGTACGAGCTTTTTCTCTTTAACTCTTGAATAAAACCCAGGCGTAATGCGGGCATAAAACACGATCGTACCACGAGAATGGAGTTATCATTTCTGCTCTCTTTTGTTTGGTATGTTACGGACTCGAGCTTAATTTTAAAACATTTGTATTGCTTGATACGCCTTGATATGTTGTTATAAAAAGATCTCGTATGTGTTTTGTTTTATTTTTGACATGACAATACTTTGCGTGGCGCGTGTAAAATAAACGATGCCTCAAATTTACTGATACTCGTACAGACATTGACTGATAACAACTGGAAAGCAAAGTTAGTAAACCTCGCATACTGATTAACGTGATGGCTACCGATCTTAACTTGTCATACACTGGTAGCAAATACTGTGAAAAACACAAATATACTTTCTATTTTTATTTAAAAGAAGTGACATCGTGCCGAGACTAAGGGTAACACAAGTTCAAAGAGCTCTTTTAATGATTATTTCCTGTTGGATGTCTTTTCAGGAAAATGGTTTTCTTTATTCTGACTTAGGAGATTTAGTTATACGAGTAAGAACTGCAGTACTGCAAGTTATTTTACACATAGATTATTCAATGTTGTACGTAAATTTAGCCTATATGTTATAAGTGTTTTTTGTTTGACTAAAAGCCGTCGTCGAATTATAACAAAACGCCTAATTCGAATCCAAGATCGATTCTAAGAGCCTATTTTACCAATAAGTCATAAATGATTGCTGACGAATAGGTGACGTCTTTGAATCCGGTATACTGTATTTTATTCAATGAATATTCTGACGTTGAAAAATCAGACGTCAATCAAAATTCGAAATGACGTCAACATTTTGTTATGAGGTCAGTGCCAGCGTCTAGAAAGATTTTTAATTTTCACTATTACGATGATTTCTAAAGTTGCTGACACGAAACTGACCTTTAAATAAATAGACTACATTTTTCATAACATTGTGTTATTGATAACAAAGTTTCAACTAAAAAGCAAAAAATAATGTGACAAATCTACCCAAAAATCGAAACGTTACCGCAAGGCTTGTAAGTTGCAAGGGTAGCGAAATAATAAAGAGGGTGAAATTCTCAATCTCCACCGTTTATGGAGATGTTGGGATTTTTCGCTGTGTGCCCTCTAAAAACGAGAGGGCTGACCGTAGATCGCAGTTTGTTTCTATAAGAAACCACGCGTGATACCCGTCGGAAGAGATTGGGAAGTCTAGATAAGTAGACGAATATGTATAGGTACTTGGATTGAAATGTCCGGTAGGCAGTGACAGGGTTAGGAAGTCTTATAAATAATTTAAGTCGAGCACGGTAAGTAAAAGTTTGTTCCCTAGTACAAGACAAAGCATAACATATTAATGGCAGCCGCTACCGTCAACAAACTGCTAAACAACAATGATAAAATATGAGTAGGCATCCATTTTTGCACAGTCAAATAATTCAATAAGAACCAGACCCTTTAAATCTAAAAAGAAATATTCTTATGAATATTTACGAAAATCAGAGATTGGTATTTTAAATGTTTCAACATTTTCCTCAAGTAAACAAATACTTCAAGGGAAAAATGTTCAGTTATCGACTGTTACAATAAGGAGGAAAAATTCGTTGCCGATGATTTTTACAGAGGGTAAGGACCTTTTGTTCTGCGCCCGGACACGAGTTTTACTGATAAAATATTCTATAGGATTGAAACGTCTAAGCTAGTAGGGTATAGTAAAACACGCCTCTCTGTGGCCACGGTTTAAAGCAGTAAATTTTGACATTTCGTCGTTATAAGTTCAACTGTATGTTTTTCTTTGTTTCTAATTTCGTTTTTATTAATAACAAACAAGAAAAAATTAAACTAAGACATGTTACATAAAAAAATAACTTAATATCTACCTAATCAAAAACGAAACCATTTCCTTGCGGCAAGGAGGCTATGATGCTGGCTGCGTTGCCGCGTTGGATAGCTATGCTGATCCTTTGAGCTAGGAACCAGCCAGCTTTATTATTGGCTGTTAAAGAATTTAATTTTGGCGCAATTTTTCTAAAAAGCAATTTAGCAGAGGGTCCCCACGGCCCAAATGTTTCAACGCCAAACGGCGCAAACACATAATCACTTGCAAGTGAAACGTACTTGCGACGCTTGGCGTTTTCAGCCAACTCCGCTGCTGCTCCAGCTTTAAGGGCTGATTCTCTGAGATGGGAAGGGGCCAAAGTATCGACACAAGTTGCATCCCAAACTAAGGCCCGACCCCGTTCCCAGGGAATAAGCGTTAGGCCATCGGGTCTCTTGCCATCATCACGGACCAAACCACGTGGTTCCAACGTGGAAGGAACATTAATGGTCGCAAGAGCTCTTCTGATGGCGTCATTAAGGGTAGCGTGACGGGCGAGACGCCCAGCGCTTTGCTGGCAACAAAGGCAGTGGAGACCAAATTTATCAACCTCCTTGCCACATGGACACGTAAAAATTTCACATATAGGGGTACCAAGGCGGAGGCCCACACACACCCGGAAAGACTCACTATCGAAAAGAGTGCCCAAATTTTTCGACGGTAAAGCATGAAGCCAATGACCAGAATCTTTGCAGGAAACTGCCAAGAGCCTTGCGCGACCACTGTCACTGACGGAATTTTGAAGTAAATAATTGAAGGTCTCTCTCGCAAGAGGGACATCCCAAAGTTTTTGTTGGTGACGTTCCTTTGGGATGTCTTCTCTAGGACAGAGGCCTTGCCAAAACTCCTCCGCCTCTCTCACCTCAGAAAGTTGGCGAGGATGTTCAAAGATTTTTCCGGCTAAAACGGAAGTGCTATGCAAAGAGGAGAGAAAAGCGGGGAGGGCTAGAAATTTGGCGAATTCCGATACCACCAAAACGAATAGGAAGCGAAGCCTGAGCCCAAGAATTATTATCGAAATGTAAATTTAAAATTTTTTCCAAACTATTTTTAAGGGAGGTGTCAAATAGTTTTAAATAATTATTTTTTTTCCAGATAGGACTAGCACGTAAGAAATATGTAAATTTAGGCACAAAAAGACACGATTTAAGTATAGTAAATGCAATGTGTGAATTTAGGTGTTCTAATCTGGGGGCTGAAAGGGTGAAATCATTCAATTTTTTATCAAGAAAAGGTTCGATGCTGGGATCAAGAAGAGGGGCACCCAGGAGGCAAAGCGATTCAGAATTCAGAATTTTGATGTTAGGAGAAAGGGAATTAAATTTATCAATGATTGCCTGACGGGAACCAGACGAAACGTGATCATTAATAAAAAGTTCACATTTTGAAAGGTTCAGTTCCAAGCCTAATTTCTTAAATCCTTCTATAATCAGGACAAGGTCTTGGAAAACAACATCTGCTTTGCCTCCAAAGGAGCCGTCATCCAGATACCAGGCATTGAATTTAGAATTTAAGGATGAAATGACAGGATGGATGCCTAAACTAAAAAGGGCTGGACCTAAAGGGTCGCCTTGCTGAACACCGACTGCAGAAACAATTGAATGTTCATTGTAAAGTAATTTTGATTGATTATGGTAACACTGAAAAACAAAGGGATAAATCTGTGGAGTGTGAGTCTGAACTTCATTCAGCAAGGCAGACCTGTCAAGAGAATTGAAAGCATTCTTCACATCAACTTTCAAAAAAACTTCAGATTCGTCACAGGAGAGGAAATTGCGAGCGGAATGAACCACGGCCTCGCAACCTCCCTTACTGCCGAAACCAAGTTGAATGGGTTAAAAATACTCTTTCAAAGGAGAAAAAAGATCACGACAGGCTAATTTAGCTGCAAGACGACGAAACGTTGAGCCAATAGCAATAGGGCGAATGCCACCATCTTTTTTTCGAAAGGCACAAAGTCTAGCACCAAATAAAAATGGGACAAAACTTTCAGTTACCTTGCCAGATAAGAGAAAGTTGCACAATTTCGTAATGTTGGAAAGCAAAATTCTACCGGCGTCAGCAGCGGAAGCACTCACCAAGTCCTTAAGGTGTTGGGGAGTGATGCCGTCGATGCCGCCAGCAGAACCAGCCGGAAATGACATGATGGCAGCAAACGTGTCGCCGTCATCCAGTATCTGTAAGGGTTGGAAATTTTGAGGAGGAGGAACAGGTAAAGATGGAGAATCTGGATGTGAAGGATGCTTACTACGAAGGCTCTCGAGAGTTTCCTGATTAGGGGGAGCGAGAGTGTCATCTGAGAACAAGATTCGGGCCGCGTTTTTCAGGTCACCGTCCATAACCTTGTTCTCAACGGTACGATAAACGTTAAATTTGGAAGATATCGTACTAGACGAAGTGAATGGAAGGGACGGATTGTGGAAATTTGAAGCATTATCTAATAGCGCCCGAGTTAAAGTTTTAGAAGGAGAGTTTACGTGAAAAAATGAGTATGAAAAAGTAAAAAGATTTTGCCAGGCAGTTTCAGTATTATCGAAACATTTTTCAATACAAGAAGAAAGGCATTTAGCTAAAGCTATTCTCGCTCCCCTAGGGATCCGTTTAACCAGCGGAGTAGATTGGTGAAGGTTTGTGATGATAGATTCAAAAGATTGAGAAGAAGATAAAGGATTTGGAATAGAGGAAATAGGGAGAGACGCGGGTAAATTGGTGCTATTATGACTACGGGCAATATGAATATTAAGGCCCCTCTTACCTTTAAAAGTCCTATTTGAATTACAAATTATATTCAAAAAATTCTAATTATATTCAAATTTCTAATTATATTCAAAAAAATATTGTGTATTAAAATCACGATACCCAGATTTAAGAAATGTTGGCAGACAATATTTTGTTTGGATATGGTTCATTTGCAATTTTCTCAGCGTTTACCAAGCGCCATCTGGTGTTTGATTTGTAAAACTTGCCCAGACTACCGCGCCGAGTCGCGGGTCGAATGAAAAAATACGGTTGAGTATTCAATTTTTCCGCATCTCTTTTGTTTGCGTTAACCCTGTTGCGCGTGACTGTACATCCTATTCCAAAGCTCTAGGAATACGGAATTAATATTGTTTTCTTCCCTACCCACAGGGTAGGTTTAATTGCGATAAAAATACGTACATAACGAGCCTTGGAGTATAATATTTTACCCATTTTCTCTTGAACTTTCTTTTTATTGCTTGTAACTAAGGAAATGGTTATTATGGTTATTTACTTATAAAAATATTTTGAGGCGAACATAATGCTTACTGCTCTTTTATTTTTATTTATTAATAAGGTGTACAAAACCGAGTTACAACAGTTGCTTGACAAGTAAAAATGAATTAAAGTAAGTAAGATCTGTATCTTACTTACTTTAATGATAGTGGAGTCGCAGCATACAACTGTTGGTATGCTGCGACTCCACTATCATGTACACACAGCATAATAAGCTTCTACCAGTCAACTATAGGTCGCATCAGAAAAAATAAAGTTAGAGGTCAGAAAAGAGAAGAGTACAGCGATTGAGATTACAACAATACAATCACCAACGTACATACTACTTAATACATACAAATATTGAATAATAAATAACATTTTAACACATTGTATACTGTAACGTCGACTCAGTGTTTATATTAGGTGACTTTAATGCACACCCGGGTGCCCGGTTTGGTGACGAGCTTAGGGTCTTCTGTGAGGAACAAAGGTGGAGGTGCGCTGACATTGACTTTCTTGTACTGGAATCGGGCTCATACACGTACGTAAGCGATTGTCATCACACAAAAAGTTGGTTAGTTCATTGTGTTGTGTCTGGGGTTGGGTGGAGGCAGATAATAATACGAAGATACATTATGATGTGTACTGGTCAGACCATCATCCATTATCAATAGAATGCAACTTAGATTTAATAGGACATAAATATATTGATGATAAGAATGCTTTTAATAATGTCGCGTGGGGAGAAAGAAACTCGCATGAAATACAATTATAAAGTGATCTTTGTGATAGGGCACTAAGAGATGTTGATTTTCCTGTGGAGTTTAAAGACTGTTGCAATAAATTGTGTAGTGACCTGGACCACAGGAATGTAATAAATAAAATGTACGATAATATTGTGAACATTTTGAGTAGCGCAGCTAAACAGAGTTGTAGTAAAGGATCCTTAAAAAGTAAGAAACATGTAGTTGGGTGGAACAAGCATGTAAAGCAAGCTCACGGGGAGGCTCGGCTTTTCAGAACTGGGTTTTATACGGAAGACCTAAAACAGGCCGGCTGTTTGACAGCATGGTAAGTACTAGGCAAGAGTTTAAGAAAAATTAAAGTGGTGCCAGAATAATTCTGAAAGGATAAAGCTAGACACTATAGCCGCTTGACATGCTGGCAAGCAGTTTGGCAGGTTTTGAAAGGAAACCAGTAATCTCAGCCCTAGGTCGGGTCTGCCGGTGAGTGTTGAGGGTGTTAGTGACCCTAAAGATATTGCTGAGCTTTTTAAGCGTCATTTTAGGGTTGAGTCGCCACTGGGACCGTCGGAGGAATCATTGCCTCTGAGGGAAGCTACGACAGACTGTCTTATAAAATTCACAGCGAAGGATGTAGCTCAGACCGTGAAGGGCATGACGCGTGGGAAATCACCTGGGCACGACTCGCTTAGCATTGAGCACTTACAGCACGCAGGTGTTCATCTGCCCAGAGTACTGGCCATGTTTTTCACTTTCTGTGTGAGACATGCATACTTACCTGAGGAGATGATTCATCATCTCCTCAGGTAAGTATCAGGACATGTATCAGGAAATATCAGGACTCTGGTGGTACCAATAGTTAAGAACCGTACAGGTGATGCCTCAGATAAGACAAATTATAGACCCATATCATTAGCTACCATTATAGCCAAGGTGATGGACAGTATGCTTGACAGCCAGCTTGACAAACATCTTACTCTTCATGATGCCCAGTTTGGCTTCAGATCAGGACTGTCAACAGAAACAGCAATACTGTGCCTTAAACATACTGTTCGTTACTACACAGATAGGAACACACCAGTGTATGCATGCTTTCTAGACCTGTCAAAGGCGTTTGATTTGGTGTCCTATGATAAACTGGCAAAAATTGTACATGGAAACGACGCTGCCGGGAGAACTTGTGGAACTGCTCAAGTATTGGTACAGTCACCAAAGCAATATGGTGTGGTGGGCAGGGTCACTATCCGGGCCGTACAGGTTGCAATGCGGGGTGAGGCAGGGGGGTTTGAGCTCGCCTAGACTCTTCAGCCTGTACGTAAACCGGCTGATTGATGAGCTCAGTAGCACTATGGTAAGCAGCCCTATCGCATGTTTCCGCACCACGCGGCTGAAGGCATTTATTTCAAAGAGACGGCCAAGTTACAATACTGTATAGATAACATTACTGTGGTTTTGCATTCAAGAGCGCTAGCCACTGGAACAGACGCATCGTCGTTAGTAACGACGTGTCGTCGCCAAAACAACAGTGGAGTATCGTATCAGTACAAACACGCCGTCAGTGCGCTTATGGCCACAGACATCGTTCAATGCCGCTTGTGTATCATCAGAATAATCAGTAACCATCCTCTCGTCTAGCACTGTCATACAGGACAAGAGCAAGAAAGAAATAGCTAAAGCGAAAATATAATGGAAATACAGAATAAGACCCCAAAAATCGAAGGAACGAATAAATTTAAGACTTTTCGCAAAGCATCACATCTTCAAAGGTTTACTGTAGTTGGAAAATTCTTGAAGTAGCGTTCAGTTGATGTTTTATTCATATTTAGAGGTCCAATAATGCAACTGTCGAACGGCACGCATGAAGTTTCTAAAGATTTATATTTTTCATCGTTTTATCCCCCCCTCTCTAACTTGTAAACTAAGCCAGTGTAAATTAAAAAAAAAATGTAATGTAGATCCTAACAAATACCTTTAATGTAAATTGGTTTGGACGGGATCGAAGAGATTTGTGAGATATAGCACATTTTCAACAACCGCAAACATAACTTTGTTCTTCATACAAACACTATGAAAAACAAAGTAACATTTGCTGTCTATAAATAATGTGGTATTTTAGCTTAATAGAAGTAAGAAGATTCTCTGATTCAGTTAAAGTTGGCACGGAACCCTCAGTGCGCGAGTCCGACTTGCACTTGACCGTTTTTTTTACTAAACTTGAAGCTAAATGCTGAAAAACTTCAAAACTCTCTAGCAAAAAATTAAGGTGTGCCGCAATGTTGTCATCAGCATTCTCTAGTCTTTTCTAGGGTCGGCACAGTTTGTTTTTTATTCTCTTCCACACTTTTTTAGCACTCGTCTCTGAATCAAAGATGTGGAATCTTTCACATCATTTTTTCAATCTTTTTTCACACAATCCCTCTCTCTCTCTTTTTAAGTCGTGTTCATTCCAAAAAAAATATTTGATCACACTTTTTCAGACGAGTTATTTATGGGTGATAAAGAAAGTTGAGAAAATTAAATATTGGTTTAGAATGTTTTTAACCTCACAGTGTCATATTTTATATTCATTAATATGAAGTAAGAAACCAAAATTGCGCACGGACGGGACTCGAACCAGCAACTTACAGCAACAACAGGCGTAGTTTGACGACCCGTCTGTTGTAGTGGTCAAAAAAATCGCCTACTACGCAGCGGGTTGCGGGTTCGATCCCCGCACAATACAAACATTTGTGTGCATGAACATGTCTGTTTGTACTGGTCTGGGTGTTTTCTATGTATATCATGTATGTATTTACAAACAAAAAGTATTTAAGTATTATATCCGTTGTCTGGCACCCATAACACAAGCTTTGAGTAGCTTACTTTGGGGCTAGATGGCAATGGGTGGGAATGTCTAAAGGATATTTATTTATTTATTTACTTTCTGGCTACCGGACCAAACGCTCTTCCAATTGCCTTGCGCTACGAATACCAGACAACAATAATGACGGGGCGTCTCCCACAAAAACTTAAATACATATAAACAGCCATGATTTAGGTGTTTGTGCCCAACACATAAATATTTGACCTTTGCGGTAATCGAACCCGCGACCGCCGGCATACTTTCAGGAGCACTAACCACTACACCAAACGAGTCGTCAAACTACGCCAAGCGAGGCTTACACACAATTACCGATGGATCGAGCTAATCCAAAAGGAGCCTGTTCACTCCTACATAAAGATACTGGGATTTTAATCCATAAGACACACTGTCAAAGCGCAGACTTATTAATATTAAAACTTAAAGAACATCATGTCGAAAGATAAGTAGTCTAGAATAATGTTTAAAGTTATAAAATTGAAATCGCGACAATCAAGAGAAGTTGGGGACTTTAATGAGGAAACTTTTGTAGGCCAATAGCGTAGTCTCGAGATTGCGAGACTTTGTACGACAGTATATTTTTTAGTCCCCGATATTTTTTTCTTGTGCAATTTTTTATTTAGCACACACTAGAGATACATTCTAACTTTACATGCGAGTGTATTCAGGGTTGTTATTGTTGTTATATATTGGTCGAAATGAGTAACCTCATTTTCTTGCCAAGAACTATCATCTTGCCAAGAGCAAGTGCGTCTGTTTGTAACCTTTATGGTATTTGGTTGGGCGTGGTATGTCCCATCACCCTTACTTCACCCTAAATCTTTCATGAATTTCATTCTTTAATAATCTCTTGCTATTATAGCACATTTATTTATATCCTTCAAAATAATTTCTTATAAATATTACTGGAAATTGCTTGGTTCATGCTCCTTGACGATCGGTGAAGGTTTCGTCTGATCCTGCAAGGCTAGCATAATGCCACCTCTATAGCCGGCATAGACAAGCTCTCAAAAACATGAACTTGTGTCAGATAAAAAGATACATATATAATTAATATTTTTCGGTTCTGTGTTTTTACTAAAAGAATACATTGCAGTTCGATAATTGCTATCGTGTCTGAAAAAGGGAACTTTAATAAGTACGCAGCATCGTATAAAGCTTCGCGGTGCTATTACAGTACAGCATAGCAAAGGTGCGGCCAGGGGACGATGGGACTGGAGCTGATTTTTAAGGTAAGTGGGCCATTCAGTTTCCTGTAATATAAGGAATTATTCCTATATTTTCCTGACGTCTTCTTCTCTTTTATCTTGTTCATCTTACTTTATCTCTTTTTCTTTACGTATTTAAGTTCCCGCATAGATTCGGCTATTTACACGCCGCTTCATTCCCCCAGTATTATTAAGGGCTTTTTATAAAATAAGGTACGCAGGAGATTAATTAATTCAATATTTTGGTGGCTGGTGTATGTGATTTCAAAAGTCACATTAGATAACGCGTTCTGACAATAATGTTCAGTATGATTAAGTGCGCCAAAACTTTTTATGTCCTCGTATGTAATTACCTTGGGTATATAACTAGATACATCTTTAAAAAAAATGACTAAGCTGGATAACGTAACATGTTCTTCTTTTTCTGCCTCGCCTTTTACCGTTACGCTGGGTCGGCCTTCCCAATCGTACGACGCCATTTTTTATATTTTGAGCGTCTTTCTCTTGGAATCCTGTACACATGTCCCTGGTCCAGGTAAATTATACATAATAACATAATTTCTCGATCTCCAGCTAACGTTCATCAAAAGTCTACGCATATCGTGCATCAATTCCCTATAAATTTGTTCGTCCAAAACATAGGGCAAATGTGTAATTTTGAGATTTTTAGTCAGATATTAAGGCGCTGTAATTTTTATAAATCTTTTTGATATTCATGATTTTTAGTTATTACCCATATCTCAAAAACTACTGTACCGATTTTTATACACGGTACTGAACAAAAAGATTCATCTCGCTATGACTTCTCGTTTTCAAGAAATCTGTGGACAAATATACATACGTTACTTCTTCTTCAATAATAGATCAACATACTCAAATATCATCAAAATTTTCAATATATTACATACGTTCACAATGAATTGATGACCTCATTTTTTTGAAATCGGTATTATACTCGAAATATTAAATCATGAAGACGGGCATACGATACCTAGTTAGAAAATACAATGTGAACATTGCCTTGTCCAAAACTTTTTTTGGCTTTTTTCGTTATTCGTTTGCCACATGTTTAAAGGCCTACTGGGCAAATAAGGCCTTCGTTCGAATAAAGCTTCGAAGCACAAATAAAGGTTCGATGCGCAAATATTAGGACTGCTCACCCGCGCTCGCCAACTCAACACGCCAGCCAAAATGTCACAATTATCTCAAAAATATCGCTTTCATGCAAAGGTTTTGCCGCTTTCAGACATGAAAAAGACATGATGACTAGAAAACGGTTCTTTACGTCATCTAGCAAAACTTACTAGACCTCTAGGTCAGAGATCATCTGTTGGATGAAGAAGAATCCACTAAACCCAACCATTGACAGTGCAGCCTTGAGGAAAAGCTAAGTAATTTAATTAACATTATAGTTAATGAATTGTTTGGTGAATCAGCGGTATTTAGACACATAAAACGAATTGGCAACAATTGTAAAAAAATGTCATCAAAAAATACGTAATAGCAGTTGTAACATGTTGAATTTTTTAGGTAAGTTTCTTAATTTGATTTGATAATCTGATCTGGATTTAAAAGCTGTCTTGTTAGCCATTCTACAAAAAAGATTGTAATAATAAAAATACAATAAATGCAATTAAAACTTTATCCTATTTATCGCAATAAATTATACAAAATTCAAGAAAACATGAAATTATTAAAATAAAAATGACAATAAGAACAATAAAATACAAACAATTACTAGTTTTAATATTTAAGTTTCAAAACTAACCTCTCAAAATGAGCAGAATTCAGATATTTTATTCATAGATAGGTACAAGCATGTACAAACTTGATGCAGACCGCTTGTGATTGGTCACTGTGGGAAACCGTGGGGGAGATATATGTTCAGTAGTGAACGTCAATTTGGCTGAGGATTCTGATCATGATGGAATAAAACAGCTGACTATGCCTCCGTCCCGTGAAAAGTTGGGGCCACATTAAACATATTTCCATATGTTAACTAGTAATTTCTTAAAAGCTTAAAGTTTCTTTCAACTCTACCTAATCCTAACATCTGATATTTCGACATAGCTAAGTAGATATAAGGATAAGTTACAGCCAAGTGGATTTTACGACACTCGACTGCGACATTTTGAACAAAGGCCTGTTTAGCGCCGTAATTAGTGATTAAGGAGCCCCTACTACAGGCGTTCTCAATAATAAATGATATCACTCAGTAATGGCTCGGCGATTGCAAAATTTTACTTTTTTACGTTTTACGTTTGACAGCTTTTACTTGTCCTTCAATTCCGATAGGAATATTAATTTTATGGTTTTGACTTACCTAAAGTTCAGATATTAGATATTCTAGACGTCAGTACCTATTAAATAAACAAAATAAACGACAGTCTTTATTTTTAAAGCTATGTTTATTTTACCATGTTATTTTTTTTTAAATCGATAGCTGATGGTCTTCAACCGTCTGAGTAGGTCATGGTTACCTTAACATATACTTTTAATATATTTGAAATAAAGTGGTGGCAAATTTTGATTCGATCGAACAACTAGAATGTAGAAAAGAGTTTGTGATATTTAAACGGCTGAATAGATTTTCATATAACGTGGCAAAAAACACTTGCCATTAAATTATCTGTGACACAAAAATCTGAACGAGAATCGGTTCATCCGTTTTGCTACTACGACTCCACAGACGACATCCAAACACAGACACGTAAAATTTATGACACCCCTCTCTTTTTGCCAGGGGTTAAAAATATCCGCAATTTCGAAATTAACAAACCAATGGTACGGGCAATATCGCAGTCGTGAACTCATCTCACTGCGGTATTAATTTTTGAACGATGCCACCCGCGTTGCTCGCGCTTTATGCAAATCTACCGCTTGTGTCCCAAGCGCTCGGCTTATAGCAAACACCTCGTCTCCCTTTCTACATACAGCTGAACATATAGTATATATTGGACACCAATCACATACATTGCTCTGATCCCAAAGCAAGTAGCTAATGCACTTGTGTTATGGAAATCAGACACAACATTGGTAGCACAACACCCAGACCCGAAAAAATATAGTAAATTTTGATTTCTACATTAACCGGCCGGGAATCGAACCCGGGACCTCGGCGTGGCGACGCCTTGAAACTAGCGTGTTTAGCCACTACACCACGGAAGTCGTCGTGTAGTAGATAGTAATTCCTCATGTCTAAGTAAACATCGGAATACTTACATACCTCATTTTTGAGAAGCAGGAAAACACACGTAGTATTATAACAAGAAATGAACAAAAGCCGATCGACCTCGTGATCACAAAAATATTCAACCTCCGAAAGGTATTTCATCTACTGTTAACAATAATATTTCTATTATGTATAAAACGTAGAGCTCATTCGGAGGGACCGAAGCCAATGCGCGAAACTACATTTGCCGATGCGAACGAATGTAAAAAACTGCTGCATCATCGCTGCAGCTAGGAGAAAGCGAATGGAACCAGAAGTTGCGAAAAGGAAAGCACGTATTGAAATGGATTTGCTTTTTGACCAGCGGGCGAAGTCTGAAGCATCATTTTTGACATTTCGCGTCGACAATTAACAACTTTATGATTTTCTAATTCATCAAATATCATTTAAACTGACGTAGTTACATCTTTAACAAATCTTAAGAAATATTTGTAGTTTTTTAAGCATCATTGAAATATTCTTCCGAATCAATAAATACACGAAAATACCAATTTTGTCTCAGCATTTTTCGAGCGCCACCTGGTGGTTTTACACGGAACTATGTCGAGACTTCCGACACAGGTGAAAACAGACATCGACAATCTTAAGTATTTTTGAAGTGAAAACTTTTTTAGCGGCGTTGAGCACTTTTGTGGGATGGGGGAAAAATGTGAAACTCGCGTCAGGACACGTAGGCTGATCGAAAAACCGTAAGACGGTTGGCGAAATTATGGGTGTAAGTTGATTTTTCTGAAAGATAAACTTTTTAATGTAATTTAATATAATATAAATTGTAATGTTTGTGTACGATAGCGCAATAATTAAATATTGTATTCTATAAAAATATATTATTATTATTATTATTATTATTATTATTATATTGTATATATTTTCATATCTCAGTCATATAAACTGGTATTTTTGAATAGTACGGGCCGAGGCCAAGTAATATTCATTTTAAATTTAAGTTAAGGAAGTTGGTGGATGGAGTGAGTAGAGCTGCGTATCTTCATCGACCTGTAAAAATTTTCGAACAATCCGACATGTATTTAATATGGCTGCTTTTTGCAATTGAATGTATGTGTACTTAGGAAGATTAAGGGTCTGAAGTGATTGGTGAAGCTGGTTAGGTATCACGCCGGTTGTTGACAAAACTATCGGAACTATAGTGACTTTTTGCAATTTCCACATTCTTTTTACTTCTTCCTTAAGGTCTGCATACTTGGTCATTTTTTCCGCTATTGTTGATTGCAGATTATTTGTGTTGGGGATGGCGATATCTATCAGATGGGCAGTTCTATTAATTTTATCTACTAATGTAATATCCGGCCGATTAAAATGTGTAGTCTTATCTGTTAGGATTGCCCTATCGTAATAAAGTTTGTATGTTTGATTTTCTACTACCGTCAAAGGAGTATATTTATAGTATGGAACAGTAGGACCTTGTAGAAGTTTAAACATTTTTGCAAGTTTTTGATGTATGATGTTTGCAACCTGATCATGCCTGTGTTTATAGTCTGTTTGGGCTATGGATTTACATGCTCCAGTTATGTGTTGGATAGTTTCAGAAGCGCTAGTACATTTTCGGCATAGATCAGTAGGGAGGTTGTGTAATTTAATTATATATTTTTGGTAATTTCTTGTCTCTATTATTTGGTCTTGGATCGCCAGCATGAACCCTTCTGTCTCAGGAAACAATTCGCCACGATTTAACCATTCGTTCGACGCATTTTTGTCGACGTTTGTTTGGTTCAAGTCGTTGAAGTGTCTACCATGAAGAGATTTCCTTGCCCATTCAGCCAATTTTGTTTCTTTGGTAATTATTTGTTCATTTTTCTGCGCAGACCTGTCATGCAAATTAAGTGGAGTTAAACGTTGATCATTTGAGGTTATTGCTTTGTGGAGAAGTGACGTATCAGCTTTATGATGAAAGAAACTACGAAGGTTTTTTATTTGTTTACTATGTAGATTAGCTATATCTATCAAACCCCGGCCTCCTTCATTTCTAGGCAAGGTTAGCCTTTGGATGCAGGAACGTGGATGATGTTTCCTATTTTTACTCATTGAAGTATTAATTATGCGTTGTAGACTTTTCAGTTCGTAATTTGTCCATTTTATGAGACCAAAAGAGTAAGTAAGAATTGGGATGGCAAACGTATTTACTGCTTTAGTAGTATTTTTTGCACATAACTGCGTTTTGAGGATTGAATTCAGTCTGTGTTTGAAATTCTTAGTAAGCGTTTCCTTAGTTTGTTTTTGTTCTATTTGTTTTGATTGGTTAAATCCTAGGTACTTATAAGTTTCATTTTCTTCCAGCGCTTCAATTTCTTCTCCAGTCTCTAATTGGTAAGTGTGCTTGTAGCTCTGTCCCGCTCTCACTGAATTTATTTTACATTTTTCGATGCCAAACTCCATGCATATATCTTTTGTGTAGTTTTCGGTAATTTCTGCTAGTTGTCGTAGATCGTTCTGACATGATGCATAGAGCTTGATATCGTCCATGTAAAACAAATGATTGAGATATGTATGTGCTTCGTCGTTACTATTTTCATTGATGTTATTATGATAGCTAAGTTTGTATCCTGTACTTATTTCATTTAGATTATTAGATAAAGGGTTAAGTGCGAGACAGAACCATAGGGGGCTTAACGAGTCTCCTTGAAATATACCGCGCTGAATCTTAATTGGTTCGGTTTCTATTGTATCTGTTGCAGTATTTAATTTCAATCTGGTTGTCCATTGTGCCATTGCTATTTTAAGAAAGCCAATAATCTGAGGGTTTAGTTTGTACACTTCCAGGACTTCGAGCAGCCATGTGTGAGGTACTGAATCATATGCCTTTTTATAGTCAATGTACATTGTAAACAAATCTTTTTTCATTTTTTTAACCTGTTGTAGCACTACTGAATCAATCACTAGTTGTTCTTTACAACCCTGACTATATTTGCGGCATCCTTTTTGCTGTTCCGTAAGAATGTTAAAGTTTGCAAGGTGTTTATAGATGATTTGTGCTAGACAACCTGTGATAATTTTATACAATGTTTGTAGACACGTAATAGGTCTATACTTTGCTGGATTCGAAGGATCATTTCGGTCTTTTGGGAGCATATATGTAATACCTTCGGATATATATTCCGGCATTGAATGAGGGTCTTGAATGAAATTATTTATGTAATTGTGAAGAAACGGATGAAGATATGTATATTTTTTTATCCAGAAGTTATGTACATGATCTGTTCCAGGCGCTTTCCAATTATGTAGCTTAGTTACCACATTTTGAAATACTTCTATGGGTATCATTTCAAATTCCATCGGTTCCATATCCTGGGCCCTAGATTTTTCTTTTTCGATCCACGGAGCTTCACGGTTGTGCTCAACTGGATTTTGCCATATCCCTGACCAGTATTCTTTGAGTTTTTCTGCTTGTAGTGTACCTGCCTTACTTGTGTTGGTAGTATGACTTGATGTTGATGCCTGAATTGATCTGTAAAATTGTTTTTCATTGTATTTAAATTGAGTGTTTTGAATTTTTCGTTGAGTGCATGTTGTATACCTATTTAGTCTACTATTCGCTACTGTAAGTTTCTGTTTAAGTGTGTCGAGAAACTCATTTAAATGTGTGTTAGGTGATTCGTGTATGGTGTGTACTTTGTGATTTGTTAATATCTCTTCAACATATTTATTCAGTTTATTACTTCGGTTTCCGTTAATATAATGTGTAAGTCTACCTATTTTACCTCTCAGCTTTTCTATCTTCTTTTCTAACCTTTGCTGCCATCTGGGTTTGCTTCTAGGTTTTTTAATTCTTCCTTCTGACTGAGATTGTGTTTCTAGCTTAGCTCCATTTATTTTTGCCGCAGTCCACGCAGCACAATATAAAACTGTTTGTAAAACATGAAATTCTGTATCTACTGTAACATACTTTGGTAACACTTTCGTATTTATATAATTAACTATAATTGCTAGTTTTTTGGATGGTCTTTGCTTTGGTATACTGTTTCTATGTGTTGGTTGTGTATTAATATAGCGCTCATATGCATCTGCAAATGTTTTGTCTGTTTCTAGGTTTCTGTCATCGGTCTCAACATCATACGTACTGATATCTATGTTTATCTGTGTGTTAGGTGTAGCTGTCATTTCATTTAGTTGTGTATCCGAGTGGATATTAATGCAAGGTTGTGTTTCATCATACTGAGGGTTGACATTTGGTGAAAAAAAAAATGATAGTACTTTTATATTGATAATAACTATTCCAAAAAATCAAAAATGCACAACGTTGATATTCAAGTTTTCACTTCTGCCGGCACTCCCGGAGTGCAATTTTTGGTTTTTATTTTACTTTATTATATTATCTTCCTAAATTATTTCTTATTATGGTTGGTATTAAGATCTGTTATATTTTAACAATCTCTAGATTGTAAATGAGTAAGTTTTGTTACTTGCAAAAATGACTTATTTTCGTAATTTACCCGTATCGTTAAAAAGTAAAAGTTTGTTTTTTTAAAAAAATATGCATATTTTTGGAATTCGATATAGAAATCTGAAATTTTTACAAAATGTGCATGTTTTTTTATATTTGTGTTGTGTGCTATGTTTAATAAAATAATTAAAATCAAAATTTTGAGGATGAGGCGTGTAAGCTACTGCACTAAAATGACACAGCTCAGATTATAAACCAATGGTCAAAAAAGGTCAGAGACGTCAAAAAAGGAGCGAGTTGTGTCCACGCGCAGATCAGAGCCATAAAAAAAGCAGCGTGTTGTGTGCGCACCACATTGCGGACCGTCAGCA
Organism: Pyrausta purpuralis; assembly: GCA_963924145.1. Taxonomy (NCBI): domain Eukaryota; kingdom Metazoa; phylum Arthropoda; class Insecta; order Lepidoptera; family Crambidae; genus Pyrausta; species Pyrausta purpuralis. The sequence continues at coordinate 3,662,655 of OZ001647.1, forward strand.
CCTGTGCACAGCGCTGGCACGGTGCACATGTTGGCCACAGACCTGAAAAAATTGCTACAGCTTCAGCCAACACTGCGACCAATGTTTGACCGCTTATGTCACCGCGTGATTTATCATAGTTTCACGGCGACCCTATGAAGTGGTTGTTTTATGAAGTGTACATAACATAAAATGTTTTATCCCTTTGGAATAGAACAACAAAAGCGAGATGTCACTAGCAGCAAACTGTGTGATAAAAGAGATGGGTAGCAGAACCATTTTTGGCAGATGTCAAACAGTTGACCGCCCCGCAGAAGCTCGCTGAAAATTACGTGCATTTGATTTTTTATATTTAAAAGTGAAATTGTGTATATTTTGGAGAAATAATGCGTCTGAAACATGTTGACTTAATCGGTGATTGATTGTTATGCATTACAGCGGCATAACCCCAACAAATAATCATTTAACAGGTAGATTAGTCCAAATCGAAGCCTCTTAATATACGACTTATATTTACCAACGCGCTTCAAATTTAAAGTACGCAGTTTGATTATTTTATTCTACAAACGTTAATTTACGTAAAAAATAAAGACAGAATAACACAGGGAATGAATATCGAACAATATTTTGTATAATGAAATAACATTTAGTTTTACACTAGAGCTGCATGTTCAATATTTTGTGTCGACTAAATATAGTAGTTTACTGCATGATAAACATGCAGTAAACTACTATATTTAACTTAGGAACATTGTTATAAATCACCTGATCGAAAGGTTATCTCATTTAAAGCTACAAATGTTACTTCCTTATGTTGGTTACTGACATCTTAAATCGGTTTCGTTTGACAGCTTTTACTTGTGCTTCTATTCCGATAGGAATATTAATTTTATGGTACATACCCGAATCTGGTATTGGGGCGTTCGCACCACGGGGTTTCGCAACGCGGTACGAATCGCCCAAGGCATCTTTTGAAATGATTCGATTCGGAGTATGGGACAAACAGACCCAGTGCTGACTTTCTTCAATTTTTTTGGAATCTAATACTACTACTAATAATATTACCTTAATACGATTAATGTCTGTTTTTGTTACCAATAAAATAAAAAAATATATTAATTACAGCAAAATAAAAACGACTTTGAAACGAATTATAACGTAATATAGCATCAAGAAAATAAAATGTGAAATAATCACAGATTTAGTAATACAATAATCACAGATCGAGTAACGTAATCATAGATTGAGTACTAGAAAAAAATACGAAAAGGGCCTTTCCCATCTTATTTAGATGACCGAAAATACACTTCTGGACACATCTATTGGCCCACCTTAGAGTTTAGGTTTCGATGGCCCCTACCGAAATATGATTGCTAGATTGAACAAAAACTGTTGATGCAGTTTTGAACCTGATACATTTTACCATCTTTTTCGATCGTATTGTTTTAAATTTGAATTCTGAATACCATATGACATGGAGCTACGCCTAACAAGTCGGATATGCGCCTTGTTAAAGGCAATCTATTTTTGAATAAAAAACATGTTTTATCAAATAAAGGTTTAATTTAATAACGCGTGTTGCCTCCATGGGCTTCTACCACAGCTCTCACACGATTAGGCATAGAGTGTATCAACCGCTCTATGAAATTTTGAGGGATCATCTCCCATTCCTCTTCTATGGCAGTTTTCAACTCCTGCATTGTCTGGGCAACTGGCTGACGAGCCCAAACACGTCTTTTTAGCTCGTCCCATATGTGCTCAATGGGGTTCATGTCTGGGCTTCTGGCTGGCCAGTCCATAACTGTGATGTTCACATCCCGAAGATATTCCCTGACGATGCCGGCCGCATTGGCTCTTGCATTATCATGCATAAAAAGGAAATTTGGACCCACATAGTCCACGAAAGGTATCACGTGAGGTTCTAAGCACTCACGGATGTACCTTTCAGCATTTAATGTTGGCAGCCGTGGTCCTGTAACAACCTCAAGTTGAGTTTTGCCGCTCGCGGATATACCGCCCCAGACAGTCCACGAGCCACCGCCATAAACAACCCTCTCTTCAAAGCAGCATTGTGCGAAACGCTCTCCCTTATGTCGGTAGACCTTCTTCCTTCCATCATTGCCATGTAACACAATTTTAGACTCATCAGAAAAGAGTACACGGCTCCAATCTTGCTGTGTCCAATTTAAATGACTGCGTGCGAAATGAAGGCGCGCTGTTCGGTGGGCTCGCGTTAGTTTGGGCCCATTAGATGGCTTGTGTGGTACCATATCGCGTTCTTTTAACCTTCTCCAAACAGTTTGAGCGCTCACAGATACTCCGTGGAAGTCGCGAAGTTGGTTTTGTATCTCAATGGAGGAAAGGTGACGATTTCTCAAGCTGGTCGTCACGATGAATCAATCCTGCCTTTCAGTTGTGACCCGAGATCGTGGCCCCCCTTAGCGACGAACAAAGCCGCCAGTCTCTAGGTACCTCCGATAAATATTTCGGACCGCAGATCGACTTAAATTAAGTTGAGCACTCACGTTTCTTTGGCTGTGTCCGGCCTGAATAAGTGCCACAGCTTGAGCGGCGACTTCAGGTGAAGTATCCATAGATTATTGATAGAACCTCACCTTCATGTTAAGAATAAGTAATGTTTCTTGCAAAACCAAAGATATCAATCACTTTTTCAAGAATTAAATCCAAGTAAACCAATAAAACCAAGTTTTCTTAGTATTCGATTGTTTGATATCAACAAACAGGCTCCAAATTGTCTTTTGTTTCTTTAAATTCTGTGTTCGAAATTCAAAAACAGACTATTGAATGAAATTGTGAATGTGCCAGGTTCAAAACTGTATAAAAACTTTTTGCTCGACCTAATATAAAATTTTTGCTAAGACCAAATGAAACTGAAAATACAAGGTGGGCCAATAGATGTGTCCAGAAGTGTATATTAAACCAACTTCGTATGTGTGTGCGTGCATTCTAGGTAAACGTATCGTATTAAACAGGTGAGACGGTGCCGCTATTGATTTTGAAGCAATAAGACTCGTAAGGCCAACTAGGAGCACCCTCCTATATACCTACACCTACGACACTATACTCTTTAACGACGTACTGTGTGCTTATAGAGATAGGTACGCAAACATTTTAGTCTGAATGAATGAAATTGGTTTCATATGAAAAGCAGTAAAAAAACTTGAAATTCTTCTGCCAATTTTACAGATTAAAAAAAAACGTTTGCTCTGTTTTAGAACCAATAAGTATACAATAAATTAGAAACTAACTATTTGTGTAGGTAACAATATTTTAATTTGATTTGCATTCCTCTAAAAATGTTATCTAACAGTAATCAGAACAGTATTTTTTTTTTCAATTTGTTTCTATACAAATATTAGTACAGCGACTTCAAGAAATCGGTGTCCGAGGCACAGCTCTTGCTCTTTTTAAAAGTTATTTGTTGGAAAGGAAGCAAGTAGTGAAGAAAGAGCAGTTTGTGAGTAATGAAGAGAGTGTTACCTATGGCGTACCGCAAGGCAGTGTCCTTGGCCCCACTCTCTTCTTAATTTACATAAACAATTTATGTAAACTACAAATGTAACTACAATGTTAAATACAAATCTTCTCACTCTTAATGCTTCAAAAACAAATTACATATGCTCTACCACAGATATTAGAACACAGCCAAATGACGACTTTATCCTTCGAATACTCACTTGTGGTTCTTTTAAGACATCCATGACTTGTAATTGTCCTCAGATCCAAAAAGTTGTGTATACTAAATACCTTGGTATTCTCCTGGATCAACGACTGTCATGGCACCAGCACATTGAACTCGTAACAGGCAGAATTAAAAAGCTTATTTGGTTTTTCAATCTCTACGATATGTCATGTCCCGTGAGCTCTTTAATAAGATCTATATATCTCTGGCGGAGTCGATCATATCATATTGTATCCCAGTGTGGGGTGGTGCCACAGCAAATAAATTTTTGAACATAGAGAGAGCGCAAAGATCCCTCTTAAAACTGATGTATTTCAAGCCGTACCGATACCCAACAGAACATCTTTACAAACTGGGGGGTCTGCTATCGGTAAAGATATTGTACGTTCAAAACACTTTTCTACGGGTCCATAAAATCTTGCCTTTCGATCCTTCCAAGTTACTAAGAAGGCGGAGAACCTCAGTGGCATTCTCTATCCCGCGTCGCACTGTATTTGCTCAACGCCAATTCGCCTCTCAGAGCATCTATATCTACAATGTCATAAATCGTAAGCTTAATTTTTACCCTATACTGAGGCATAAATGTAAAGATACTGTGCTCAAATGGCTAACCACATTAACACACGATGAAACCGAAAGAATTCTAAAGAGATTGAGTTGAATTTGCTAAATACTATGGTGCATCTTTCATCGAACCCTTACAAACACAGGCACGCACATACACGCGCGCGCGCGCGTGCGCGCACACACACACACACACACACACACACACACACAAACACACACGTATACATATTTTTAATGTAATATAAAATACCCAAAGCTTGTTGTAAAATACTTATGTTGCCTACCTATTAAGTTAAATTAATAATAGTTAAAATAATAATATTAAAAATACTGTTATTGTATTTAAGCCCAGATAATTAAATACTATTAAGTTAATGTAATTATTTTGTAATAACTCAAAAACTAAGTACTAGCACTAAGTCAAGAGCGAGTCACTCCGACACAAGTATCCAATTACTTCCTGGAGCTGTCTCACCAAACCACTTGTAAAATTTATTGAGTAATAAAGATATTTTTTTAAGTAATATATTTGAAGAAGAATTACCTTAACCCTTATGGCTATTTATATGACCATTGTCTGAGGTATTTTTCTTCAAAACACGCACAATCGTAAATATTAAACCAGTGGGAGCGACATTTATTGGGTTACCTATCGATCATGCAACCGGTCTTAAAGAAAGATAATACAGTGCGTGCATGGATTCAATCAGACGTGACTCCGGATTCAGTAACATACAGGGTGTTATTTGGTCAGTGACATCCAACTCAGGAATGATAATATGAGTTATGCTTATTCTAAAAAAAAATGTTTTCTCTAAATTCTGAGCAAGTTTTATACAAGAAAACCTCTTGACAACATTAAAAAAAAATACAAAACTAAATAGAAAACTCGCACCCTAGCGCGTAGCTAGCGCTTATCTACGAAATACTACGCCGTAGCTAGTAAGCTACAAAGAGGCTACCTGGTGTTAGTAGTTTTAACTCGATCGCTGTACCGCATTAAAAAAATGTGTTGTCGGTTTTTTTCCATTTCAAAAAAATATATATCCTTTTTTGGCATCAATATCGTTTGTACAGCCACCCATGAGTCGCTCGTTGCTGACCAAAACAACAGCCTTTATGTTGAAAATTATGGTCTGTTCTGATTGGATTCCCAGATGGCACTCCACACGTCCGAATGCTGCGAATCTGGATCAACTACAGAGGGTCTGTGAGTGATAGTTAATTGTCTGATATCAAACCACAGTTTAAAGAGATCGGCAAAGAAGAAGAATGATATTTTAACAATATTTTACTGGTAGTAAAGTCACCGCATCTAATTATTTGGAATGAAACCCAAATAGGTAGTGTGAAATTGGTACTGCTTAGTAATTTTGCAGACGTATAATTATTAAAATAGTGTATTTTGTTGGTAATTATTTTATTACAAGGTCTATCCGTTATAGAGCTGGAACAAAAAGAAAATCTCCTCTTTTTACATAACATCTAAATAATGTCACTGAATTTTTTTTAAACATTAGTTACACAAATTAGTTTCAAGGGTTCCGAAGCCTAATAAACTGAACCCTCATAGACTGTCTGTTCGTCCATATGTCACTGCCACTTTATTCTGAAAGCATTAGGATTACACTTGGTAGGTAAGTGTGTTTAGTGTACCGATTCACTTCTTAAGTAAACCTATGAGTAACCTTCAAGCAAAGGTCCAAGAAATCGGCAAAGCCTTTCTCAAGCTGATTGATAGATAGAATGATGAGATAAAATGCAAAAAAAAAGTGGGTTGGCTGACTTACACGCCGCAGAGAAACGCATTTAATCCGTTACTCAGCTGTTTGATAATAGATCTGACACAATGCATCGGGGTTCCTGATCGAATGACATGTAGGAGTTGATCAACCAGTGAAAGACAAAGGTAATGGAACTGGCGTTCTAGACAAGGGCCAAACGATAACGTTAACGCAAACACTCTACACACTTGTAGAGTGTTACGTATGTTACGTAATATGACATTGAAATGATAAAGATGTCGTTCTCTATACTGCTACATTTTTGAGCGATTTTAACAGGTGGGTCACATTGATGCCTAGAAAATCATGATCGCCTCCATGTACGTTATGAGAACCAATCAAATCATTTATTTTATTGAGTGACTGTGATTTGTGTTCCACACACGACTTTCACCTTAAATCATGCCATATACGATTATGATTCCATTTTCTTTAAGTCTCCAAGTCAAAAGTAAAAAGTCAAAAATAATTTATTCAATTTAGGACACAAAATGCCACAGAAGGTCAATTACTAGTTAATATCAATCAATTAAGGCCTATATGGAGCCAGAAGATGTCTCCTTATCTTTTGGGCTCTACTAGCGTTTCGGGACAAAACACAGACAATCTGGCAAGCGCTGAGAAGAAACGCCGGAACAAACTCAGTCACCACTAGCTGCCACAAAAATGATACAAATCAAATAAACAGGTAAATACATCAGTTTGGTGCAGGCTGGACTGTCCATACATTCTCAGACTTGTCATTAAGATAGTCTTAAATTTTATAATACCCCTTCAACATTAGGGTAGTTTGACATGAAGCTTATATTTAAAGTTATCTCGATAACATAAAAAGCTATATTATTGAAAAATTTGACACAATTTCCTATACATATATTCAATACAGCAAATACACACATCAAAAGTGTCTAGGGATCAAGCATATTTATTTCGGACTCTTGAGATTGAGATGTTTCGTGTGCTTTTCTGATGAGTCTCGTTTTGGTATGAGACCGGATACAAGACGTATACGACACTGGAGAACCCCTGGACGCCAACAGCGATTAAAATCCTGCCAGGAAGTCCATCCTTATAGTGGTGGAACCATCATGCTATGGGCGGGTATTTGGATCGGCGGAAGAACTGATTTGAATCGGATCAGAGGCAACCTCAACGCTCAAATTTATGCTGAGACGATTGTATCAGACGTCATCGTTCCTCTATAAGTGCAAATCGGTCCCTTAATTCAGTTAATGCATGATAATGCACGACCGCACACCGCAAGAGTTGTAAGACAGACTCTCGCCGCAGCTAACATCAATGTCCTGCCCTGGCCTGCTCAGTCGCCAGACTTGAACCCGATTGAACATGCATGGGATATGCTACAGAGAAGAGCTCTGCCGAATATGGAGGGTATCCAGTCGCAAGAAGACCTTCTTTTGTTGTTGCAACGAACATGGGCGGCCATTCCACAGCGTGATTTGGATGAACTCATTTTGAGTATGCCAAACCGATGTTCTTGTGTTGTTAGTGTTCGCAGTAGAAACACGGATTATTAATTGTTTAAGTTACCTAATAAAATTTAAAAGAAAACTGTTATTTCAGTCTTTTTTCGAACTTTAATGTTAGTGGTTCAAATGTCAAAAATCCCTTATTAGAAAAATGGCAAATTTATTTATTAATGCAAAGGTGACTTGGTTTATCGTTACTGTAGACAAACAAAAACACTTTATTTGATGAATCCTTAAAGAAAATTTTAATTAATATCAATCTGGAGAAAAGTTGTTGCAAAAATATATGTTGATCCCTAGACACTTTTGATGTGTGTACATCGTTATTTTTACTCCACAGCGATAGATCTATGCTGTCTGGTAAATATTTTGAGGATATGCTCTTCGTACATTTCAGCTTTTACTTTTAGAAAAAAACTGTATAACTCACATTCCGTTGTCCTGAATAGTTAATGAACACGTCCTTTAATAGATTCATTTAGATAAGGCGCATTTACTTCGCAATGGTTCAGTGAGGTGGCACTATTATCACACTGTCACGTCTACCCTACTCTTAGGTTTGTTATCCACCAACCCATACATAGCCTAGATGTAAGACAAGTTTTCATGAAGAACAGAGGAAAATGTTAGATGGATCAGCATTTATGTCAATTTTTTTTGAGGATGCCTATTCAAGACGAATGTTTTTGTTGCCTTGAAAAGTATATTAATATTATTTTATTCAAACGTATGTAACCAATTTCTTTTTAAAATCTTTGATCGGAATACTTAGTTGTGGCATGTATTTTTGACCTTCTTCTTTTATTTTGTCGTGGTTGACATGAAGGCATTTTATACTTACAAGATCACGAAAATCAGGATAGATTGTAACGGGATTGCTACCATAAAGGGACTACAGCGCGTCTAGGTAAACAATGCGGTGTCTTATTCCATTGTAATAAGGGCTAGTTTGCAACAAAAGTGGGTAAACTGATGTGCTGGCGACTGTACCTTACTTTCGAATTCCCGATATATCAGCATTGTTGCAAGTGCCATGGTCACGACATAATTTGAAGCATAAAATTAGACGATGAGAGAATGAGGTTATTGAAACATTTTAATTTTGCGATTCATGCGTGACTAGCATTACAACACCATAGTCTGTTTCAAGGTAAAATACCACAAAATTTTGTTGACAGCATATGTAACTTTGTTTTTCATAGTGTTTGTATGAATAACAAAATAACGTTTGCGGTTGTTGAAAATGTACTCTATCTCAAAAACTACTCTTTCAATCTTGTTGAAACCAATTTTCGTTGAAAGTATTTGTAAAGATCTAATTTGATTTACACTCTCTCATTTTAAAAGATAGATGGGGGGGGGGGGGACGCCAATTTTATCACTTTGCAAGCGTCTATCTCTTAACATTATCTCTTTTCTCAAAAAGTCTAATGTTATAAACGTAAAACTTTTAGAGAAAATGTTTTTTGGAACTGGAAATTTAGTGGCAAACAACCCCAACCTTCGCTTAGCAATTACAGAGAATAGAGTTTCTATACAAGATTGCCACACATAAGATCACACGTGTTATATTTTTGAGTGGCTACGATCTTACCTATTTCATACACTTACATAAGAGGTTATCATACTGTTACCGTGGTAACAATATAAATATTCTCTTTGGCTTCGATAAAACTAAAAAATAAAAAAAAACGAAATAATATACGAGGGTCAAACTGAAAGTTCTTAGAAAATCAAAAACTGATTACATTAGCCAGTTATTAGTTTTATTATATCTTTTCAAAATATTGTCCATTGACGTCAATACACCGCTGCATGCGATGGAACCACTGGGAAAAGCACTTTGCCCACTCGTCCTTAGGGGTCTCTTCAATGGCATCGCGATACGCAGCCACCGCTTCTTCAGCATTCATAAACCGCTTTCCTTTAAGTTTTTCTTTAATTTTTGGAAATAAATAAAAATCACAAGGCGCGAGGTCGGGGCTATACGGCGGGTGACCCAGTAATTCAACGTTTGATGTCGCCAAATAGTCGATCGTTCGCTTGGCGGTGTGCGACGAGGCGTTGTCGTGGTGAAGGAGGATCCTACTGCGAGGTCGTTTCTCTCGAACTTTTTCCAAGACAAGTGGCAAACAATTGGTAGTGTACCATTCTGCAGAAACTGTTTTTTGATCCTCTAACACAATTGTTGCGAAATGACCTATCCTTCCAAAGAACGAGGCCACCATTTTTTTTCCCGCACTTCGATCTCTCTTCACTTTAGTTGGCAACTCCTCGAAAGGAAACACCCACTGCGCAGATTGTCTTTTGGTTTCAGGATCATAACAGTAAATCCAGCTTTCGTCACCTGTTAGTATGTCGAACACAGCATTTGAGTCACCTCCGTTAAATCTTTCAATCATTTTACGGCACCAATCCACACGATGGAGTTTTTGAGCCTTAGTCAAATTATGAGGTATCCACCGGGCGCAAAGCTTCCTGACCGCTAAATGTTCGTGGAGGATTTTGTGCACTTGACTCATACCGATGCCTAAGCTTGTCCGAATCTGCTGATAGGTCACTCTTTTGTCAGTCTCTATCATACGCCGCACAACACAGATGTTATTTTCAGTCGTCGCCGTAGAAGGCCGTCCCTCACGTACATCATCAGTGAGATTAGTGCGACCACGTTTAAACTCATTAAACCAGTTGTAAACAGTCGCACGAGATTGGGCTTCATCGTGAAAGGCCAATCGTAGTCTATCATAACTTTCTTGTTGACTTAAATGACATAGAAAGTCATAAAAAATCATTGCACGAAAATTTTCTCGTGTTAAATTCATGTTGACGTGACACAGACAATTTTCAATTTGCCGCCAAATCGTAAAACAAATGACAAATGAATGAAATATATACTCAGTAATATTGGCAAAGAGTTCTATTTTCAAATTTTAGAATATTTTTTTTATTATATTGTTTATAAGTGGCCAGTTCTAAGAACTTTCAGTTTGACCCTCGTAGTATCTTGGAAAACATCATGTCGCACCCTCAGAATGAAAGTGACGATCCAAAAAATGAATTTTGTGGTAAATGAGCAAAAAAGACTTCTGAAAGTTATAATATTGAACTTGTCTCGTCCGTGTTCGGTGGCATACGATTGATTTTTATTAGATTTATGAATTACCTACCTACCTATAAAATATGTAAAAAAAAACTGTCCGATCCGAAAGAGTCATAAAGTTACTTCAATAACATAACCAAAACAAGTATTAACATAACGTATTTCATTATTATTTTTTTGATTGATTTTCAAAGTCAACAAGATTAGCACCTACACTCGAGAGCAATGAATCCGGGTCACTTAAAGAATCCTTAAAATCTCGGAAACTAAAAATGCTAGGTTAATGCAATAAATCGTATTTAATAGACAATGTAATACTCCTTAAATGAAAGTAAAAAAATATGAGTCACCATACATTTTATTAACACAAAATTACATAAAGAAAAAAACTGCTGATCTCTCCTTAAAACAAAAATAGGAAACATGAAATTTTTGAACTTTATTACGATTTTCTTGAATTTTAATACTTCGTATTGCCTCCTCGTGCTTCCATTACTGCGTTTACGCGGTTTGGCATGCTGTACACCAAGTTCCTTATACGATTTTGGGGAATATTCTCCTATTCCTCTGTGAGAGCAATTTTGAGCTCACGAAGCGTGATTGGGGGAGGGTTTCGTTGTTTTACGCATCTGCCTAGCTCGTCCCAAGCATGATCGATCGGGTTGATATCCGGGCTGCGCGCTGGCTACTCCATACGAGTAATGTTCATCTCTTGAAGGTAGTCATTCACAATCCTACCTGTATGAGGTCGGGCATTGTCATGCATAAATATAGCATCCTCACCTAAATTGACCTTAAATGGACATACGTGATCATTGAGGATTTAACAATAGTTTGTCGACTGCAAATATAACTTTGAAAATGTGCTATATCTCTAAAACTACTCATTCGATCTCGTTCAAACCAATTTTCGTTGAAAGTATTAATTAAGATCTACATCATATATTTTTTTCAAAATTTACACTTGCTTGGTTTAGAAGTTAGATGGGGGGGACGCCCAGTTTATTTAGTTTGGAAGCGTCTAGCTATGAAACGTTAGACTTTAAAATAAAACCTCGTTTTAAAAACCTCAATGTCATTTTAAAAGACCTATCCATAGACATACACGCATAGGTTTGACTAAAAATTTTTTTTTTGATTTTAGTTTCATATATGGGACCCCCCATTTTAATGTCATTATTTTTTATTTTTTGTATGAGAATCGGTAAGCGGTTAACAGGATACATCTTCCTACAAAATTTCAACAGTGTAATGCTTATAGTTACATAATAAAACGGCTGTGACATACGGACGGACAGACAAACAGACAGACAGACAGACTTGACGAAACTATAAGGTTTCCGTTTTTTGCCATTCGCCTACGGAACCCTAAAAAGAAGGGTATTTAAGGTAACCCTTGGGTATTTTTTTTTCTAATATTTTATGGAAATGATTACACAAATAGAAGCTTACCTCGATACCTAATAACCCCTTAATGGGTCGGACAGGTTTTTTTTACACACTGTATATGTGTATATTATACCATTATACAATTTTGATTTGACACATATATAACATTTAACAATTGATTTTGGTATTGGCCTGTACTTTTTCAATTTCGATGTTCAAAATACATTCTTCATACAAAATATTTCATAACAGTAAATTATCAGGTAATAGCAAATGTATTTGATTTTTTTCCAATAAAAATATTGGTTCCATAGCGAAAACATAATGCTCGTACATAAAATAAAGCCATAGACGGTTTTTCCAAGGTTTTAATATTATCTAGTCCAGTCAGGGCATCATAATAAGAAAATTCAAATGAAGCTGAGCTATGAATTTGCATATGTCGGCAGTTTTAATGTGTTGCGAGACTTGTTTTCGCCGTATACAAGGCCCGGTGCTCAATACATTTGTACATTATTACCAGCGGTTTAAGGCTGCATGAATACGCGTAAAATCTAATAACACAGACATCAGACATTGATGTCTGTGTATTGTGACAGTTGATTCTCTTGTCTTCTTGCACTCTCAAAGGTTGAAGCAAATCTTCCCATCCGGCACGGGAACAGCATGAAGCGTGTGGTATAGGCATACGCCCGAAAGCGTAAGACTCGGGGTTTGATTCCTCGTCTATCGCACAGCCAAAGTTGCTTATGAGTATTACAAGTGCGATTTATAGTAGCAAATATATTTAACGAAAATTGGTTTGGACGGGATCGAGCTAGTAGATATAGATTGTAGATTTGAGATATAGTACATTTTTAACAACTTCAAACATAACTTTGTTCTTAATACCTACAAACACTATGCAAAATAAAGTTATAGGTATTTGCTGTCAACAATATATTGTGGTAGTTTAGCTAAGTGGAAGTAAGTGGGTTCCCTAATTTAGTAAAAGTAGGCACGGAACCCTCAGTGTGCGAGTCCGACTCGCACTTGGCCGGTTTTTTATCACTTTGTATTCCAAGGTAAACATTAATTTTATGAGCAAATTCGATAAATTGTAGCAGTAATTTAATGGTTCACAAAAGTAGCCACAATGTTTACAATGTCTATAGATTCCCCGGCCGGTATTGAATCACTTGAGAATTAGGGGACTTTAAATAAAGGGAGGTCGGGCTTAATCTGAGGGCGTCCGTTAAATGTCTTATATAAATATTTCTGAAACAAAACAAAGCTTTTTGGTGTTGGTGCACGTAAAAGTATATATTTCGTAGCGGTGCCTTTTCAGTGCCTACGGGTATTTTTTTCGCCTATTAAGGGGCTCCCCGAATTTTTAACGCGCACACTAGCGCTACTTTGCTAGAAAAATCATAACTCGTTAAATAAAAGACCAATCGAAAATCTGGTAAACACGATTGTAGTACAGGTTCTTTAGTTTATTTAGTACGTTTAAATTGTATCAAAAGTAGTTTACTGTAATTAAAGTTAGAACAACTGCTGAATATAGCCTTTTTTGGCACTTTTACAACTGCAACTTTAGATAACTCAGTTTTATTGAACTTAAACATTGTATCTAAACCACATTACCAGAGCTACAATCGCATCAATCAGATTTTTGATTGGTCTTTTATTTAACGAGTTATGATTTTTCGACTAAAGTGGCGCTAGTGTGCGCGTTAAAAATTCGAGGTGCCTCTTAAGCAAATGGGAACGATTACCTAAAACACTTATGTAATGTTATAAGATTTTATGCCGAAAGTTCAAATGAGCGTTTGTTCTTGTTAACGAAAATGTTAAATACCACAAGGTAGATGAATAAAACAAAAATGTAATAATTGGATGGATAATTTATTACAAATTACAAAGACATTGTTCAACTGGTTACAGGTTTTTAGGGTTCCGTAGCCGAATGGCAAAAAACGGAACCCTTATAGTTTCGTCAAGTCTGTCTGTCTGTCTGTCTGTCTGTCTGTCTGTCTGTCTGTCTGTCCGTCCGTATGTCACAGCCATTTTATTCTGTAACTATAAGCATCACACTGATGAAATTTGGTAAAAAGATGTATCCTGTTAACCGCTTGCCGATTCTCATACAAAAATTAAAAAATAATGAGATTTAAGGGGGGGGCTCCCATACATGAAACTAAAACCAAAAAAAAATTTTTTAGTCAAACCTATGCATGTGGGGTGTCTATAGATAGGTCTTTTGAAATGACATAGAGGTTTCTTAAACCATTTTCTTTTAAAGTCTAACGTTTCTTAGCTAGACGCTTCCAAAGTGATAAAATGGGCGTCCCCCCCCCCCCCCCCCCCCATCTAATTTCTAAACCAAGCAAGTGTAAATTTTGAAAAAAATGTGTAATGTAGATCGTAACATATACTTTCAACGAAAATTGGTTCGGACGGGATCGAACTAGAAGTTTTTGAGATATAGCACATTTTCAAAAACCGCAAACATAACTTTGTACTTCATACAAACACTATGAAAAACAAAGTTATATTTGTAGTCAACAAAATATTGTGGTATTTTACTAAGTAGAAGTAAGTGGATTGCCTTATGTAGTTAAAGTTGGCACGGAACCCTCAGTGCGCGAGTCCGACTCGCACTTGGCCGGTTTTTATTTAACATTAGCGGTCCTGTGCGACTGAGTTTGCGTCGCAGCGTGATGTTTTATAGCTTAAAGCCTTTCTCTTTAAATAAGCTATCCAACACAAAATATTAAAGCTAATAACCAGCAGAAGGGCATAGATTACTTTTTCCCCGTTGGACGGGGTCAGGGCTGGGGTGGGTCAGGGAAGGGTGAAACGGTGGAGAAAGCTCAGAACCAGGAGAAAGACTTAGGATACTTATCATCCCGTTCGGCAGGGTGGGCTGGGGGGCAAAACAATTTTCGCTGGGACCGTTTAACTTTTAAAATTATGGGGCTGGGCGGGACGGGGCCGGGGTGTGTCGGGGCTGGGGGTGAAACTTTAGGATAATAGGTTTGCCGCTTGGTATGTGTAGTGTAGGCTAGTAGTGTAGTAGGTACTTAGCTGCAGGTACGGCTAAGAATGACGTAGACAGTTAGAAGTGGCCGATCTGGAAGTCCTTAAACAGGCTTCGGACTCAGGTTGGCCGAAGTAAGGAGAACATGGCCAGGTGGGGTTTTTCGGCAAGATCCGATGTGGACTGTGTTTGCGGTGCAGTGCAAACTATGGCACACTTAACATCGTGCCCGGCGTGCCCCGACACCTGCACGCCAGCGGATTTAATGAACTGCAGTCGATCCGCAATACAAGTGGCTGAATTCTGGGCTGCAACGATCTAATTCCTCGGGTTTCATCGACACGCTAAGAAGAAGAAGTTAGAAGTTCCACAGTTTTATTCCACACACAAAAGTACAGGAAATATCACACATACAAGTCTATAGCACCGCCAGGCCCCGGCAGAAGGGGCAGACCCAAAAAGGGCTGGCTTGATGTCGTGAAAGACGATATGCGTGCCAATCAACTGTCCACAGAGGATGCCCAAGACCGTGCAAAGTGGAGACGGAAAAGTAGGAAGGCGGACCCCGGGCGTCACCGCACGCAACTGGGATTAACGCCGGGATGATGATGATGACAAGTCTATAGCACAGAAAGAAGAAGGAGAAGCGACAGTAGCGAGGATATAGCGAATAGACAGAAATTAGTTAACGCGCACAACACAACGGATTGGTAGGTAGTTCGAAGCGAAGCCGGGGAGCGCAAGCGACGTGCGTTCCGTGTCGGATAATGATTCTGACTGGCGGGGGGCGGCACCGATGCGCCTACGCCGCGCGGTGTTCGCTATGCGTATAGATAAGTGTACGTTTGCGCGTTTCCATTCTACGTGACGGCGGCCAGCTGATTCTCGGCGTATGACGGTACGGTAAGTATGCATGTTGTGTAAATGTAGATAATGAGTAAATGTTAGTGTATTTAGTATGATATATAACTAGTTACTTTTATGTATTATTTATTGTTATATACTTTTGTATTTAATTTAATATGTATCAATTATATACTATGTATTTAAGTAAGTTTATGTAATCTGTGTGTGTATTTATTATTATGTGACATATTATGTAAATAGTATGTAGTATGTGGGGAAGCCCACAAAACAATGTTCGCTGGTTCCGCTAGTTAAGTATAGATTTAAGCGGACGAAGTCGCGCTGAATCAAATCAATTGTTAGCAACATGTTTTGCTGTAACCGCCCCATATGACACATTTTGTACACAAACATTATTGTAGCTTATAAACATGAACGTATCGTTTGGCCAGCTTATGATTACACTTACGAGACGGGATGTTGTCATAACACACTCTTGTTTTACTCGACACTATAATTTGCAGTGGATTTATTAGAGTGCACCAACCAATTCTCAATCGTATGTCGAGGATATAAGCCTGATTTTTGGTTAACGACGCGCTGGGCTGTGACATAAGAAATTAATGGTTCCGTAACATATTTGTCTCGCAACAAGTAATTTGCTGTGGGATAAATTCGCAAAACATGCTGCAGCAAATGATAAGTGACCTTCATGCCAGAGAATAGGTACTAAAATCGAATGCGGCTGAACGTGAACCGTACGTTGTTGACATGTTTTTTAAAAGTAATTCGTTATACCAATTATATGAAACACGGAAATTTGGTGCCAAGTTAGACGCGAACGTGACAAAATATATTTAACACTTTAGTAGCGATCACCTGCGACTCGTAGGTACATAATTTTCCATCACCTATTTGACCCCTTTCAAAGATGATTTCTGGACTGCGATTCTCGAGTCTATCAAACTTTTTTGTGGTTAGGTATTTGATTCCGTTTTATATAAAATATCAAGTATCATATCCAAACGTTAAACAATATGTAACAAAAGAAATCTAAATAAATAAAAAATCGTGACCCTGAGCAATCAAGAATTAGAATTTTTTGGACAAAGTTAGTTCGATCGAAGAACAAAAATTCTATGTTCTTTCTCGCAGCTCGAAACTATATCTTTACAAATTTTCCTTCAAATCTGAGTACCGGTTTAACCGTGAAGAAGTAAGTCACAACCTTTTAAACCTATACTATTATGTATTATAAAGCTGAAGAGTATGTTTGTATATTTGAACGCGCTAACCTCGGGAACTATAGGACAGAATTGAATAATTATTATTATATTTATAAACCACAAGATTCTATACCTCCAGCTTTAATCTAAATTCATGTTACGGTGCGTCTACCTAAAATTAAATAATCGCTCGCAAAGTTTCAATTTCCTTTTGTGAAAGCTTCCGAGCCAAAGTTAACAGTCCTTAATTTGAGCTGTCAGTTAATATATTATGACCTTTTATTTATTTGCTACCAAAGAATGAACAATGGGTTGTTATTATTAATCGTTGTTATTGCAAAGGGATTCGGAACAGTGGAATTTAATCAAACAATATTAAAGGGAACGAGTCCGCTTACCATTAGTTAACGTCTGTTTGTTTTAATTGAAGTCAAACGTTAGGTCAGAGTGTGAAAAGCAGATTTAGAACGAAGTACATACTAAATTGATTATAGCTAATTTAAAAGTGAAGTTATTGGTATCTTCGATTGGTACTGTTAAAAATAACAGCAAAATAAAATTCGAAGAAAACTGCCAAACACAGAACAATGGAATTTGCATATTGCAAATAAAATGCCATCGGTCAGAATTGAGGAAACCAGCGGGCGTAGTCTGCAGTATTTTTTTTTTGTCATTCTGCGTAGACATTTTCAATTTTCAGACTTTAACTTACGTAGCTATATGTTTAATAGATCTCAAATAATATTTGTAGTGTTTACAGTTTCATTCGAAAATTTTGGTCAATCAATAAATACCTACATGAAAACACCAATTTGGGCTTATTATTTTAAACGCGAAATTTAAAAAAAAATGCTTCAGACCACGCCCGTAGGACTTAGACAATTAATTGTATCTGGAACGCCGGAAGAACATCTTTCACTAAAATTTTAAAAAAAAATTGAGTGAATCATAAAAAAACAGATTAAATATAATATTTAAAACCGTTACAAAAATATTTTTTAAATTTTCAGATATTCGGATGTACAAACTTTCTAGTTGCTGCCATTTTTATTTGAATATTAAATGGCATATCGCTTTTATAATAATAACTCCTTTCTACTTCCCCATCGTATTTTTTGTAAAAAACGCAACCAAAACGCTTGATATATTGAACGAGTAAAATTGCCAATTCTAAAATTGGAACCGCTTGAGAAGTCGATAGGAGATTACTGGGAGTTGATAGGAGGCTAATGAACGAATTGGTTTATTGGATTGAATCACATCATACTGTCAATTCCATTAATGCCCCAGCTCAGCAATGAGACTTGTACAAAATATAGTTAAACCCCGCTAGCACGATTCTGCCGGGAACCAGCCGAAAACGCGTTATAAGCGGGAAAACGTTATAAACCTAAAAAAAGAGGTTTGAACACGTAATTTACATGTCAGAATCGACATAAATATGTATTACTGAACTGGAGTTATAAAAATAAAATGTAATAAAGAATACGTTGCATCATAGAATAATATTTTTTTGTTTTTCCAATCTTCGAAAAACTTCACGATTTTTGATTTACCGTCGATTTTAGCAACGTCAGATAAGGAATATTCATAGAATACAATACGAAATACATTTTAAAATCAAAACTAAATTAGCATAAAACGGCCAATTTTAAAATGACATTTACATGAGTGATCACTAAAAATAAATGATGTTTTCAAATAAGCGTTTTGTATTTTATTATACGAATACTTCTTACCTGCCGTTGGAAAAAAAGGCCTAAGCGGGCAGACGAATCGTATGAAGCGGGGAATAATTGTATGAAAATGTACCCCAAGTTGTAGTGACTGACGTTAATCAGAGTTATATAAGGAAAACCGTATAAGCGGGGACTTACTTTCAGGGATCTTATGTCGTATGTCAGGGATATAATGGTAACAAAAACCGGAGACTTAGTAGTATGGCTAAATTTTTTTCTGAAATAAAGCGAATGCCCATACTCACTCTATTATTACGACCTTTGCAAAGCATGCACCTTTTCCAAAAATTTTCAACTTTTTAGGGTTCCGTAGCCGAATGGCAAAAAACGTAACGCTAATAGTTTCGTCAAGTTTGTCTGTCTGTGTGTACGTCTGTCTGTCCGTCCGTATGTCACAGCCACTTTATTTTTTAATTATAAGCATCAAACTGTCGAAACTTGGTAGGAAGATGTATCCTGTTATCCGCTTTACGATTCTTATACCAAAAATAAAAAATAAAGATATTAAATGGAGGGCTCCCATAAATGAAACTAAACCCGAAAAACCTATACGTGTGGGCGGTGTAGGGGTGTCTTTTAAAATGACATGCAGGTCCTTAAAACCATTTTCTTCGAAAGTCTAATGTTTGATAGGTAGACGCTTCTAAAGTGGTAAAATGGGTGTCCCTCACCCTTCCCCCCTCTAAATTCTAAACAAAGCGAGGTTACATTTTGAAGAACATGTAATGAAGATCTTAACAAATACTTCCAACGAAAATAGGTTTGGACTGGATAGATCTAGTAGTTTTTTAGATATAGTAAATTTTCAACAACCACAAACATAACTTTTATCTTCATACAAACACTATGATAAACAAAGTTATGTTTGCTGTCAACAAAGTATGGTGGTATTTTAGCTCAGTGGAAGTAAGCGAACCCTCAGTGCGCGAGTCCGACTTGCACTTGGCCGGTTTTTAAACCCATCCTTTAAAGCAAATTCAGTGACAACGTACCTAATAGATTGATGTAGGTATTTCATCACTTTGAAAGTTGCTTTCAACCAAAAGGAAACTTCCTCCCTAGATAATTTACGGATGTCAATGCGGAAAATCGGAAAAGGCAAATATTTACCCCATACCCAGCTAATGTAACTTAAAGTTAAACTCAAACTTATATTACGGTATGTTTCTCAAACAAAAACAGTGAAGTCTGTGCCCTGAGCGCTCAGAGTTCTTCCGAGTTGTGCCGATCCGTCCCGAATCGCTCCGAAGATCATTGAGGGCTGCTCGTTTGCAGAGATTTATTTTATCCTTCGTGAATAATTCAGATTTGTAACTTTCAACATTTGCTTTTATGGGAAATACCTAAAAAGCTCGTTTGTATTTAAAATCTAAATCGTGCTCTAAATTACGGTGCTCAATAGGGACGAAATAATCGATTTTAATTTGAAATATATATTTCAGGTCGGATTGCTAGATCCCGGATTAAATACGTCTCTATGTCAAAACACTTAGAATGTGTTTATTTTAACTTTACTGCACTTTAGGTTATGCAATTTGCCTACTTAATACCTTAAAGCAATCTTGATTTCAGTGCTGTAAATTCATTTGATATTGACATCCCCGATAATCATAAATTAACTACAACAAGTTTATTTTTCATTCTGAAAATTAATCCCTTAAATATGATAGACATCAAAGCCCTACATTCAAAACTTCCTTTACACAGAACATCCTGAAACATGTTCAGTGTTCCAGCATTGCAGAAGTTAGTTCCCGCTGAATATATTTAACACATCTCGTTAGGCACTAACAATTGCAAGCTAAACAATGCGGTGTGGTATCTTATCATATGCATTTGATACTAGTGATCCCCCGTGTTTGGAGATTGCTACCTTTCCTCCCATTGCAGTGTTATATTTCATATTATAGCATAAAGCCTTCCTCGATAATTAAGCTATTCAATACAAAAATATTTTTCATATAATCAATAAATAATAATAATAAATATCCTTTGGACATTCCCACACATCGCCATCTAGTCCCAAAGTAAGCTACTCAAAGCTTGTGTTATGGGTACCAGACAACGGATATAATACTTAAATACTTTTTGTTTGTAAATACATACATGATATACATAGAAACACCCAGACCAATACAAACAGACATGTTCATGCACACAAATGTTTGTATTGTGCGGGGATCGAACCCGCACCTGCTGCGTAGTAGGCGATTTCTCGACCACTACACCAGACGGGTCGTCCATCATATCAGTCCAGGATTTCCTGAGATTAGTGCAAACAAATAAACAAAGTGTTAAAAGAAATGTTCCACTGCTTATAACTCTAGAACGGCTGGACTGATTTGGCTAAAAATTAGTGGGAAGGTAGCTTAAAATAAGGAGAAGGTCTTAAGATAATTTATATCCTGTTTGACGGGGCCGGGGCAGGGGTGAAAGGGGCAGGGACGAAATGGTGAGAATGTAGCTTAAACCAGAAGAAGGACATATAAAGTATCCTATATACTTTATATCCCGTTCAACGGGGACGGGGGGCGGGACGGGGCCGACGCAAAGCTATTTTCGCTGGGACCGCTTAACATTTGGAATTACGGGGCTGGGCAGGACGGGGCTGGGGAAGAAACAAAGTTCGATGGGTCAGCTAGTATTATTATAGACGTTAAGATAAAGGTTACTTATCAACAAAAACGCGTAGTCCAGTACAATTTGTACAACCGCTAAATACATATAACTTTTATCGTATTGTAAAATTGAAAACAAAAAAAAAGTAAAAACAAAAGTATTTTCCACTTGTATTTTGTAGATAAACATCTTTTGAGAAGTCAAAACAACACTAAGCGCTGTTATCCGATAACTAGATCAATACTACATAGTTTTAAAAACTTATATTAAAAATAGGTAAACAGGCAAAGGTTATTATAATAATTAAGCGTCAATAACTATACATTTCGTTGACGAGTGTAGTTATTCGATATCCGAATGAAACCACAGCTGAGAATGACTCAAATACACGCGCAATTCAAACAATGTATTTATTAACAGGTTTATATTTAATTCCCAAATAACTGGTGTGAAAACGATACTTGAATGCGAAAATATTCTGATAAAATTGTTAATTTGTATTCAGGCCCAATGTAGTGCCACTTCATTTTGTATCACAATATATTAAGTGCGTGTTTGTACATTATGAAACCAGCTACTCTACTATTTGCATTTTAATATTGAAACCAAATAAGATATTTTGTGATAAATGTCTATGTAGAAGAGACATTTCAAGATTGGTCAAGTGAGGACTGGACATAAGAAAATAATGCCAAAACCTTAAAACGCGTGCTGGAACAGTTTATATTATGATTTTAAACAAAAATCGGCGGCAAAGAAACGGCTCTTTTATCACTGTCTGTCTGATAAAAAAGTAAAGTTCGTATGTGAAATAAAGTTCCTTAAATCTTATTGGGCTCGCTTAAACCTTGCTTGTGTTTTAGGATAATGCCGTCCTTTTCACTAGAAAGGTCATGCTGGCACGATGGACAGAGACGGGTAAATTCGAAAATACAGATCAAATATCACTCAGTAGGCCTCTTAAACCAGAACTCACTCGTATTTCAGCTATGAAGTGATGAACGATTGTAACCCATTTGTAAAAAAGAAATGCTTTCACAATCCGTATCCTAAGAGAGGTAAAAGTCAATGGCTTTTTAGGGTTCCGTAGCCGAATAGCAAAAAACGGAACTCTTATAGTTTCGTCAAGTCTGTCTGTCTGTCGGTCTGTCCGTCCGTATGTCACAGCCACTTTATTCTGTAACTATAAGCATCACACTGTTGAAATTTGATAAGAAGATGTATCCTGTTAATCGCTTTACGATTCTTATATAAAAAATAAAAAAGTAATAATATTTAAGGGTGGCTCCCATACAGAATACTAAAACCGTTTTTTTTTTGTCAAACCTATGCGTGTGGGTGTCGATGGATAGGTAGGTCTTTTAAAATGACATCGATGTTCCTAAAACTATTTTCTTTTAAACTCTAACGTGTGACAGATAGACGTTTCCAAAGCGCTAAAATTAGGTATATATAATGTTTTAACGAAAATTCGAGGTTTTGAGATACGAGTAAAGCACATTTTCAACAACCGCAAACACAACTTTGTTCTTCATACAAACGCTATGAAAAACAAAGTTATATTTGCCGTCAACAAAATAGTGTTGCATTTTAGCTAAGTGGAAGTAAGTGGATTTCCTAATTTAGTTAAAATTGTCACGGAACCCTCAGTGCGCAAGTCCGACTCGCACTTAGCCGGTCTTTTATTTTGTCGGATAAGCGAGTCAAAATGACTTTGGCAGCCATTAACAAACTGACGGCAAGCCGACAACATGGCCTGGATAGCGACCGCCATCGCTTGGCCGCTTCGACATCTTTTTTTTCAAAATTCTTAATTGCACTGACAAAACTAAAGTACAAACTGCGGACTTAATTCTTAAAGCATTCTCTACCAGTCAACCATTGGGTGAAACAGAAACGATTGAGGCGGCGTAAAATTACACATAAAAGCAACAATTTAAATTTAAACTATTAATATACTTACATAAATAATAAATAAACCTACTTAAACATACTTGATGATGGATGGCTCTCCTCCCAGACGTAACATTTGACGGTGAAACCCTTACCTGGTGTTAACATGGGCTCTTGCATGACCATGACTTTCGAAGCCTAATTTGTTTTATTCCAGTTGCGAAAGGGACAGAGAGTCCCAGATTAATTGTACGTGTACTCATGGGAGGGCTTAGGCCGAGTCTTGCGAATTTGTCGTTTGGCGTCGAGATTTTCAAACCGGACTCGTACGTAATCTTCCGAACTCGAGTTGACAGCAGTTTGCCATTCAGTGTCGGAAGTCTCGACATAGTTCCGTGTAAAACCACCAGGAGGCGCTCGAAAAATGCTGAGACAAAATTGGTGTTTTCGTGTATTTATTTGAATGATGCTTAAAAAACTACAAATATTTTTTAAGATTTATTAAAGATACGTAAGTTAAAATGATGTTTGATGAATTAGAAAATCATAAAATTGAAATTGTCGACGCGAAATGTCAAAAATGATGCATCAGACTTCGCCCGCAGTCTGTGTGGCTAGCCTCTCTCACGAGTCACTTGTACTTATTAGTATCATGAACCTCATTACTCTGGCTATTTACTTGACGACCTCCGTGGTGTAGTAGCTAAGCACGCTGGTATGGTATCAAGGCGTCGCCGCTCTGAGGTCCCGGGTTCGATTCCCGGTCGGGTCAATATAGAAATCAAAATTTTCAATATTGCCTCGGGTCGGGGTGTTGTGGTACCACCGTTGTATCTGATTTCCGTAACACAAGTGCATTAGTTGCTTACTTTGGAATCACAACCATGTATGTGACTATATAAATAAATAAATAAATATCCTTTGGACATTCCCACACATCGCCATCTAGTCCCAAAGTAAGCTAGTCAAAGCTTGTGTTATGGGTGTCAGACAACGGATATAATACTTAAATACTTTTTGTTTGTAAATACATACATAATATACATAGAAAACACCCAGACCAATACAAACAGACATGTTCATGCACACAAATGTTTGTACTGTGCGGGGATCGAACCCGCACCCGCTGCGTAGTAGGCGATTTCTCGACCACTACACCAGACGGATCGTTGACTAGTGTCCAATATTTATTTATTTACAGATGTTTCAGTCCAGACATTAAGAACTGCGAGTGCTTCGAATCGCAAGCATTTGTTTTGTAACGAAACTACCTCCATTGATGTGGCAATAAATAGTTTCAAATAAACTGGCGAATTCTTTTACTACGGCTCAATCGTTCGGTTACCTTTGACTGTTTGTGTTAAATGAGCTCGATTTAACTGTTCGGAATGCCCATTCTGGTAATGTTTGTTGTAAACTTTATACTGCTATTGAGCAACCCAAAGTAAAATGACAATAAAATAAACTTTCTTACGCATCTCTACGTGATATTGATTATCTGCGAAATTAACAAAAATGAAAAATATTTTTTCAAATATAGCAATCAGAAATCTGATGTTTCAATACAAAAATAATGACAAATCTCCGGCAGTCTTCTTTAAAAATGATACGCTTTTGTCTGATCCATACAAAGGATTTAATATTTATTATTTGACTTTAAAAAAATAGCATCAACATATTTCCACCATAAAATGCGCTTTTATAAAATATCGTTAATTGTGCTTTGTTTATAGCACAAACGATGGACAAAGATTTTTAAATCTATTATAGAGAGAGAAGGTATTCAGTCTATCAATTGGTCAATAAGTGTGCTGGTTCTAATCTCGGAACGCGAATATATACAAAGCCATTTGAGTCACGAGTCCGACTCTTATATATGAGCTTTTAAATATGCATATACCTTGACAAAACCTAATCTATCTGAGGATAGACTTGAGACCTCGCCTGCACGGGCCAAGGGGGCGCGGGGGGCGAGACTGCGGTGCATGAGTGGCGCAGGCGATGTATCCACACCGCTCGCACCCTTCACGCAATCCGCTCTCGCCTCCCCGCGCGCTCCTAACCCTGCAGGCAGTCTCTTTAAAGCTGTTTATAGTTTTTGACATCAATGTAAAAAAAATCACGTACAATAACTAACACTATTCACTCAAATAGATGGGTTTTTCGATTAGAGTGACCGCGATTGGGCCGTATATTCGGCACTTCTCCCTTCGTTTATTGCTTTTGCAATCGTCATATTTAATTGCCGCTCTTGTGTTTTTTTGACATGTACCTAACGCGTAAAATTGCACAAAAAATATGAAGAAACAGTTTTAATATTATTTCGGACGATAAAAGGTATCTGCTATTTAAAGTTGAATGAGACGAATAACGATAATAAAATTTTCATTTTACGAGTTAGCGAAGTCTGTTACAAATTAATTGTGACACTTGTAACGAAAAATGTGACTAGTTTCGTGGCGAAATGTCTGGCTATCTATATTTTTAAAATAGGTTTAAAGTATTCGCAAGTAAAAGGTACAAGACAAGATGTACTGCGAAAGTGTATGTCGTTGTCCAGTATTGAACTGGAAACCTGCTAAGGTGTCGAAACTTTCTTAATATGCTGCACTTTGTTGTACTTCGGTTCGCAGTGTAATATTTGGTACTTTACGAAGACTGTTTCACTTTCAATTCTGATCGATTCTTTCGGATTTATAAAGTAGGTACTAGGCCACTTAGAAAGTATTGCAAAGAAACATTTTTATTTATGGGAGACTGGCCAGTTAGGATCATTCTCGAAAATATGATTATTTTTGAGTAAAAATAGGTATGATCCATTTTTAAAATTTCCCTCCATTTTTTTTGCGAGCCAATTCAAAGTATCGTGTCTGACGAAAATATGAATCAGCGCCGAGAACATTTTAGAGCTATGCTTTTTTAAGATTTCAAGTGTCGCCTGAAACCGGAAGAATCGTTCAATAGACTTCAAATGCCATTTATGTTTGTTTGAGTGTCCTAATCTCAGAAACTTCTGTTTCGATTTGAAAAGACCTCTTTTTGAGGTTCTATTTGTCCATTAAGGAGCCCTTAAAATTTGTGTGCCACATTAATTGCTACCCAAGCGCTATCAGATTTTTTTTATTGACTTAATCAATATATGCGTTCTATTATCGTTCAGCAGTGACAGTAGGGCAAAGGATACTGCACGACTTTGATAGGTATGATTATGTTTTATTTACGAGGATATACATATAATATGCTAATTCCCTCAGAGTGGGAATACTTCATGAAATACCAAAAGTAAAAGCTCGACTAAACGGAACGACAAATCCTAATTTCAAAGCAATCGTAACTTATCTATTTGATCTCTCATTTGTGTTTTTGGTTGTTTTCACCAGCATGAAAGTACTCGGATTATTATACCGTTACAAGATACGCTTAGCTGGCTCTGAAAAGATCAGACGTATTTTTAACAACGGTTTCCAATTTAGACCGTACCCGGGGGAATACTAGATTAATATTCCCAAAGCGTCCGTATACAGACAGCCGAAAAATTTAATTTGTGAGAAGTAAATCCGGGTAATCGCGTGTATCGGGAACAAAGGCTATTATTAATATACTCTCACCTGGCATGGAGGTAATTTCGAATGGAATTGGCATTTTTGCCAGAACGAACGACGAGCTTTAGAAAGTCGCTTGATTTCGGGATTTAATTATGGAGTCACTCGCTTTGAGTCGAGCGCAAGATTTCTACTGATTTTCCCTCATCATCTAAGGAATTGTTACACTTACGTTTACTGTAAGAGACTGTTAGGTATTCGCTACACTGGACAGAAAAACGCATCGAAATCCCTTACACACTGCGACTTTTAGCATCGATTCAGTCGCGCGTTAATATAGATGCAGTCGCCAAAATTCAGTACATAATTTGTCAATTTCCAGCTTATGCATCGAGACTGTATCTATTCTAACGCGCGTTAGCATCGCGACCGTATCGATGCTGAAAGTAGCGCAGTGTGTGTAAAGGTTGTAATTTTGCGACTGCATCGATGCTAACGCGCGTTAGCATCGAGACTGCATTGCTGCTAAAAGTGGCAGTGTGTAAATGGTCTAAGAGTATTGTGTGAAAGTCAACTATTCGACTGTATTGACTATCCCATACCTACTCGTTACAGACAGTGATTTGTAGATTTAACGCAAAATAAAATTATATCATTGACACTATCAAACTACACGAAACATGACAAGATAAAGAGAAGGTAAAATAATACTTATCACAACTACAGGGTGTTGTTTTGTTCAGCGACAAGCGACTCAAGGATTGTTGTACAAACGATCCTAATGCCAAAAAAATAAAAAACAATTTTCAAACGAAAATAAACCTTACAAAATCATTTCATTATTGCGATACTAGCGAGCGAGTCAAAACTACCAACACGAGGTCACCTCTTCGTAGCTTACTAGCTTCGGCGTAGTATTTCCAAGATACGCGCTAGCTACGCATAATGGTGCCAGTTTCCCCGTTCAATGTTGTGAAGAGGTGTTTTCTTTTATAAATCTTGCATATAATTTAAAGAAAATATTTTCAATAAGCATAGCTCATTTTATTATCCCTGAGTCGGATGTCACTGACCAAAAGAACAACCTCTTTTATGTCGCATGCGCCATTATAAACTTAAACGAGCGATTTCAAAAATAGAGCTCCTGGAAGCTTTTACGAAATTGCGAGCACTTTTGAGAGGTACTTCGATTCTGTTCATACGATAGAAGCGTGTACCAACCTTAAAAATCTTAGCAAGTGCAGCATTTAGGGTTCCGTAGCCGAATGGCAAAAAACGGAACCCTTATAGTTTCGTCAAGTCTGTCTGTCTGTCTGTCTGTCTGTCCGTCCGTATGTCACAGCCATTTTATTCTGTAACTATAAGCACTACACTGTTGAAATTTGGTAGCAAGATGTATCCTGTTAACCGCTTACCGATTCTCATACAAAATATAAAAAATAATGACATTTTAGGGGGGGCTCCCATACATGAAACTAAAACCACAAAAATTTTTTTTTTAGTTAAACCTATGCGTGTGGGATGTCTATGGATAGGTCTTTTAAAATGACATTGAGGTTCCTAAAACCATTTTCTTTTAAAGTCCAACGTTTCATAGCTAGACGCTTCCAAATTGGCAAAATGGGCGTCCCCCCCCCCCATCTAACTTCTAAACCAAAAAAGTGTAAATTTTGAAAAAAATATGTAATGTAGATCTTAATAAATACTTTTAACGAAAATTGGTTCGGACGGGATCGAACGAGTAGTTTCTAGCACATTTTCTACAACCGCAAACATAACTTTGTACTTCATACAAACACTATGAAAAACAAAGTTATATTTGCAGTCAACAAAATATTGTGGTATTTTACTTAGTAGAAGTAAGTGGATTCCCTAATTCAGTTAAAGTTGGCACGGAACCCTCAGTGCGCGAGTCCGACTCGCACTTGGCCGGTTTTTTTAACCTGGCGTAACATAAATATTATTAACACATATACAAGTCACACGTGTGACTGTACTCTTTTATAATAAAAAGTTATTCACATCATTCCGTTTATGGAACCATACAAGCACAATAGACAAAGCTGATTTATGTGTTAAAATGGCAGATATTTTTCTACTTCAACAGAACAAAACGTTGCGGCCATTTTATTCTTTCTTTGTGTGCAAAGAGCTTCCAAATCAATAAGAATTCGAGAAGGTTCTCAGAAAAAGATCTTGGCAAGAAAAACATAATCGTTTTCTTTTCGTTAAAAATGTTGACGCTTAAATAAACAGTATCCTTATCCAATTTTCCATGGTGTTGTTGGGAGTTGATTGAGTTATTTGATATTTATAACGCTGCCTGAATATAAAGTTCAGCACATTTTTAGTTAAAACTTCAGAGCAGGCTTTTCTTAATACAGTACTAATAAAGTCACAAGGCGGACTTGGTCTTAAAATTTCGGTTTGCCTTTGGAACCTAGATTTTAATTTTCCTCTTTAATTTTTCTGCAAGGCTCTTTTATAAGGACCTTTCAGTTCTATTCTTTCATTTAAGTCGGATTTACCTAGTCTTGCCATAAATATTATCACAAAGAAAAAAAAATGTTTTAATTCAAATAATATTTAATACTTTTACAGTGTGTTAGTTTTATACATAAATATAAAACAATTTAAAACATAAAAACTTATTCAAAGTGGTCTCCATTGGCTGCAATACAGTCCTTTAAACTTTGAGGCCAGTTATCAATAGAAGCATGTACTCTTTCCATGGGAAAATTCTTCACTGCCAATCGTATGGATTGTTTTAGGGACTCCAAATTATCATGGCGGTTAGAGCAAGCCCTACTCTCTAGAACTGACCATAAATCATAATCCAGCGGATTAAGATCGCGACTAGACGACGGCCAGTCTTCAGCTCTCGTGAAGTTTGAAACGTTCGCTTCTAACCAAGACTGCGTGGACCGAGCTTTATGACCCGGCGTCGAGTCTTGTTGGAAAGACCATGCTTGGTTATTGAACCTAGTGTTGTTAAGTGGCTTAACTACCTTCTCAAGAATGGTATCTTGATACACTTGTGCCGATGTTTTGATACCTTTTTCACAAAACTATGGCTCAGTCACTCCTTCATAGCTAACTCCCCACCAAACCATCACTGAAGTCGAGTAATGCCCACTTTGCACTCTGCCGACTAATTGGAAAGCTTCCTTAGAGGTTTTGCATTAATACGGTTATTTTGTTTGTTAAAATGTTGCTCAATTGTAAAGATTTTCTCATCCGTAAACATCTTTTTCTGAGTTTTTTCGATTTAACTACTCTTTTTTTTTTAAATTATCAGTTAAAAATTACCAGTGCGTCTCTTATAGGCTGCTAGTCCCAAGTCATCTATTAAAATACGCGACATGGTTCTGGGTGCTATCTTCATCTCCCGAGGTAAAATCTTTCGGACAAGATTTCTGAGAATTCTTTCCCTTACTGCTTTGACCACCTTTTTCGTACGAACACTACGTGGACGGTCAGATCTTTTTCTGTCACAAACAAAGGAGGTTTCATTGTACCTATGGGTAGCCCGGTACACAAACATTTGACTAATACCAAGCGTATGGAGAGTTTTGAAAATTTCATTTGGCTCCATACCAACTTTGTGTAATGCAATCACAGCGATTCGGTTCTCTTTATCACCCCACTCCATTTTAATATCGCAAAATATCATAAAATGTATTGGCGCCAAAATTAGAAAACACAATGAGCAATCGTATAAAAATGACAGATTCCAAATTCAAATGTAATATCTTTCTTATTTTTACTTGTAACAGTATTTATGACTGGACTGTGTATTTGTCTATACTTGATGAGAAAACACTTCGAATATGTGTCATAATTAGAGGCCGTTATGTAGGTACCCATTGCAATATTATTTTTTCACAATAGCGTCCTTACTACCTTTAAATAGTTGTCTTCACACGAACAACTAACGAGACGAAAAATTAAACTATCCTCAAAACCAAAAATCTTTAAATAACACATTTGCCCTCTACTTAGGAGAAACAAATTCATTTGGAGTCGGTTCAAGATGAGTGTAGATTGTTGGTGTAGTGTAAGCTTGACATCACGCATCGACTCCATTTTTTCTTCTTCTAAGTGAAGGGTAAAAAGCGTTATTTTAGGTTTTTTAATCAGTTATTTGAAGGCACTTATTTTTTTTTTGTTCCTTTCAGTTATTTACCAATATCCCTAAAACTACTGAACGGATTTTAATGAAACCTACAATATAACCTAAGTTAAAATATACCTTATCGAACAACAAGAATCAACTCGCGTTGACTTCTTGTTTTCGAGAAATCCGAGGACAAACATACATACACTTTATAAAATTTCGCAAACGTTTTTGGAAGCCTTTACATATCCACAGTCTCAAATATTATTAATTTCTTATGATATCACATCCATACATATTGAATTGATTTCCTACCTCCTCTTTTTAAGTAGGTTAAAGGGATCGTTTATAAGTCCAAAGCACGTCCATCGTGGTGGTTTTAAGGACTTCATTTTAGAATGGCCTAATACTCCTGTGCATAATTTTGTAATTTTTTAGACTGATCACAGTGCTGAAAATTATATGCCTAAAGTAGATAACAGCTGTTCATCATTTTTTACATCAGTGAGAGTTTTAAAGGTAATCTCACCAGAAAAATTGCGAGTTATTGGACCACAGGAAAAAAATACTAAAATCTCATTTATCTAAAGCTGCTGAATCTCATTGATCTGAAATGCTGTCCAGTATAGGCAAATAACAAAAGCAATAAATGTTTTGGTCAATTGATTGATAGTTAACGTTAGGTACGGGTACAGCATCATATAAATTACATATTTGTATTCAGAAATCACAATATTTATTGGAGTGCTAATGCGAAAGTATTTTTTGATTAAAGAAGGCTTTTGCAGCGAGTGCAAATCACATAGGTGCACTCTTTAAAAAGACGAAAGCTCTTTAAAAAGACCCGCCAAGAGGAGTCGATGTTATTTTAGACCGTACTGTTGAAAGGATTGTATCCCCTCGTTCAGGTAAAAGGCGCAAATAAATTATTTCTATAGATTACCGGAACAACTCCAAATGTAGGTACATTAAAAGTTGCCGAAAGAATAGTAATCCCACTTAAGCGATTGATGCTGCTGGTGGTAATGCTAAGAAAAAAATAGTATTTTAATGCATTACAGCTGTAATGATGTGACTAGGAAGTGACTAGAAAAAGAGACAACCAAAACTAAGAATGGCTGGACATGGAGTTAAATACCAGGCAGTGAAATTATTTAAGATTTTAAAGCGAAAGCGCTTTGCATTGCCATAATAATTAGACATGACGGATCTTAACGCAAATAAAAAATGAATTCATTTTAATCGCGTCTAGACCCGTCATATGTCTAAAATTTAGTAAGATTATTTAAAATTGCCAAAAGATCTCGAGACTGAAATAAATCTAAATGCATTCAAACACAGATTGAAAGTGAATCTATTGAAAACGCATAAACTTCATAAGCATAAAATCTAGATGGAAATTTGTTACAGTTCATTAGCCCTTAGATTTAAAATCATAAGAATTTGACTGAGTTCGTACGCTCTGCATTAACTGACAGTTCAGAACAGAGGAGATACCAAGTTTTGCCGTGGTCTACATGACAAAAAGGTCCTGACCCTTTCAAACGTTGGCAGTAATTCAGGTAGGTATGCGGTTGTTTATCAGGAGACATCGACCTCAGGGTATGGCGTGATCAGAACTGAGAAGCGATGGTTTGTACATACAATGGGGCAGCTGTATTTGTGCTACATCATCTGTGTAGGGAGGAATCGTAAAGGTCAGATGGTTTCCATGTTCCTAATGAAACGAAACAAAAACCTATGTCTGGTAAAAAAAAAATCAATAATGTGAGTATTTTGAACGGTGCACAAGAATTTTACATCGAACACTTAGCATTGACACTTCCGTGTGGCTTAGATAAATTTTTTTGGAAATGCCACCAGAAAAGGCATATTTACTACTTGGATTAGTGCATAAACCTTCACATTAACTTAGGAAGCCATTGCGTCATTAAATTATGATGGTACAACTGAACCTTGACGACATCCCTACAGCAAAAATACGTCGATTATAAAAGTCGGGCCCTAAAATAAAACTTTAATCGAGTTATTCGCAAACCGTCGTAAACGTTACTCGTAAACCGAAGTAGTTCTTATCTTAGATGTTTTGATACTAAGAAAGGGGAAAGAAAAGGACGAATACCACATTTTCTTAACGTTTCGTGGAAAATGGGTCAGGCACCGGCGCGGCTAGGATGATCCGGTTAATTGAAAGAAAATTAATGAGTTTGAGGGGCTGAGGGTCCTTAAGGGTCGAGTGGCTAGCACGTTGGTTTCAAGCGTCGCCATCTCGTGAGGTTCCGGGTTCGATTCCCGGTCGGGTCAATGTAGAAAACGATCTTTTCTATATTGTCTCGGGTCTGGGTGCTGTGGTACCACCGTTGTGTCTGATTTCCGTAACACTGGCATTGGCTACTTACTTTGGGATCAGAGCAATGTATGTGATTGGTGTCCAATATTTATTTATTTACTTAGGTATCTACTACAAAATTGGCAGTGGCAGCCAAGATGCAATGTCGATATGCAGCAAGCAGTCGATTTACCGTGGACATAATATGCCTGTGGCGAACTTCATGCCACACGTGTGTGTCTCAACTATGTTTTGATTAACGGCCTTTATTATCGGTTATTTCGATTTTTTTGTGACCAGTATCGTAACCATGAGTTTACGACGATTTTACAAGCTAGCGACGACGTAAAAAAGTCTATGGAAAATCGCACAGCGCCTCTAGCTGTCACTGGCAGAACTAAAATTTTCCATATAAAAAGTGACGGCATCGCTAGTGAGTAAAACCGCCGTCGCTAGCGAGTAAACTCATGGTAACGGTATTTTTTTTTATTTGTATGTTATTTAGTGAAAACTAGCAAATTTAATACGTTTATTCACAAATTTTCTCGATTAATCCTGTGGTAAAGCTGAAAGATTACTTGTCTCTGAAGTGACATTGATTGAAGTATGGTTTGTTCAGTCTAACCAACCAATCAACAGGCGGTAAGGAAGACAATAACCGCTTCAATTAATTACAGGATATAGCTATAACGAAATCAAATCAAAATTTATTTATTACAGACTACATAGGTCCATGGGTTAGTATAAGTAGCATTATAAAAATAGGGGTTAGTAAATACTTTTTAACGCGGGAATAACAGTTTTTTTTTTAAATACTTTTTACTGTACCATGTGTACCTAAGTAATGTGCTATGACCTAAAAAACTACTAGTTCTATCCTGTGTTAACCAATTTTCTTTGAATGTATTTGTTAAGATCTACATTATTATTATTTTTCAAAATTTACACTTTAAGCAAGTGTATTTTTTTAATTTTAGACTTCCTTAAAATCTTTCATGGGAAAAGGGATAAAACTTAAACTACTCACAATAATCATCTATTATAAAGTAGTTGATTATTTTAAAGATAAAAACGTGTGGACTTACATGATCACTACAAACATTGTAAACCTTTTGAAAAGTAACATTGACAATAGTGACTACTGAGTTTGTTGCGCAGCCTTTTCTCAGCACTAGCCCACAATTGTCCCGAAGCTGTGGTAGGGTTTATATTGGGACGTGTAAAACTGCCCCCACTGGGCCTATTCGCACAAATACATGACTTTAATTATATATTGTGTTGGTATATAATTACATTAATTTGTTTTATTTGTAATTATGTATTTTGATTTTTATTTTTATGATTGTATTTATTAATATATATACGAATATATGTATGTTTAATATAATATATTATTAATAACATAATTTGTCTTTATTTATTACGCACATAATACCCCTTCCTATAAGCTCATTTTATCTTTACCCAAAGGTTGTCTGGAAGAGATCGCTTGTAGCGATAAGACCGCCCAAATTGTACATTTTCTCGAAATTAATTTGTTGTTTACCTTTCTGGTGTGCAATAAAGAGTTATCTATCTATCTACTTTTATGACTTTTTACTTTACCACTTTGAAAGCGTTTATCTTTCAAATGTTAGACTTTAAAAGAAAATAGTTTTAGGAACCTTGTGTCGTTTTAAAAGACCTATCCATAGACACCCAACACGCATAGGTTTGACTAAAAAATATTTTTGGGTTTTAGTTTCATGTATGGGAGCTCCTTAAATATCATTATTTTTTTATTTTTTGTATAAGAATCGTAAAGCGGTTAACAGGATACATTTTCCTACTAAATTTCAACAGTCAGATGCTTAGTTACATAATAAAGTGGCTGTGACATACGGACGGACAGACACACGACAGATCACTTGACGATCACATAAGGGTTCCGTTTTTGCCATTCGGCTACAGAAACCTAAAAAGTGATAGAAAACCATAGAGTTACAAAGAAGGATTGATGTGCAACCGCAACAGGCCTTATCACACAGTCGGGCTACGAGCGTATTCCGTCGGCGGTCAATCTAGCACCAAGCATCCAAGTGCCACTCTGGTGTCAAAGCATTTAAATGGGTCACAAAAGGTGTTAAAACCTTTATCGTAAAAGCACTTATTCCACTTTGGTGGCGTGTTCCGTACAGCACTTAAATTACGAAATTTAATACGAACAAAGACAAACTTTCCGCTGAACTGTTTCTACTTTAGAATGCAAACTGAACGCGAGCGTTCGATACGCGCGAGCCGCATATGATTTACATTTGATATTGCAAACTCTCTGAAGAAACATTTGTTTTAACTGCTTAGAATGAGTCAGGTTCCTACCGAGAAAGCAACATGGAAATATCACGACAATATTTTCAGAATAAAAAAGTTACAGCAAGTAATGAAATGTTAATGATACTATAGTATTAGTGTACTTCTGAAAGACATTACCTGATGCTATTGACTGTGACGTCTTTTAAATGAATTTCAATAATTCGTTGCTGTAACTGAATTACCTACTAATTTTAATTGTAATACGTAAATGACATTATTACCGATCGTAATTTAACATCTATTGATTAATTAATTAATTAATCTGAAATTGACATTGTAATGTACGAGTATAAATGTAAACCAATTTGAAATTAAACATTGTTGTTATAAGTTTGTATGCTGTATTTTATGGTTAAATAGTTAATAAGCAACTATTTTATTAAGTACTAACTTGTAATCAACTGTCTGTCACCAAACCCTATTTATGGCAAATACATGAATTATGAATTGAACAAGTGAAAAGACATGAATATAATATAAATACACTCCTATAGTATAGCAATCAAATCATCATCATCATTTTCAGCCAAAGGACGTCTTCTGCTGAAAATAGGCCTCCCCATGGTTTCCCACAGCGACCGATCACAAGATTTCTGTATCCAGTTTGCTACTGCGATCTTTACAAGGTCGTCTGTCCATCTTGTCGCTGCGTTTTTGGTCGGAGCGCCTCTAATCTAGAACTTTTCTGCCCCAACGGCCATCAGTTCTTCGCGCTATGTGCCTTGCCCATTGCCACTGATTGCCAAAGATTTCTGATTCGATCTCGCACACCGATAATAGCCCTCTCCATATCTCGCTATGTGATTTTGAGATTTCTTATAAGGCCCATAGTTCAAGACCATATTTCGGATCCCTATGTCATTACTAGTAACACACCGATTGAAGACTTTACTGACTACTGACTGACTCTACTTGACTTTTAGACACTGAGGTAATTGAGTCGAAAAGACTCTTGCGCAATGTCCCGAACACTGCCCAGCCGACTTGGATTCTTCCACTTAATTGGATCACTTGTCCCAGGTAAATGTACTCATCGACAACTTCGAGAATTAGTTCCCAACAGATACTGGAGCAATCATATCGATCAGGAAAAAATATTGAGTCCGCAAATTGTTCAAATAGTACTATCCGACTATTTTATATTGAAAAGACAAAACATTCAATCTCAATTCAATAGACGGACATGCACAATTGTTTTTCCATACTGTAATAACATATAGCTCTGCTCAAACCGAGTATCGACATTCCATCAATTCTTATCGCTCAATGATTGGATCAATTCTTATCGCTCAACGAGTGAGAGCAAGCAGATTTTACGCACTAAGAGCCGATTTTACCAACGTCAAATAAGACTTATCCGACTGAGTAAGCATTGAACGAACTATTTTAAAATGACAAAATACATTGCACATACAAACATTACATAAATGACTGTAGCTAAAAAGGTAACGTTTTCAAATTTTGCGTTTTATATATTATTATATATTATTATTATATTCGACGAATGTTTCTTATCTGACTTTGGTAAAATCTGATCCAAATGCAGGAAAAATCTTGTGAATAAGTTGAAATAATGTTGAAATGATTGACTATCATCCGTTTCTATCTTTCGAATCAAAAGAACACTATGTAGATATATGTATATTTATTTTTATAATACTGCTAAACTGTGCAACAGTTTGCGACGGCAGAGCTGTCGTGGTCATCCTCATCTTACGAGATACCCAGAATCTTTATCTGTTCTCAAGTGCCTATCGCGAAAGGCAAATGTTTGAGTCAAGAGCACAAACATTTGAGTCCAAGTTATGGATGTAATATGTATTTATGAGAGACGCCCTCGTCATAATCGTTGTCTGATACTTCGTAACATAAGGATGTAAATTCCATACTTCGAAATCTGACGATTGATTTGAGGTCTGGCGCATATTTATATTTATATATGTGATCAATGACAGGTGTAGTCCAGTCCCAATAAGCCTATTATCAAAATAGGAGGTTTCTTAAAATAGTCGTTTATTTTCGACTTAGAATACCGATTAAGAGGTATACTCAAAACTTTCCTTAAGGGTTTCTCTGTCGAGTTAAGGCAGTTTCAAGAAAACGCTTAGCCCATTAGTAAACCTTAGTTACCAAGGCACAAAAACACGCCAAAATTAAAACGAAATAAATTGATGCTTAGAAGAGCTATTTTAGATTTTTTTAATATCGGAATATAATTCAACAAAATATTTTTATTAGACATGGGATTTGTAAATATTTAATCTAAAGGAGATGTCCCATCCCAGGCCTGTACCATGTACGTAGTACCAAAAAATCGGTAAAAAATTGCTATTTCCAGTAAAAATACAATAAAAATGTTTTAGTCCGTAGTTTAGTGGCTTAAAAATAAAATCAAACACCTTATTTCTTTGTAAAGATGGCAACTGTAATTTTTTCATTATTGCGATTTACATACCAGTAAAAAAAAACTGTCAACATGTCAACTGTCATGATCAGTGCTGCTCTAGGTATTTATTTTCGTTCGTTCAGTTTGTTCGTTGCGTTTAAAGTGTTTTGAGTTCTTGCTTCTTTATAACAACCTCGCTTTCTTTTGGATTTGATAACTTTTTCTCAGTGACTTACTTGGCATTAATTGGACTGACCTACCTACCCTATCTGTTGACCCGGCTTTTGTTGTAATGCATCACAGCTTACTCGTTGCACTGCTGATTTCGTAGTGCAGTTGAATATTGTTCTCGCTGGCCTGCTTCGAGATCGGAAAGGAGTAGGTAAAATATCATAGTATAGCAGCTGATCTAGAGCTGCATGACTAATTATTTGTCCATTGTTCTGATAAAAAAATACTTTGTGAAATAAAATAAGTAGGTACTATCAAAGTAAACTGACAGACAAACGTCATTCAAGTGTCAAAGATGGCGTCCTCCGCCATATTGTACTGAGTTGCAATAATGTGGTTTATTTTATTGTTTCAGCCAAAAAACCAAGGCTCTCCATAGAAATTAGTCTTATTAAAACTGTACTACACATATTCGCCAATAATTAGGTATAGCGTACATGGACCTGGCCGAGGCTTCATACATTTTTGGGACATCTCCTTTCTGAAATATTTTATCCTACCCAGTTTTTATGAGCAAATATTTTTATGAGTATACTATTGTTTTTATCAACTCAGAATTTCAGTCTTTTGTCGTATTCACTGACCCTGTCAGTGAATACGACAAAAGACGTGATCTTGATTGAAGAAATCTTGATTGAATAACTTTTCAAGAAATATTTTTATTGTGGCAGTATTTGAGCGAATATTTTATAAATGATGTTGTCACTGACATTATGTCAGGACTAAACCGTCACCTCAGGGGTTATTTTTATTTATTTAAACTTTATTGCAATGTTAATGGTACAATTGGCGGACTTAATGCCTTATGACATTCTCTACCAGTCAACCGCTTGAGAAATGCAGAGAGTTAAATCAGTGGCGGAACATTTAAAAGTACTGAGAGGGACCAAAAAATATATATTTTAAAATGCAGTAACATAGACATAAATAAATAGATAAAAGAAATATATAAACATGGGATTAATAAAAGTACATAGAATACATATATTTAATAAAAAATAAATTACAGGTATGGAAGTGAAGATATTGTTGACATCTATTAAGATATTAACAATATCTTCACTTCCATACCTGTAATTATATTATTAGACCGTAATGTAAAGAAAAAAAAAACACTAAAAGGTCTAAAATAAATTATTTCAATTCTAATTAGACGAAACAAAATCATTTAAAATGGATGCAGGATGTGCGTACGTAGACTATTGCTGTCTGCTAAGTTTGACACTAGGCACCTAATTCAAATAATTTTGTTTCTCCTAATCAGAAAACAAATGTTTTGTTAAGTATTCAAAGAAATCTTCTCCTAAGGGCCGATTATTCAATTGTCAGATAAAACTTATCAGACTGATAAATTATAAAGTATCAGATTTGAAAAAAAAACAGTTACGTATGCTTGCTGACATTTAGGTGACTTTTTCAAATTAGCCATATTGTACACTTCTGGACACATCTATTGGTCCACCTTAGAGTTTAGGTTTCGATGACCCCTACCGAAATATGATTGCTAGATTGAACAAAAACTGTTGATGCAGTTTTAAACCTGATACATTTTACCATCTTTTTCGGTCGTATTGTTTTAAATTTGAATTCAGAATACCATACGACATGGAGCTACGCCTACCAAGTCGGAAATGCGCCTTGTTAAAGGCAATTGATTTTTGAATCAAAAACATGTTTTATCAAAGAAAGGTTTAATTTAATAACGCGTGTTGCCTCCATTGGCATCTACCACAGCTCTCATGTTAATGTTGGCAGCCATGGTCCTGTAACAACCTCAAGTTGAGTTTTGCCGCTCGCGGATATACCGCCCCAGATAGTCCACGAGCCACCGCCATAAGCAACCCTCTCTTCAAAGCAGCATAGTGCGAAACGCTCTCCCTTACGTCGGTAGACCTTCTTCCTTCCATCATTGCCATGTAACACAATTTTAGACTCATCAGAAAAGAGTACACGGCTACAATCTTGCTGTGTCCAATTTAAATGACTGCGTGCGAAATGAAGGCGCGCTGTTCGGTGGGCTCGCGTTAGTTTGGGCCCATTAGCTGGCTTGTGTGGTACCATATCGCGTTCTTTTAACCTTCTCCGAACAGTTCGAGCGATCACAGATACTCCGTGGAAGTCGCGAAGTTGGTTTTGTATTTCAATGGAGGTAAGGTGACGATTTCTCAAGCTGGTCGTCACGATGAATTGATCCTGCCTTTCAATTGTGACCCGAGATCGTGGCCTCCCTTGGCGACGAACAAAGCCGCCAGTCTCTAGGTACCTCCAATAAACATTTCGGACCGCAGATCGACTTAAATTAAGTTGAGCACTCACGTTTCTTTGGCTGTGTCCGGCCTGAATAAGTGCCACAGCTGAGGCGGCGACTTCAGGTGAAGTATCCATAGATTATTGATAGAACCTCACCTTAATGTAAGAATAAGTAATGTTTGTTGCAAAACCAAAGATATCAATCACTTTTTCAAGAATTAAATCCAAGTATACCAATAAAACCAAGTTTTCTTAGTATTCGATTGTTTGATATCAAAAAACAGGCTCCAAATTGTCTTTTGTTTCTTAAAATTCTGTGTTCGAAATTAAAAAAAAAAAATTGAATGAAATTGTGAATGTGCCAGGTTCAAAACTGCATAAAAACTTTTTGCTCGACCTAATACAAAATTTTAGCTAGAACCAAACGAAACTGAAAATACAAGGTGGGCCAATAGATGTGTCCAGAAGTGTATTTTGTTAAACGAATATTTCTTATCTGACTATTGAAAAATCGGCCCTTAATGTAACAAGTAACTTTCTGAAATTTTTTAAAAATCGGTAAAATAATCAAGCATATATACACATACAAGTAAAACTGAGTGCCTCAAATAAATGATAAATTTGGTTAATACGGGCATTCTGTTACAGAATAAGCCAGTACTAGAGCTGCACAATTGCGCAGACGACCGTGGGTGCAAATTTTACGTATCGGTGCACCCCTTTGACGCGCGAGGCGTGATGTCCGGAAACTGTGTGTCGTCTTTCATCTCCGGTCTATGTTTAGACTCCTACTCACTTTCACATTTGACTGATGGTTGGCTCAAAAGTGCTAAGGTTTTAAAAGCAACCAAAAGTGTCGAGCTTAATTGTATACAGAAATACAATCAGTTTTTTAATTAAAACACAATATATCAAGGTAATTTATTAAAACAATTACGTTTAAATTCAATTACAATTGAGTGTATTATGCATGATATAAGAGAAACTATGAACAGCATTAAAACGATTTGTCAGAGAAAATGTTGATCAAAATATTCGCCAAGCTTGCAATATATTTGAATCATACTTAGCTAAGGGTGTTTTAATATATCTGCTCCCTTTGCAACGTTCAAAAATCTCTAGCATTTTACAAAGAGCCGCTATTGCAAAACTTTCTGTAAAGATGTTAGGTGCAGAAACAGAAAAGCAATTTTTGATAGACCAGTGTAGAAAGGGTAATAGCATTTGAACTCAATCTATTTATAGGTTATTTTTTAAGAAAGTCTTTACCGTACTAGAACAATTGAATTTTTACCGACTTTAAAAAAAGGAGATACTCAATTCAAGCGGTATGTCAAGCTTTCATACACCAACCCATCATGCACCGACTCTAAAATAATGTGTTTCTCCTAAATCCGAATAAGACAAATGCGTTATTTTAAGCTTTTTAATCATTTTTTTCGGACACCAAACACATACATTGCTCCGATCCCAAAGTAAGTAGCCAATGCATTTGTGTTATGGAAATCAGACACAACGGTGGTACCACAACACCCAGACCCGAGACAATATAGAAAATTTTGATTCCTACATCGACCCGACCATGATCCTGGGACCTCGGAGCGGCGACGCCTTGAAACCCAGCATGCTTAGCACTACACCACGGAGATCATTTTTGAAGGCGGTTTAATTTTTTTAATTATTTTTGTAGCAAGTGATTTTAAGGTGTTATAAATCCAGTATACCAGTAATAGAGTAACTGGAGGAGATATGGAAGACAGTCGACAGAACGTAGTTATAGTAAGGTAATTACCTCCTCTGAGTCAATATCGGTGCATGAAACATATTACTCCAACATACAAGGCGATGATGATCACATATAGCGTATCATTAAGAGCATTGTAGAACATTATTTATATGAAATAGGAAACCAAAAATTTGCGCACGGGCGGGACTTGAACCAGCAAAAGCTACGAAAATTCGTAGCATAAACGGCTAATAGTTGGTAGAACCAATCCATATTTTGTAGCATGATGACTACGAAATCTATACGTAGCACTCGCGTAGCAGTGTTATTAGGCGGGGTATCGAAACATGTGGGTTATTTTGTCTCGATCACCCACAAAAGAGTTATCCGCAGTAACCTGTGCCGCAAAAGTGCTCCTAAACTCCCTAACTAGTCTTTTCCATTTCCATGTATTTTCCAGAAATGAACTAATCTCCAATATTAAAAACTTTTTTACCAATAAAAAATTGAATACAGCTGAAAACACTATTGTTTGCAGTGTCAATCATCGCATCCCAACACGCCCGGCTACGCACAATACATTTATTGACAAAAGCCGTTCATGCATGACACAATACTTTATGTGCAGTGCGAAAATATATAAGGTTACCTCGTTTTAGGTGATAATATTTTAACAGAGCATCAAACAATAACATAGAAAGAGGACCCAATAATTATTCTTTTTGAAAACTGGCCCGTTTACGTTTTTATTTTTTCTAACAAAAAAAATATTATTTTTTAAGAACACCCTGTTCCGCGACATCGCCTTTCGTCTCTTACATAAGTACTGGATTGAGCGAAAACTAGACAGACGTATGGGCCTGAGCGTGACGGAAGATGGACTAGCTAAGCGAGAACGAGACAGACGCGTGGGCGTAAGCGTGACAGAAGATGCCTATCTCATTCATGCGTCGTGCCGATGCGCGGTACTCGGGCGGTAGGGGGGCGCCTATTTATTTGGTCCTGAATAATAATAATAATAAAGGTGACTAAACTACCTACTGCATTCGATTACCTATTATTACGAAACACTAATATGAAAAAAAACATTATCAACGTGTATCAGTACCTAATAAATCAAAAAGACAGATCAGTTAGATAAACGCTAAACAAACAAAACAGCTGGGTATGAAAACAAAGACAAAAACTTAAGAAGGTATGTATCCATTCATCTGAGACCTAAAACAGCTGGGTAGGTATGATTATAAAAAACAGAAACTCAACTTAAGTAGGTATGTGTTCATTAATCGTAGGCCTAATACACTAACAGCTGGGTATGTATGATAAATTAAGACAGAAACTCAAATTAGGTACCCATGTGTTTATCGCAGGCTTAAAACATGAACAGCTGGGCAGGTATGATAAACTAAAACTACCTAAATGTGTTGTGTTCCTTCTGTTTGTTAATGTGATCATTAGTGGTTATAAGAATGTTCAATAGATGGCGCTGCCCTCACTTGTCTCGCGGTAGTGAGTAGTGTCATCGAATTCTATAAGACTTCATACATTAAAATTAGTTCGCAAAATTATCAACAGATGTCGTTGTACTTATTTAGTTCGCAGAAGTAAAGTTTGTGTGCTAATTCATAAGACCGCAAACATTTATTCAATATACATGGCTTAGATCAAGTACTTACGGTGGTTTTATTTATTAACATAATTCCCCTATAGTATTCAATAGTTCAGCACACAGTGCAACCAGGTCAACCAGTAGGTCAAACCTAACAAGTTCCTTCAGAGCCGTATGGCTAGAGGGCATTTTCGGGTTTTAAACCGTGGTCAGTGTGGCCACAACCCCGCACTCGCAGTGGATCGCTGCGGATAAGGTGCGGTTCCAGACCACCAGGAAGTGGTTGCTGTGAGGCGGTCCGGAGGAGGCGGCGAAAAATCGGAGTCGGAGGCGGCTATAGTGAAGCCGTGACGGAGGCGGCAAAACTTGGAGTTGGAGGAGGGAGCTTTACTACAACTGGACAACACATACGTCATACGACATACGTCACAACAGTTCAGTGAGTGAAGTGGTCAAGCGTGAGTAGTGCATTTATTTAAAAACTTTATCAAGCAATTTTAGACTTTATTTCATCACATTCAAAAACTTAGTGAAATCAACATTTGGAAGAGATAATTTGGGACTTATAATATTTTTATTTT
Organism: Pyrausta purpuralis; assembly: GCA_963924145.1. NCBI lineage: Eukaryota > Metazoa > Arthropoda > Insecta > Lepidoptera > Crambidae > Pyrausta > Pyrausta purpuralis. Next base: position 3,707,135 of record OZ001647.1, read on the forward strand.
TTCGTGTTTTCCATTAACTTAGAATAATTTGCATGTTAGTTAAGGACTTAGAATAGTTTAAGAAAAAACGAGGGAACGGGGAACCTATGTCCGATTTTCTTTGAACTGTCAAACACTTAGAATATTTCGAGAAATCTATATTACTTTAGTTCAAAATCATAAGTGGTTGTTCAGTTGATTTCATTGCCTTGTTAGTGTTTATACAATGGATAAATTAATAAATATTCAAACAGATTTACAAAATTCAATTAAAAAGGGTTTAACTAATTTCAAAAAAAGTCCGAAAGAGAGAATTACTTTCGAGTATGTAGAGGCCAGGCTTGAGAATTTAGAAAAAGACTGGTCGTCATTTAGGTCGAATAATCGCAAATTGTTTGAGGTCTTAAATCCCGATGACTTAGCGCAGTCTAGTTATGTGTCTGGTGAAGTGTACGAAAGTACCGAAGAAGACTTTTTAATTTATAAATCTTTATTAAAGGTTGCTCTTAATAAATGTACGACTACACAAAATGAATCACAAAATAGGAAAAGTTGTGATACATCAAGCCAATTTGTAAAACTCCCGAACATTACTATTCCCACATTCTCGGGTGCTTATTCGGAGTGGACCACTTTTCGTGATTTGTTTTTATCATTTATTCATAAAAATGAGTCTTTGAATAACGTTCAGAAACTACATTACCTAAAAACACATTTGTCAGGCGAGGCAGAACAACTGATTAGGTATACACCTATATCAGACGCAAACTACAGTCAATGCTGGTCTCTTCTTGAAAAACGTTACAATAATAAGACATTTTTAGCCAATTGTATCTTAAAGCGTTTATTTGGTCAAAAACGAGTGCATAATGAATCGGCATCAGGTTTGAAAGAATTATTGGATACCACCATGGACTGTGTGAATGCGTTAAAAAATATTGAGATCGATGTGAGCACATGGGATGTTATCATTATCCATATCGTTGCTTTTAAACTGGACCCAGAAACGCGCAAACAATGGGAGTTACAAAACTCTGAAGCAGAGCCGAATAATTTGCCAACGTTAGAACAATTTAAAGTTTTTATAGAAAACCGTTTTAGAGCTTTGGAGATTATTGATCCAAAAAAACCTACACAGAACCATAGTAGTGGTCCTCATACTAGACCAAAAGTTATGTTTTCCACGAATACCAATGGTAAGAGTTGCGAATATTGTTCAGACGGGCACAAGTTGTGTTTTTGCAAACAATTCGCAAAACTTAACTGTGCGCAGAGACGTGATTTTGTGTTAAAGAACCGCATTTGTTTTAATTGCTTAGGTAGCAACCACACTAGTCTTGAATGTCAAAAGATGACAACTTGCAGACTGTGCAAAAAACGTCACCATTCGCTTTTACACCCGGAATATGTCAGAACGGATGCAAAAGAGGCTATTGCGAGTACTAGCACTGCAACTAGTGACTCACCAATAGTTTCATGCACGTCAACTCGAAAGGTTTCTACCAATGGACAGGTTTTACTAGCTACTGATTTAGTAAACGCCGAGTCTGCATTTCAAAGACACCACGTATTAAGAGCCTTAATTGATCAAGGCTCACAGGCTTGTTTTATAACAGAAGCTGCAATTCAATTGCTACGACTTAAAAAGGAGACTATACGAGGAACAGTGACAGGGTTAGGAGACAAGGGTTCGACGACTTTCAGGCACGCGGTCACAATAAATCTTCGGTCTAGGACTGAAAAACAATTTCAGATTAAACTTAAGGCTTATGTTCTTAGAAACCTCATTGTATCTAATTTACCAGAGCAACAGATCGAATCAATCTGGATAGGTTTAAATAATTTATGTTTAGCCGACCCACAGTTCAATACTCCCAGTAAGATTGATTTATTACTAGGAGCTAATGCTTTCAGTCAAATATTGAAAGAGGGAGTTCAAAAAAGTCCTGATAACTTACTCATTGCGCAGAACACCACGTTAGGATGGATCGTGTCTGGAACGGTCAACGATAGGCAGGAGAATTCACCAACCAGCCAAAATAATGCTCAAATATCAGTAATGCATGCACAGATTAACGAAGATGACTTACTGAAACGATTTTGGGAAATAGAAGAACAACCCCATAGTTCAAAACGTTTATGGACAGACGAAGAGCAAAAATGCGAAGAAATCTTCACTAGTACAACAAATAGGACACTTGAAGGTCGCTATATTGTCAAGTTACCATTTCGAGAGCAACAGCCTAGTTGTAAAAGTGGTAATTCGCGACAAATAGCTATAAGAAAGTTCAACTCACTAGAAAAAAGGCTATCGAAAGATTTAGAACTGAAGAAGAGCTATATCGAAGTTATAAATGAATATTTGCAGTTAGGACACATGAGACCTGTAAAGAAGAATGACACGAAGAGGGATGAAGCTGTCTACTTACCCCATCATGCTGTCGTCAGGAATGATAAAACTACTACAAAGGTTAGAGTAGTATTTAATGCTTCTAGCAAAAACAGTTTCGGAATATCGCTCAATGATACCCTGATGGTAGGACCTAAACTTCAGGCGGATTTGCGTCATCTGGTGTTGCGCTGGAGAGAGCATCCTATTGTTTTAGTGGCCGATACAGTGAAGATGTATCGCCAAGTTAGACTAGCCGAAAAAGATGCTATTTTCCAGCGTATAGTGTGGCGTGAAGACCCTGCAAATGAAATTCAAGATTTCGAATTAATCACGGTCACTTTTGGAACCGCATCTGCTCTGTATTTAGTAGTGCGGGCATTGAATCAAGTCAGCATTGATGAAGGTAAAGACTTTCCGTTAGCTTCGTCGAGGGTGCCGACGTCGTTCCATATGGATGATTTAATGTCGGGATGTAGCGGTATAACAGAAGGAGTGAAACTCTATACAGAAATGAAAGAGTTATTGCTGAAGGGTGGTTTCCAATTGCAAAAGTGGAATAGCAATAACAAGCAATTACTATCAGAAATACAGAAAATTGAAACAGTAAATACAAATCAATATACAAACACAACAAAAATAAACGATCAAACACAGAACAACGAGACAAAACAAGAACAAGAGAACACAATTAAAATACAGAACAAAAAGATAAAACAAGGACAAGAGGACATTAATAAAATAAAAAATAAAACAATTGATATGAAAGAAGAAAGTATAACTAAAATTCTAGGTATTACCTGGGATAGAAGCGAAGATCATTTTCGGTACTTGGTAAATCTCCCCACAATGTCGCCTGGACCTGTAACAAAAAAGATCAATACTATCAGTAATAGCACAATTATATGATCCACTAGGATGGTTGGCTCCTAGCATCATATTAGCAAAAATGTTCATCCAAAAATTATGGTTAGCTGGCATAACTTGGAATGAATCAATAGCGGAAGAATTGAAACGTGAATGGTTTACTTACCGTGATATATTATGCCAACTTACTTCTGTGCGGGTTCCTCGATGGTTGGGTACTTTAGGCATGGATGTCACCCGTGAGTTGCATGGGTTTTGTGACGCGTCTAAGTTAGCCTACGCTGCCGTAGTTTATTTAGGAGTAGTAGATCCCAAAGGAAGTATCCATGTGTCTTTGTTGGCAGCCAAGACAAGAGTCTCACCAATAAAGCAGATCAGCATTCCTCGATTGGAACTGTGTGGTGCTTCTCTTTTAACACGGCTTTTGGCTGAAGTGGTTGAGGTGCTTAACGTCCCCAAGAGCAATATTAAGGCCTGGACAGACTCTACCGTAGTATTGGCATGGTTAAATAGCCACCCCAGTAGATGGAAAACGTTTGTGGCGAATAGAGTTTCAGATATTTTAACCACAGTAGACTCGTCGCAGTGGTATCACGTACCAACTAAAGAAAATCCAGCAGATTGTGCCTCTCGAGGTGTTCAGCCTGATGCACTTGCTAGTAATGAGCTTTGGTTTTGCGGTCCAAAATTTCTACGTGAATTAAACGTACCATACAACAGACCAAAGGACTTAAAAGTCAACATAGAAGAAGCCGTAAAGTCACATTTTAATACAATGACGAACGAAGAAGATATTTTATTGCAACGCTTTTCTTCTTTACAGCGATTGCTAAGAGTGTTAGCTTATTGTAGACGATTTTATAAACGAGAACAGAAATACAGTACAACTTATTTATCTAAAATAGAAATAGAAAATGCTTTAATTTGTTGTATAATAAAAGTGCAAAAGGAAAAATTTAAGGAAGAATATTTACAGGCCAAAGGTTATTTACAATCTCAAAGTTCAAAATTAAAAGCTTTGTGTCCATATTTAGACGACAAAGGGATAATGCGGGTGAGTGATAGACTACAAAAGTCTCAATTACCTGAAGAGACCAAACACCCCATTATACTACCCCACACTTCACATTTCACCAAGCTATTGATTGCAGATACGCATAAGAACACATTGCACGGAGGAGTTCAATTGATGATTAGTTGTTTGAGGGAGGTATACTGGATCATAGGTGTCAAAAGTCTCGTTAAGCAACACAACAAAACAATCGTAAATGCGTGTCATGCGTTAGACAAAATGCAAAAGTGCAAAACCAGTTCATGGGATCTCTCCCTTCAGTGAGATGCACACCCGCTAGAGCCTTTTTACATAGCGGAGTAGACTATGCTGGTCCCATAAAAATAAGGACAACCAAAGGACGAGGTAACAGGTCGTATTAAGGCTATATTTGTCTATTTATTTGCATGGCTACTCGAGCCATCCACTTGGAAGTTGTGAGTGACATGAGCACTCAAGCATTTATTGCAGCCTTTAGGAGATTTGTTTCTCGGCGTGGTCACTGTGCCCAATTATGGAGCGACAATGGTACCACGTTCGTAGGTGCTTCAAAAGAATTGAAGGAATTAAATACCATTCAAGGGGATATTGCATCACATCTAGAGAGTCGCGGTACGGAATGGAAGTTCATACCACCTCACGCCCCTAATTTCGGTGGATTATGGGAGGCCGGTATAAAATCGACAAAATTTCACCTGAAAAGAGTAATCGGAGAGTCAACTCTTACCTTTGAGGAAATGTCTACCCTCTTAGCACAAGTCGAAGCCTGTCTGAACTCGCGACCACTTACCATCGATAGTACAGATCCAAATGACCCAAGACCCTTAACCCCAGGGCATTTTCTTATTGGAGGACCTGTGCTAGCAGTGCCTGATATATCCAATTACAGTCAGTCAAATATCAGCACATTGACGCGTTGGCAAGTTATTCAACAAATGCTACAATCCTTTTGGAATCGTTGGTCTTAAGAGTATCTGACTAACATGGTCAATAGACACAAATGGAATTATCGGGTACCTGAGCCGGAGATAGGTGACATAGTCCTTATTAAAGAGGATGACATGCCACCTAGCCGTTGGTTGATGGGAAGAATACTAGAAAAGCATCCAGGTAATGATAACGTTACCCGTGTGGTCACTATCCGAACAAAGTCTTCCACAATCAAAAGACCAACATCTATATTATGTGTGTTGCCTACACGTTGTGAATAATGGCAGACTCATTATGTATATTATGCAAAGCTGTTTTATCATTATGTTACAAATGTTATTTATAGTTTAAGTTTGTTAAAAATGTATTTGTTAAGTTTGTTGAAATGTATTTGTTAAGTTTATTAGAATTTATTTGTTACGTTTGTCAAATTTTAGATTATCACCGCGATCCACTAGGACACGGTGGGCGGATTATTCAATTAAAGGAAGGACATTTTGTCACTAACTGTCCTTGGTGGGCGGAAATGTTAATGTTATCATTAGTGGTTATAAGAATGTTCAATAGATGGCGCTGCCCTCACTTGTCTCGCGGTAGTGAGTAGTGTCATCGAATTCTATAAGACTTCATACATCAAAATTAGTTCGCAAAATTATCAACAGATGTCGTTGTACTTATTTAGTTCGCAGAAGTAAAGTTTGTGTGCTAATTCATAAGACCGCAAACATTTATTCAATATACATGGCTTAGATCAAGTACTTACGGTGGTTTTATTTATTAACATAATTCCCTTATAGTATTCAATAGTTCAGCACACAGTGCAACCAGGTCAACCAGTAGGTCAAACCTAACACTGTTTATTTAATAATAATAAGGAGACAAAGCTTATGTGAAAGTAATCTTTAAAAAGAATACCTTTTAAAAAAAAATACTATCTTTAACAAATGTTGTAGGTAATGATAAACTTAAACTACCTAATTGTGTTGTGTTACCTCTGTTTATTTAATAATAAAAAGACAAATCTTATGTGAAAGTAAACTTTAAAAAGAATACCTATTAAAAATTCCAATCTTACCAAATCTAACTTTAACAGATGTTGTAGTACCTACCTACTTAATGAGTACCTATTGATTCCTTTTGAAATTGCGTGAGTAAAAAAACAGTTTTGTTTTTCGTTTATTAGGTACCGTAAATAAACATAACGAATAAAACGCGAACACATCTTTGAAAATTATGTTTTTTTTTATTATTTTTTACTTATAATTATCGCACTTGCTCAGTTTTTGTACAGATATGTGGATACAAGTCTTATTTCACAATAAAATAAATTAAAACTAGGTTTTCTGCATTGGTTTACAAATACATTTCATTTTTTTATCAGCAGCGATAAGTTAACATTTGAAAACAATGACGTCAGAGATTTACAGTAAAATAGGTTACTACAAATTGAGGCGATGCCTCCTAACCTTATTATGCAAACTGAAGCGAGCACTAGACGATATAGCTATCACGAGCACTGTTTTTTTTTTCACTGGCCATCACGGCATTCACTGTTCATTCACACACGTATGCACTGAACCTTTGCTGGAATTGGTGATTGTGTGAACTGCAGCATTGTGTTGTGCATGCACGTTATCCCTGCGACGTGCAATTGCGCAGTAGTCAACGGGAGGACTCGAGCTCGAGCTGCTCGATCTTCGGCGCATAGACCGCACCAGCAGCAAAACTTGGACCCTCAAGTGATAAAGGCGTAATCCCCGCCAACAGCAAATCTTGGACCCTCAAGTGATAAAGGTGGAGGGCTTCGCTGTGCAGAAACCGCCATAGCAAGCGTCTGCGGTGTTTGGCAGTAGGTGCTGAACCAGGTCAAGGCGCGGCGGGAAACTATGTGATGCTGGTCACCCGGCCCAGGCTTCGGAAAACGCACCGCAGGTCCGCGACGCGCGCGTACACGAGATACAAACGCTATTTTTTTTGGCAGACTGACTCGTGTCGCGTGGCGCGCGGCTATCCGGTGGGGCGGGGAAGCGGCCGCGAGCACGACACGTGTAGGCAGGCAGGCAACACGGCGGCGATGGGCGGCGCGTATGACAATACCTATAAAGACCGAGAGCTCCGCTCAGCAACACGCGGCACAGGGTGTTTTATTTTATTATTTTTTCTACATGTTTAGAGGCGATTTTCTCTAAAACTAGCGTATAAATATATTTTTTCGTACAAAATATGTATCATTTATTTTTCTGAATCTGCCTTTAAAATATAATCACTTAAAACGAGGTAGCCTTATATGGTAGCTTGAAGTTATGTAGGTAATGCGACGCCATTGTAGAATGGAAAGTTTATGATCGCATCATGCAAGAAGAAACAGTTGGCACGTGTATCGTATGTGTCATAATGTAGTCAAAAGCAAAGTGTATCGATCGCTTTGTTGCACCTTTCTTATTTTATCTTAGTGTGGGTGACTGATAGAGGATGCGATTATATTTTTATTTGTATAGTGTTTTGTCCCTATACAAAATTAAAAATATAAAATGCATTTAAAGAAAGAAACTGTGTTAAATGAAGAATCGAACCCCGTTCTTACGCTATCCGGGCGTATGCCTATGCCACTCGGCTACCGACATATTAGCAAACCTGTGAAATTTTGCAAGTGCTTTTTCAACGCGTAGACTGCGTGACCTCATCAATGTTGCGAGATTGCTCTCACAATATCCAAAGGACATATTTTTACAAATATTTAATAATCGGTTAAGATGAAGGAAGCAAACGAGGTCAGTGCTCTTTTCAAGTGCATTGTATGTGATAGAGAATGCTTTTGGCATGAAATCCTCCATATGTTATAATATATACTTTCAGGTTCGATAAGTAACTACGATCATCCAACGTTTTTTTGTCTTGGAGATTAAAAGAAGGAACGAGAATACTACATCATGACCTAGTTAGTTTTCGGGGCACAGACAGTTTAATTGGCAATGATCCTAATCACTAAGTTGAAATTTATAAAATTATTTTGCTTTAAATTTCCGCGAAGCGACGCCGGCGCAGGCAACTAACAACACGAACCGTCACCGCGTTTAGTATTAGTTCAGGCAAATGCAGGATGCACCACCCGCCCTCCCTCAATACGCATTCGGCACAGCTGATGCAATTATTAGTACCCAACACCAACGTGCAAAAAACCTCGACGCGTTTCGCCACTACACGTGGCAACCTCAGGAGATGTTGTCGCCTCGGCGGAGCACGGACTGGCGAACAGGCCTTTTATACTTTCCGCCTTTTCCACTAATGAGGTGACGTAATCGTTGTCACGGAATTTTGAAAATGAAGTTAATCCGTTGGTAGTTGACGGTTATTATTAATAGATTGTTGATTTGAAAATATATTTAGAAGTGGAGAGGCGGTATAACTGACCAGTTCGTTCAACAATGTAAGCGTATTATCTTTATTATGTTTTATTATTTCTAATTGTTCCAAAACGGATAGTTTTAAGCCTTTTTCACAAGTATGAAGGACAGAAAATGTATGTAATGTATGTATGTAATATAATGTAACAAAATAAGCTTTCTAGAAAAGATAAGAGTATAAACTATTCAAATAAGCCACAAAAATAACTACGATAATACAAAAATGAAAACTTAGAACCAAACAAAGTCTAGGTAGAGTGACGTAATTTAGGAAAAAAAATACGAGAAAAAAAAATCTAATTTCAATCAATAACTGTTTTTTACTCATAAAGGTCAACATGCCCAAGGAATACCTAAGCTTTTATACACCCAGATACAAATTCGTAAAAACGTATGAAAAAAGCGCACACTGGGGGGAGGGGCTGTGGGCTAAGTCATGGCACATTTGAGCGCCCGCCATTGGGCGGGTGGCTTTTCAAAAGTGCTTTAACATTTAGGCGACTTAACACAGCAGCAGCACCGCTGTTTTTATGTTTCGGCATCCGCTGCTGTCGCTCTAATGTGTAGGCATACTTTATGTCAATTAACATTATAAGTGCTTATTTTTCAATAGTCAGATAAGAAATATTTGTCGAACAAAATACTATATGGCTAATTTGACAACGTCACCTAATTGTCAGCAATCATATGTAACTGTATTTTTTTAAATCTGTCACTTTATAATTTATCAGTCTGATAAGTTTCATCTAACCTTTGAAAAATCGGCCCTAATACCGATAAAGAAATGCTGATCAGTTTAACGGAAGGGCTGAATCTTTCAACCCTTCCGTTCACAATCATATAGCGATCTGTCTTTTCAAACATCCAGCTTCTGACGACTTGTTGGCCTTACTCATATATTAAGTGGAATACGAGTAGTCTGTAAGATAACCTATACTTAATATTATAAAGCTGGAGAGTGTGTTTGTTTGTTTGAACGTGATAATCTCAGGAACTACTGGATTAATTTGAAAAAATATTTTGTGTTGGATATCTTATTTATTGAGGAAGGCTTTAGGCTATTAAACATCACGCTGTGATAAGAGGAGCAAGAGCTAACTCCAAACGCGTGGAATCAGTTGGAGTGAAAAACGGTAATCTATATGGTACCCGTTTTTCACTCCGCAAAACAATTATGGACGTAAGGGAGGGATGGAGACGTAAGGGAGCTTAACCAAGACTCAAAGCTCCAAGCTAACCTCACCTTCACGCGGTGCGTCCCGTTTCAACAGACCAGGCTCTGGCGACCGACCGAGGGCGGGATAACCATCAAACAAAAGGCGCAGTAAAATGTTGAGCTGTGATGGGCAGCAGCGTCACACCCAAAAGAGACTGCACCTCTGCGCTCGCCAACCCGCCTGCCAAGCGTGGCGAGTACTGGCAAATACCCCCCTAAATGGTAGGATACAAAAAACTCAGGCCCCCAGTCTCCGGCAGCCCCGCTATTCCTGATTCCGGTAGCGGTCACGGTAACGGCGGGGCAGGGGGTGCTAAGAATCCCCGGAAGCGATCGCGCTACCACCCCCAACGAAAACTGGCCTTGGTTACTTATAACGCGTGCACACTGAGGACAGACGAGAAGTTGCTCGAGATGGAGGAAGAATTAAGCAAGTTACACTGGGACATAGTGAGTTTATCAGAAGTCTGCAGAGAGGGCGAGGACACGATAACTCTGAAGTCCGGCAACTTGCTCTTCTATCGGGAGGGTGACCAAAAGTCCCAAGGTGGTGTTGGGTTTCTTGTCCACAGGTCCCTCGTTAACAACATCGTAACCATCGAGAGTGTGTCGAACAGGGTGATATACCTTATACTCAGAATAACCGAAAGGTATTCGCTGAAAGTCATACAGGTATCTGCACCGACCTCGAACCACCCGGATGAAGAGGTGAAGGAAATGTATGAGGACGTAAGTAGAGCCATACACACTTCCAAAACCTATTTCACTGTTATAGGCGCAAAACTCGGCAAGCGAGGCCAGGATGAGTTGAAAGTGGGACCTTTTGGATATGGTCAAAGGAACGCCAGGGGAAATAAGCTAGCCGACTTTCTGGAGAAGGAGGGACTCTTTGCGATGAACTCTTTCTTCCAGAAGCCGCCTCAAAGGAAATGGACCTGGTTGAGTCCGGACGGCAAGGCGAGAAATGAGATAGACTTCATCATGTCCACCAAGAGACGGTTAGTCAATGATGTCTCCGTGATCAATAGGGTAAAAACCGGCAGTGATCACCGTATGGTTCGAGGCACATTGAATATAAATTGTCAAATTGGAAAGGTCCCGCTTGATAAAGTCCACGCTCCGACCTACTCATGCCCATATCCAAAATCCCGAGAGCTTTTAACTCGAGTTGTCAAACCCCTTTGATTGCCTAGAGAATTGCGTATCAGTGGACGAAATAAACAACGGGTTTGTGGAAACTGTCCAAACGGTCGGATCTAAGTTTTTTAGACCTGGCCGTAAAAATAGACCCCAAAAACTGTCGGTCCACACTCTCGACCTTATGACAGAACGTCGATCTATGGCACTGCAAACCTCCGTTAATGCTCAAACCCACAGGCAGCTTAATAGACGAATATTGAAGTCTCTGCGTGACATTCGTTCCTTTAACTCAAATAGTGTTAAAGAAACAATAGAGCGGAACCAAGGCTCCAAAGTGTTTGCAAGGGACATGTTTATAGGGCAAAGCCTGTTGACGAAGCTTAAGACGGAGGACTGCAGTGTAGCGTCGACGAAAGCAGAGGTTTTGAGGGAGATCGAAAGGTTCTATGGGCAGTTGTACACCTCAGTTGCCAAACCCGTTGATAGCTCGGCCAGAGACCCACGAGCCATCCTGGCCCGACACTACAACGAAGACATCCCGGACATCAGCCTCTACGAGATTAGGGTGGCCCTGAAACAGCTAAAAACAATAAGTCACCTGGCGAGGACGGAATCACAGCAGAGCTTCTGAAAGCGGGTGGAACTCCGGTACTTAAAGTCCTTCAGAGACTCTTTAATTCCGTTCTGCTAGAGGGCATCACGCCTAAGGCATGGAACAGGAGTGTGGTGGTGTTGTTCTTCAAAAAAGGAGACAAAACCTTATTGAAGAACTATAGACCCATCTCACTCCTGAGCCATGTCTACAAGCTGTTCTCACGGATCATCACGAATCGTCTCGCACGTAGGTTTGATGACTTCCAGCCTCCCGAACAAGCCGGATTCCGAAAAGGCTACAGTACCATAGACCACATTCATACGCTTAGGCAAATTATACAGAAGTCCGAGGAGTATAATATGCCTCTATGCTTAACGTTTGTGGACTATGAGAAAGCCTTCGATTCGATCGAAACTTGGGCGGTGCTTCAGTCTCTTCAGCGGTGTCACATAGAGTATAGGTATATAGAGGTGTTAAAGTGTCTGTATAACAACGCCACCATGTCAGTCCGAGTACAGGAACAGAATACAAGGGCGATTCCATTGCGAAGAGGTGTAAGACAGGGCGATGTTATATCTCCGAAACTGTTTACAGCGGCATTGGAAGACGCCTTCAAGCTCCTGGAATGGGAAGGATTCGGCATCTCCGTCAATGGCGAATACATAACACACCTTCGGTTTGCCGATGATATAGTCTTTGTGGCAAAGACGCTGGACGATCTTGGCACTATGCTCGAAGACCTTGACTGAGTCTCCCAACAAGTGGGTCTTAAAATGAACATGGAAAAGACGAAAATTATGTCAAGCTGTCTTGTTGTACCCACTCCAGTATCTGTTGGGAACTCAACTCTCGAAGTTGTCGACGAGTACGTCTACCTGGGAAAAGTGATCCAATTGGGTAGGTCCAACTTTGAGAAAGAGGTCAATCGACGAATCCAACTTGGCTGGGCAGCGTTTGGGAAACTGCGCAAGAGCGTCTTCTCGTCTCAATTACTTCAGTGTCTGAAGACGAAAGTCTTCAACCAGTGTGTGTTAGTAACACAACAGTGATGACACACGAATCCGAAACATGGTCTCTAACTCTGAGGCTCATGAGGCTCATAACATGAGGCTCATCCTCATAAAGAAGCTCAAAATTACACAACGAGCGATGGAGCGGGCTATGCTCGGTGTTTCTCTACGAGATCGAATCAGAAACGAGTAGATACGTAGAAGAACCAAGGTAACGGACATAGCCTTGAGAATCAGTAAGCTTAAGTGGCAGTGGGCAGGGCACATAGCGCGAAGAACTGATGACCGTTGGGGCAGGAAAGTTCTAGATTGGAGACCCTTCGACCAAAGACGCAGCGTAGGACGTCCACCAACAAGATGGACAGACAACCTAAAAAAGATCGCAGGATCAAACCGGATGCAGACCGCTAGTGATCGGTCGCTATGGAAAGCCATGGGGGAGGCCTATGTTCAACAGTGAACGTCCTTTGGCTGATAATGATGAAACAATTATCGTTTTGATAATAATGCGGAGTAGACATTCTGAGCCAGCTTAGTGGGTTATGGCTCATGTTATCTCATCTCATACGAAGTGAAAGCTGCAGAGTATGCATGGGACCATAACTAAATTGAAATATACTCATGTGCAATCTCTGAAGCGGCTTAAGATACTTATAGTCGTATGTAAGATACATTTTTACAAGTGAGATGACAGCTATTTGCTTTGTGGCATCAGATATTAGCACAAGTAATACTTATTTACTCAACAAATAGTATTGTTTACCAAAAAACGGAATTTTGGCAACCCTGTTTCAGCATATTTGGCATTGCGCCGGCAATTAGGAGTGGGAATAAAAGACATTATTTTTGGGACTTAGTGTAGGTTAGGGTAGGTAGGTTAGGATCCCCCTCGAATGGAGCACGCCTTGTCGTGGCGAGGGGGCTCAGTAGCCTGTCGCGAACTAGCGGCAGGTGAAGCCAAGATGCTCCGTGGAGAGTGCCGCTGCGTCTGTTCCCGTATCGGGCGGCAGTGGCCATAGTGAGTCGCGTCTGTCTCGCATCGAGCGGCGGCTCACTAAAAGTCGTTGGACTCCCGGCACCCCTCTGGTGTACCAGAGGAGGCAGGGGATGTCCTGAGGACTTTGGTCCTCTGGGCGAGCTCGGCGTGCATTTGCCGTCGGTCGTCACTCGCCTCGTCAGGAGGGTCTCGGACGGACGGTGTGGGGACACCTCTGTCCAATTACAAGGGACCCTCCTGAGGCGCCAGTGTGCCGTCGGGAGTGGGATCGCCGATGGGATCGCTCCGTGGAGATCCGCCCTCCTGATGGAGGGTGGAGATTACGCTGGCAAGGGTCGCGGGACTGTTGAGACACCGCGGCCCCTGCTGTCAAAGCCACCAAACGCGGCGGGCGTCGTCAGGTTTTAGTGGGTATACCCGGGGGCGTATCCGGGGGAGTCCCACACACGCCCCTTCGTTCCCCGACGGAGAGGTACGGTGCGTAAACTGCATTTCCTGACGTTAAAAAAAAAAAAAAGGTAGGTTAGGATAGGCGTGTGTCCTGGCTGGGACCCCGCCTTGGGAGCTCGAGGCCCGAGTCCTAGCCTGGACATACGCACGACGGTCGGAGCAGCGTTCTCGGGGAGAGCGCGGCTCCCTAGAGGAGGAGCGCGCCTTTGAGCGCCAGACCCGAGAGCTGCTGATTCAAGCCTGGACCGGGGTCCTAAACTCTTCGGAGTCGGGTCGAGCCACCCTCGACGCCCTGACCCCGGTCCTGACCCGATGGCTAGAGAGACGGCACGGCTTCCTCACCTACCGTCTGGTGCAGGTCCTTACTGGACATGGATGCTTCGGTGCCTATCTGCACCGGATCGGACGGTAGGAGACCGCCTCGTGTCACGAGTGCGGCGCTGCGGAGGACACGGCTCAACACACCCTTGAGTCGTGCCCAGCGGGGAGTCGCAGCGCCGCACTCTGGCCGCGGAGATCGGCCAGGACCTATCCCTCCCCAGCGTGGTGGAGGCCATGCTCGGGAGTGACAGAGCCTGGAAGGCCGTCACCTCCTTCTGCGAGGACGTTATCTCACAGAAGGAGGCAGCAGAGAGGGTGCGGGAGGAGGATCCTCTTGCCGCCCCGATCCGAAGGCAACGAACGGGGCGGAGACGGCGGCGTTATATACCCGCGCCGGCATTGCACGCGCTTCCACCGCCGTCTGACGGGAATGACCGCACACTCCGGGCCATTCCCGGTTGCCCCCCTCATGGGGTGGGCTTGCTGGGCCTGTTACGGCGGGCAATCACCGACGGGGCAGCGGTAGTATCCGACCGGCTTCCCGCAGCTCCGTCCGCCACTCACAAGTCGTCGAGCGAGTCGTCGCCGTCCGATTTCTCGGACGACGACGACTGGCTTGAGATGACTTTTGAGCGGCCAGGTGACTGACGGAGTGTCGTTGGTTTTTAGTGGGTATTGGCGTTTGAGCTCGAGTCCCACATAACTCGCCGTCTCCCCCGGGCGGCGAGTATGCGTAATGCATTTTCCAACGTTAAAAAAAAAAGGTAGGTTAGGATACGCACTCTTTCCATGGGAATATTCATCACTGCCAATCGCATGGATTGTTTTAGGGACTCCAAATTATCATGGCGTTTAAAACAAGGCGTACTCTCTAAAACTGACCATAAATCATAATCCAGCGGATTAAGATCGGGACTAGACGACTGCCCTGATGAAGTCCGAAACGTTCGCTTCTAACCAAGACTACGTGGACCGAGCTTTATAACCCGGCGCCGAGTCTTGTTGGAAAGACCATGCTTGGTTATTGAACATGGTGTTGTTAATGGGCTTAACTACCTTCTCAAGAATGGTATCTTGATACACTTGTGCCGATGTTTTGATACCTTTTTCACAAAAATATGGCTGAGTCACTCCTTCATAGCTAACACCCCACCAAACCATCACTGAAGTCGGGTAATGCCCACGTGGCACTCTGCTGACTTATTCGGGAAGCTTCCTTAGAAGTTTGAGCATAAATACGGTCATTTTGTTTGTTAAAATGTTGCTCAATTGTAAAGATTTTCTCACCCGTAATTTCTGTGACCTCCCTTTGCATACCGCTTCAGTAATTTTTTCGATTTTACCACCCTATTCTTTTTTAATTTATCAGTTAAAAAATGGCCAGTGCGTCTTTTATAGGCTGCAAGTCCTAAGTCATTTTTTAATATACGCGACATGGTTTTGGGTGCTATCTTCATCTCCCGAGATAAAATCTTTTGCTTTCTGGCAGGATTTCTGCGAATTCTTTCCCTTGCTGCTTTGACCACCTTTTTCGTACGAACACTACGTGGACGGCCGAATCTTTTTCTGTCACAAACAGAGGAGGTCTCATTGTACCTAATGATAGCGCTCATTGTACCTAATGATAACGCTGAGGGTGCACCAGATAAAAATGCCATCTTTTTTCAGTTTATATTTCAAAAATATCGAGACATGAGCGTATTTGCCGTATTTGGCTAAAACATTTAAAAAAGAACTCTTTTTTTAGTAAATCATTTTTTTAAAGTAGGCGTGAATTGTTTGAAACATTAAAAAAATATTTATCATCAGCCGATAGATATCCACTGGTGAACATAGCAAATAAAATAATAGTAGCAAATAATGTCAAAGTTTGAACTTAACTTGAAAAACAGAGAAAATCTAAATCCATGAACGGTTTTACTTGCTATCTGGCTGGCTGGTTTTATTGCTATTGCGTTTTGCGGTTTTTGATGTAGAAAATTATTAAACGTTAACAAAGATATTGTAACGTAAAGCCTGCCACGCCTCAGCCAAGTCGATGCCTACCCGACGCCAACGCAATACCAACCCAACGCCAAGCTTGCCAAGCCGTCAAAGCTAGCCGAGCCATAGACAAGTAGCCGCTTGTAAGCCACGTTCCCCCACCACAACTTCCGCCAGCCATGCCTGTAATGGAGGGAACAAGCCTATATAAGCGCCGGACATCTCAGTCAAGTTGTCTTGCACGCAGCAGCCACTGAATAAGCTGAAACAACCACTGGCACTCATTATTGTATCATTGATTTTGCTATGGAATAAATCTGTGTACTTTATGTTGTTGAGCCTTTTTTATTTACGCCACTTGTTTCAATATTGAACGGGCATAGCTCAAGTCACAAACAACCCAGGACAGAATGACTTACCGCCATCGAACAAGGAATAACTAACTACCCTACTAAACGGAGCAGGCAAAGAAGAAAAAATATTATGCGTGGCCTATCTATTAGTAAAATTTAATGACAACACATTTTAAAAGAATTAATAGATTACTGCGTCTTACTCTTTTAGATTTAGTGGACTGTGTTTGTCAGATAGTTGGTGTTTAATTATCATGCCAATTAATGGACACGCGAACTTCGAAGGAAATTAAAACTATTTTGTTTACAACTTGGAGAAAACTTCGTCGGCATAGTAATACCTCCTTTTGAAGAGTATTTTAAAGCGCTGCGGGCGAAGTCTAATGCATCATTTTTGTCATTTTGCGTCGAAAATTTCAATTTTATGATTTTCTTATTCATCAGATATCATTTTAACTTACGTAGGTAGCTATATCTTTAATAAATCTTAAAAAATATTTGTAGTTTTTGACGACCCGTCTGGTGTAGTGGTCGAGAAATCGCCTACGGCGTGTACGTGTGTGTCGCATACGTGTGCGGGTTCGATCCCCGCACAATACAAACATTTGTGTGCATGAACATGTCTGTTTGTATTGGTCTGGGTGTTTTCTATATATGTATATCATGTATGTATTTACAAACAAAAAGTATTTAAGTATTATATCCGTTGTCTGGCACCCATAACACAAGCTTTGAGTAGCTTACTTTGGGACTAGATGACGATGTGTGGGAATGTCCAAATAATATTTATTTATTTATATTTATTTTTAAGCATCATTCAAAAACTCTTCTCAATCAATAAATACACGAAAACACCAATTTTATCTCAGCATTTTTCGAGCGCCACCTGGTGGTTTTACACGGAACTATGTCGAGACTTCCGACACAGGATTCTGACACGAGCATGTTTAATTCTTAAGAAGATATTACTGTTTTAATGATTCGATCTTTCAACAAACACCTACTATGTGAAGGAAAAAATAAATAAGTGATTTGTGCCGATTTCACAATATAATTGGTCTCCTATATTATGGTTATTTGCACAATTGGGTAACATAAAATACAATAACTTATATTAGTAATTTTGTTTTTATCACAATACAAACTTATTAGCATAAATTACACATTGTAAAACGTAACTGTGTTACACAAAGAATCAATCCCTGTGTCTTACGCTATCCGGGCGCATGCCTACCACTCGGTCACCGACACATTGGCAAGACTATTGAATTTTTCAAGTGCTTTCTTTAACGCCTAGTCTTTGAACTTTTACGTATGTGAACGAGACACAATAGATATTCTATTGTTATGCGGTCTCATGCGGCGGCTCGGGTGTTGAGGTATGCTTGTTACTAAGAATATGGCCAAACGATTATAACCAAATTATGAAGATTTTCGACCACAGTATAGTAACCCCGCTTTATAATGCACAGCATTAAAAATCAGTTGCTGCATTCTACTTGTGATTCATTCTGACGACAGACATTTTGACGACCCGTCTGGTGTAGTGGTCGAGAAATCGCCTACTACGCAGCGGGTGCGGGTTCGATCCCCGCACAATACAAACATTTGTGTGCATGAACATGTCTGTTTGTATTGGTCTGGGTGTTTTCTATGTATATCATGTATGTATTTACAAAAAAAAAAGTATTTAAGTATTATATCCGTTGTCAAAGGATATTATTTATTATTATTCTTATTCTAATTTTAAAATTTCCCGTCGTCTGTGCTCTAGGGTGGAAAGATCGCATTACCTTGATAAAAAGGCGGTCAAGTGCAGGCTCGCGTTCCCTTTAGCATTTTCTGTAGAAACTTTTACAAGTAAATTTTAATGAGAGTACCTACATTCTGAAACACCACCGTTACGTCCTCGTTTTTAAAATAATTTTCAATTGAAAATAATAGCGCATGGAAGTTAAGTTTACAACTACGGGTATCAAGGCCTATTTAACATGTAATTTACTCGGTTAAACTACCGATGACTGGGAAAATACTCTAATGGTTTTAATTAATAAAATTTAATGTTTAAATCTACCTTGACCCTTTACCGAATCGTCATGAAAACATTTAACTATTTTTTTACTGACTCGGCAAGAGTTTATCTTTTTTTATCACAATCATCACATCACACAAAAATATATTTATTAGGTTTATTTTTGTTTTGCGCTTTGTAATTTATGAGTATATTGTGTTTGTGATATAAACCAATAAATGTTTGTTTTAAAAAAGGAGGTTATCAATTCGACCCGTAGGTATGTGATATTGCTAGAATTTTATATTGTTTGAGTGGGGTAATCTATTAAGGCTTCCAAAGTTCCAAACACGTGTTCTAATTTCGTAAGTGTATGTGTGTTTTGATGTTAGTCCACGGGTTTCTTGAAAACGAGAAGTTATAGCGAGATTTTTATTTTTTGTTCAATAAGATATATTGCAATGTAAGTTTCATCAAAACCAGTAGATTTCGTGAAATGGGGGTATGGCCATGGATTCCATTGTAATGCAAATTTTACATACTAGGCAAGTGTGGTACCATATTTTACGTATTTTAGTGCACTTTATCCGCCGCCCAGTATTTTACCTGAGCTACGAGTACAGTACCTAAGCCAATCTGTTAAAAATTTACAACTCCTGTATCTGATATTCCTACCTAAAAATTTTACGACGGTAAAGTCTGGGTGCTTTAAATGTATTCCAATGTAGCAAAAAGGCCGCCTCACGTACCAATGAATTTTGTATAAAATAAAAGCCAGAACACCGAGACCCCTAATTCGTAGTGAAAGCCGAAGATATTTTTCGGGGTACTCTTGGGAGGCTAACCTCACAGTTTGGACATCAATTTATTACGACCGGAGGGATGAGCCAACTTCATTCGTTACTTTTTAATATTATTCTCTTGCATGCAACATATTTCAAGTGACGACATACTATATGCACGACCAATTTTTGAATATAAATGACGAAGTGTTAGAACAAATGAGCTATTTCAGTTCTGTGCCTTCGGCTTGACCTTTCGGAGATTACCTACCTTACCCGTACAGTGTACACACCAGCTAGCTACTTACTCCCTTTCGTCTCGTGTGTGCGGTGATTGCGGGTCGATGACCCCACGCTCGCGACATTGCGGCGGCAGCAGGCGTGCGGGTGAAGTTCGCGCGCATACCTCAGTACGCTATCTTTTACGCTAGCGTGCGCACGTGCTACTACTTGCTCTGAAAAATTTTAAAACTCGCTACGATACAGTGTCATAGTATCATTTTAAATTGTTGTGATCGAGTTTAACGTTGTTGTAACGTTTTGTGAATAGTTTGAGAAGGATTTATCGAACAAGGCGGTAAGTCGTTTCTCATTTTTATGTCTTTTGTGTGTGTCGTGTGTTTTAGATGCGGCTATTGGATTAATGGTGCATATATGTGACTAATCATTTTACGTTTGGCGAACATACCATTCACAAACGATCACTATGCTATACGATTCGTCGGCCATACAGCCACTGTCGTGCATATTTGCCAACTCGCTTAAACACCTAAACGCTGAAACGCCCAAAATGGAAGCGACGCGGCCCAATGTATGAGCGGCGCGGCTCACCAGTTGACCGTGCGTGACGCCTCACGTTTGATTGGCGCGTCTCAAAAATTGGGCGGCGCGGCTCATATCGCGGGCGGCGCGGCTCGTTGATTTGAGCCGCGCAGCTCGACATGTTGATCCGCACGGTTCGAATCGATGAGCGGCGCGGCTCGAATATTCCTACAGCTTGCATTGCTGGTACTTGTGACTTTAACCCCCTTTGTATCTTAACCCGCAAGTTATTTTAACTTGGTTTGGCACTGATGGTTTCCTTCTCCTGCAAATGGCGCAACTTAAAGAGTTCATCACTTTGGGGAATCTGTTGGACGAGCGTGGAGAATCGGACCAGGAAGAAGAGATCCTGGACAGAATCAAGCTTATGGCACAAGTACAACTTCCTGAAGGATGGACTAGCTGGGAGGTGTGCAGATCAACCAAGGAAGAAATCTTTGGGGAGAAGCTCGAAGCAAATTTATTAAACAACTTATTGTTTGCTTTACCGACCGTAGGACTAGTGCGTGCCTTCAACCCTGAGGCAGACCACCTATCCGAAAAAGCGTATAGAGGAATTCGGTCTAAGCTGCTGGACTGGGCCTTTACCCGAGCCCTAATTATTAGCCTGCCCGCCATAGCTAACCGAATAAGGGGTTCAGCAGTTCGAACGGAACTATTTAAAGAGTCGATAAAGAGTCTAAAACCACTTTTTCACACAAGAGCCGAAGCCAACAAGATTTTAATGGGCAGTATCTCGGAATCGGAGGAAACTACCAGAAAGAGGAGAAGTGCTTCTTCCTGTAGCGGTGACACAGCTCAGAAAAGGAAAATGGTAGATTCACCTCCACCAAGAACAGTGAAGGATTTAGAAAAGCGGATGGAGACGATGTTTTCCCTTTTGCTGGAGGAAATTGAAGGCCGAGAAACAGATTCAGGGAAGGAGAATTACGGATCGGAAGTAGAATCGGAATGCCTGTCCGATGTTTCCGAATTTTCGGAAGACGGCTGTTCTTGGAAAGCGCCTAACCTCGAGGCCGATGACCTACCACTTTCCGAGGTACAGTTTCTCCCTGTCGTTGTTGAGGCCGAACCCCCAATGCCAGAGCCTACCCCTCAGATAATGCGGGAGGGCATTGAGAGCCAAAGACTGGGGACGGATAAGTGGAATCGAATTCGGTATAAGGAAGTAGAGAAAGTTTTGCATGCGGCCCCAGTGTTTAACACCCTAAAGGTCAACACCGAACTTGGTAACCTGCCGCAGCAACCGTCGCCGGCCTTAAATAGAAAGGACAGCATACTGGGTACCATTACCCACGGCTTGCTATTACAGCGCAAGGCTTTAGCCCATGGGCTTAATGCCGTTATACGTAAGTGCCCTAGCGCCGGCGTAGAGTTCAAAACATTTTTGGGTGATTCCCCTTTTAAGACAGTATCTGACCAGATATTACAATATGTCTGCGCTAATCGAGCCGAAACTATAGAGACAAGACGAAAAGCATTCAAAGGCAAGAATGAAGCTCTCAACGAAGCTCTGCATGCAATCCCACCGTCACCAACCCACCTATTTGACGAGAAGCTTCTGGGTACTTTCTTAAAGGACAACGGTGGTCAGTCGCAGGTTTTTCATTCTTTTAAATATCCGGGAAGATTCCAAGGGAAGAAAGATTCCTTTCATAGACCAACCGCAACCACCCAGGCAGTTCGAGGCAGACACTTTTCAGGAAGGGCTCGCCCCTCTGTGGCAAGTAGCGCTGCGTCAGCCCGTCCAGGAGCCCGACCGGCGGAAGATTTTAGGAGACCATATGGACCGAAGCCTGACACTAAGAGGCGCGCTCATTTAGGCAAAGAAAAAAGACCTGGTCGTAAATATTGACAATTTTCGGGGCGGGCAGCTGAGAATGTTTTTGCCACAGTGGCAAGAAGTAGGAGCCCCAGACACGATATTAAAAACAATTTCCGGATACTCAATACCGTTCACGACCAAGCCGCCCTCCGTTCCACTTTACAAAAACCACTCAAAATTCTCAACAAATCCCTCTCTAGCGATGGACAACGAGCTCAAGAAACTTCTCAGCTCAGGAGTGGATGTAGCCAACGGGTTCCTTTCTCGTATGTTCTTGATTCCAAAGACAAACGGAAAACTGAGGCAGATTTTCGACTTCCGAAGCCTAAATGCCTTTCTCTCCCCACCAAAATTTCGATTGATAAGTCAGAATCAGGTGCCCAATTTCCTAAATCCAGGAGATTACTTAGGAAAACTGGTCATCAGTCAGGCGTACTTTCACGTATCCATAAAAAAAAAAGTCATCGGCGGTACCTAGCTTTCAGTTACGCGGGAGTCGTCTACCAAATGACCTCTCTTCCTTTCGGCTTAAGCAGTGCACCACTGGCCTTTTCCCAAATAACAAAGTGGCTAGCAAGATTTCTGAGAGAAAAAGGAATTCGGGTTTTACTTTACTTAGACGATTTCCTGTTTACACATCACGACCAGAATATTCTGGAAAGTCAAATAAAGAGTGTCATAGGACTCTTCAAAGTCTTAGATGGTGTGTGAATTGCAAAAAATCAATTGTAAAGGCCACACATCAAATGGATTTTTTGGGAATCAGTTGGAACTGTGCCAAAAATCAGAAGAAGCTGCCAGACTTGAAAGTAGATCGGCTGATAAAGGACCTGGAGGAAATATTGGATTCAGGCCTGTGGTCTTGGCAAACAGGCACAGCTCTCATAGGCAGGCTAGGTTTTGCAACCCTCGTGGTACCTCTTGGCCGTTTACACACCAGGCACATTCAGCGAGCAAGTCGCAAGCTATTAGAGAGTCAACCACGATGAAAAGTCACGGTTCCACAGCAAGCTCTTCACGATCTCGTATGGTGGACTCAGAACGCAAGAACCACAGGAGCCATTTTTCGACGGGATCCAACAATATTCATCGCCACGGACGCCTCCGACTTAGGCTGGGGGGCACAGGTGAACAATCAACACCTCTCGGGTGTCTGGTCAAAAGAACAGCTAAGTTGGCACATAAACAGAAAGGAGCTTTTTGCCGTTCTCAAGGCTATAACAGAAATGCGAGAAACTATATCGGGCCAGTCGGTTATGGTCCAGTCCGACAACAGAACGGTGATTTCTTACTTACGAAACCAGGGTGGGACAAGATCAGTAGTTCTCTTAGAAATGACAAGGGTTATACTTCTTACAGCAATGAGACTAAGAACAGAGATCCACTCATTTTACTTACCAAGTCGTTACAATTTAATCGCTGACAGCTTGTCAAGGGGCAACCTCTTACCAGACTGGCATCTTACCGAAGCAGTGACCAGGAGGATCTTTTTGAAGTGGGGTGTACCACAAATAGATTTGTTTGCCACCAACCGTTCGAAGGTAGTGCCGGAGTATGTGTCACTGGACGTAAAGGACTCTCAGGCTCGCTTCACCAACGCATTCAGCCAGGAGTTGCATTTCAATCTTGCCTGGGCCTTTACACCCCCACCACTTATACCAAGAGTTCTTCAACATCTCAATGTTTCGTCAGGGACTTACCTCGTGGTGGCTCCGCGCTGGGAAGCTGCCTTTTGGAGGAGCGACCTCAAACGCAGAGCCTTGGAAGCACCTTACAAGATATACAATCTGAAAACCAGTCTTATCGACTTAGTCAGCAATCTTCCACCACAGAAGGTGAAAGATCTATGTTTAGAGGTTTGGAAAGTACAGGCTGGAGCAGGCTTATAGAAGGTCTTGATCCAAAGGACATAGAATTAATCCAGTCATCATGACGTAGTTCTACTTGGCGCACCTACGGGTCGGCATGGAAGCAGTGGGTTTCATGGTGCAGGCAAAAAGGGCTCAAACCATCCAGCCCACAAATCCACGACTTGGTTACTTACCTTGGATTCCTGACCCACACGAAGAATCTTGCTGCCTCGACGATTCTAGTCCATAAATCGGTTATACTCACCTTAGGACATCCAACAGAGGAAAGACGATTGCGTGATCATCCATTACTGACAGCCATGATTAAGGCTATTAATTTAAAGAAGTGTTTGTCAACGGTCCCAAGATCACAGGTATGGAACAAAGAGGATATGATACAATGGTTACGGTCAAACATACCGGCTAAAGACAGTATCTTTCAAATTTATCGGCATGTTGCCCTGCTTCTTTTGCTGGCCTCTGGTCGGCGTATTCATGACCTTACGCTTCTCAATATAGACGACCATTCGTGTGAAAAAAATGAGACCTCAATTACCTTTTGGCCACGCTTTGGCAAAACAGACACTTCGAAGTATCGCCAATCTGGTTGATATTTGTCTTGTTCAGGTGATCCATCTTTAAGTCTAGTAAAATGGATATATTGTTTGTTAGATGTGTCCAAGGATAGAAGAAAGGCACGACAAAATTTAAATAACCTTTTTATTACTACGCGAGGGGAAGTAAAAGCTGCCTCTAGGACTGTTATCGCCGGTTGGCTGAAAACACCGTTTATGGATTTGGGAATAGATTGTAGCCCAGGCTCTATTAGATCCGTGGTTGCCTCTAACGGATTTGAAAATAACGTACCACTTGACGAAATTTTAAAACAAGGAAACTGGAAAGGTTCAAAAACCTTTTTCAAGCATTATTGTAAATTAGTAGACAAGCCACGCGCTACTTTAGTTAATACAAACAATATTAATAATTCGTTTAAACCTATTTAAAATAATGGACTGATAGTTTTAAGGTAACAATGTGATAATTAGAGACTGCAAGTTACCGCATGATCTCAATTTAATTTGTTTTTCTTGTTGAGTTTTGTTAGAGTTGAATATCTCTATGTTATTATTTTCATTCATTTTCAACTAAGTAGGATGAGTTGCTATCCTGTAATAAAAAAGCTTTCTTTTCTTCAAACATGCCTTGTTCTTTCATTTTACCAAGAAACATCACAGTACACTAACAGCGCCGGCAGAATTGAAACACTTCTCCGAAAGGTCAAGCCGAAGGCACAGAACTGAAATAGCACCGTTTTCCACCCCGGAGGGAAGAAAACGATTATTTCAGGTCTTGCCGAGGCTTGACCTGAGTAATGCCTTGCCGGCTTTCGGAGATAGGTACTGAGGTATGCGCGCGAACTTCACCCGCACGCCTGCTGCCGCCGCAATGTCGCGAGCGTGGGGTCATCGACCCGCAATCACCGCACACACGAGACGAAAGGGAGTAAGTAGCTAGCTGGTGTGTACACTGTACGGGTAAGGTAGGTAATCTCCGAAAGGTCAAGCCTCGGCAAGACCTGAAATAATCGTTTTCTTCCCTCCGGGGTGGAAAACGGTGCTATTGTTTCAACTCAACAAACCAAAAATTTATTCAATACATAACCCATCGAGCTATTTCGACCACTATTACTACAACAATATTATAATATTTAGTCTAATATAAATATTAAACTACGGTTTAAGAAATTTATTTCTCAAAAGAATTACTTACTGAGAAATTACATTACATAAATAGTTTAAAATAAACTATATTTATAACTAAATACGACAATAGCGTCGTAAATGTGGGATTCCACCCGGTAATTCTTGTAGACAGGCCTTTTCACAGCTTGGCTTACTACCACTACCTAGGTACTCTGTACATGTATGATTGTTGTTTTGTAAAAAAAACCGGCCAAGTGCTAGTCGGACTCGCGCACTGAGGGTTCCGTGCCAACTTTAACTGAATTAAGGAATCCACTTACTTCTACTTAGTAAAATACCACAACATTTTGTTGACTGCAAATATAACTTTGTTTTTCATAGTGTTTGTATGAAGTACAAAGTTATGTTTGCGGTTGTTGAAAATGTGCTATATCTCAAAAACCACTAGTGCGATCTCGTCCGAACCAATTATCGTTGAAAGTATTTGTTAAGATCTACATTCCAAATTTTTTTCAAAATTTACACTTGCTTGGTTTAGAAGTTAGATGGGGGGGGACGCTCATTTTACCACTTTGGAAGCGTCTAGCTATGAAACGTTAGACTTTAAAAGAAAATGGTTTTAGGAACCTCGATGTCATTTTAAAAGACCTATCCATAGACACCTCACACGCATAGGTTTGACTAAAAAAATATTTTTTGGTTTTAGTTTCATGTATGGGAGCCCCCCCTTAAAAGTCATTATTTTTTATTTTTTGTATAAGAATCGTAAAGCGGTTAACAGGATACATCTTTCTTCCAAATTTCAATTGTGTAATGCTTATAGTTACAGAATAAAATGACTGTGACATACGGACGGACAGACAGACAGACAGACAGACAGACAGACTTGACGAAACTATAAGGGTTCCGTTTTTTGCCATTCGGCAACGGAACCCTAAAAAGGAATAATTCTTAAAAGCCAAAGATAGGAATGCAAGTCCTTAAAGATATCCAGAAAAACTAGCCTTAAAGTTAATTCCAAATCGGAAAAAATTAAAAGAAACTGTACTCTCATGTGTGTCCAGGTACACAATAAAGTTCCATATGACTTAAGAATTCTGACCATTACTTTTAAGGCCAATTTGTATAAATGGCTTGTACTCGTAGACATTAATATTTATGACATAAAAGATCTAAATAAACCGTAGATTCTAATCTGTAATTGCTATATATATATATATATATGAGATTTATAACATTATTTAAGCGTGCCATGTCATTTTTTTTTATGTTGTAAATTTTCAAACGGCCGGATATTGCCAGAAATGATAATTTGATTGCTTCATTTGATTTTGAATTAAAATTTGTATGCTAACAATTTGGCATAACAAGTATGTACTAACTTTTATCTCTGTAATTTTAAAATAATTAGTTGCTATCATTTATTACAACTGTTACTTGTAGCAGATATATTGAAATTATTGTACTGGCAACACTTTATATTTCGTCCAATTAAGATAGTTGTCACTTTCCCTGCGCATCGGGGTATAAAAGTGTTTATTATTTATTAGATTTATTATTTCTTCAAAGAACCACGTGTTCCGTAGTGTGCTTTGTTTAAAGTTGGGGATACTCTCCGACGAAACTGGCAAAATAATGATTACACGTATAGTAGTTAACATACAAAAATCATACGCGTAATATGAAGTCTGACTGAGAAAACGGTGAATCTGAAGTCTTTTACAAAAGCACTTATAAATTCAAAATCAGTTTACAGTAAAAACAAGAAGGGCCAACCTCCAATCAAAAGCGAAAAGTCAAAGCTGGAGAAAGATAATTTGCTGGAAAAAGTCAATTTATGAAACTGAGAACTCATCATAAAACTCTTTATGAATGTCAAA
This sequence comes from Pyrausta purpuralis, assembly GCA_963924145.1. NCBI lineage: Eukaryota > Metazoa > Arthropoda > Insecta > Lepidoptera > Crambidae > Pyrausta > Pyrausta purpuralis. Next base: position 3,734,693 of record OZ001647.1, read on the forward strand.
TATTTCAGGCAACCAAACAGTTGTTTTTCCTCTTTTTGAGCCCAAAAGAAAATATATTTTTTTCTACAAGAATGACACTCATGCATGTGTCATGTCATTGGTTTTTACTAGTTTTCAGTGTTTTTTTTTTGGCGGGAAACCTTCGAGGCGGGAGGTTTTAATTTTTACGTGTAAATATTTAAAATTTTCCATAAGTAAGTTTATTTGCAAGTTTTAGTGTAGAAAAGAGCAAGATGGGTTCCGAGAGCGGGGGCTCTGCTCCTAAGGCAAACAAAAAAAGAAAAACTGACATCCCTGTGGCTACACTTGATTTGTCTGATGAGGATGAGGATGAGGATCAAACATTCTCCATATGTAAAAAAGAACCATATACGCAGTTATCCAGACAACTCTCCTGGTAATACATTCCCTGTATATATACAAAGCATCAATGAAGCAGTAAAGTTTGGAAATAAAGACCCAATTTATGTTAACAACATCTTTAGCCGATATATAAAAGGTGTCAAGGAAATTAAACGCGTGAACGCTTTGCGCTATGCTGTTTTCTTTGAAACTGCAAAAAATGCAAATTTTTGGCGTCACATGAAATAAAAGCATTCATCCCTGCTGCTACATCAGAATATATCGGTGTCATTAAGTATATTGCAACTGATCTGAGCACCAAGCATCTGTATGATAAACTTATAAGCTCTCAGGAAATACTGGCTGTAAGAAGGTTCGCGAAACGGAGTCCTGAAGGTACCATTATCCCATTGCAGACAGTTTCAATAAAATTCTCAGGTAATGTACTACCTAAACATGTTACATATGGTCTATGTACCATTCCTGTAGATGAGTATGTCAAGCCTGTGGTTCAATGTTTTAAATGTTTGGCATTTGGTCACACCACCAAGTTTTGTAAACATAATATTGTATGCTCCATATGTGCTTAACCTCACTCTTACAAGGAGTGCCCAAATACAAGTAAACCATTCAGTGTAAATTGCAAAGGGGATCATATTGCTGTGGCTAGAGTTTGTCCTGTAAAACAACAAAAGATTAATGAAAATAAAAGTAGAATATTAAATAAAGCCACTTTGGGTACCTTCTTCCCAACACTGGACAAATCTTTTGCCAAAGTAATTGGTTCCCGATCTCAGCAAAACATACCTAAGACTAAACCCACTGAAACTAAAGAGGAAAACTACAAAAAAATGTTAACAGATGTAATTAATAATGAACAGATTATTAAAGTTATTGTAGATATTTTATTAACTTTGTCTAACAAGGACAATACCCTTTCAGTTAATTCAGCCACAATCAAAGAATTGTTTATTAAAAAAGCGTGTGAAAATGGAAAGTGAATTAGTAATTGTACAGCACAATATCCAGAGTCTTAAACCTAAGACTACATTTATCTCTCAGTTACTTAGTTCCTTAAATATAGATATTTTGATCCTAAACGAAACCTGGTTAAAATCTACAGATGTTGTGAATTTTAGAGGTTATAAAACATTCAGAAACGACAGTGACACTGGCTATGGCGGTGTTGCCATCATTTGTAAAAACTCCCTAATATGTTCAATAATTAGCACTCTTACCTCAAACAGAATCCAGACTTTATCTATTAGTGTTAAAATTTAACCAAGCAGTTCTGTGACAATTTTAGGCGTTTATTGTCCACTTCGGCCTGGCAGATTCCCTATAACCTTTTTTAAAAATATTATTAATGCCTTGCCTTCTCCTGTTCTTGTGATGGCTGATCTTAATGCGCATCACACAGCATTTGGATCTATTACTAATAAGCCAAGAGGCATACAAATTTACGACTTGTTAGATGAAATTAACATGTTTATATTGAATGACGGTCAGTTTACCACGCTACCTAGACCTAATCAATCTCCATCAGCAATTGACTTTGCATTTACTACTTCTGCTTTAGCGTCATCTATTGAATGGTCTGTGTATACAGAAGACACGTTAGGTAGTTACCATTTTCCTACTATTGTTCATCTAAATTATACATCCGATACATATGACAATCCTAATCCAATGGAAAAATATTTGTATAGTAAGGCTGATTGGTTCGGATATATGATAAAGTCTAGGGATATTTTTAATCATTTACTATCAAATACAGATCCATTATCTGCTTATGAGGAATTCTGTCATTTACTCAACAGTCTTCGTTTGGAATTTATTCCTATTTATAAAATCAATAGTAACGGCAACAAGCGCATTCATAAACCTATGCCTTGGTGGGACGATAGTTGCTCTAATGCAGTCAAGGAATGTAAACTGGCTCTTCGTATGTATAGACGTTATCCTACAAGAGAAAACTATATTTTATATAAAAAGCTTGAAGCGAATAAAAAACTAACAATAAAACTAATTGGAGAAATTTGTGTTCTAGCTTTGATAGGAATACCCCTATTAGTAATATATGGAAATTCATCAAGACCTTTAGCAGGAAAAGCAGTTCACCCAAATCTAAAGGTGATAATTTTCTAACAGATTTTTTAGATAATATAGCATCTGGTCAAGCAGATTATAATGCAAATGATCTCGACCCCATTTTCGAGTATAATGAACTCAATTCACATTTGAACTTACCTTTCTCCGAAGCAGGATTTAATTTGTCTTTGAATAGGAAAAGAAATACCTCTCCGGGTATAGATAATATACCGTATATACTTATTAAGCAGTTAGACCCCGCAGCGAAATTAGTTTTACTTACAATTTTTAATAATCTTTGGTCAGCTAGTACTATTCCTTCTACTTGGAAAACCGTAGCCGTAGTTCCAATTTTAAAACCTGAAAAAGATCCTAATTCTGCCGACTCTTAAAGACCTATTTCGTTATCTTCCTGTGTCGGTAAATTTTTTGAAAGTATGAATGTATTATGTATTACCTATGTATTATTTGCAGAATCCAGATCAATAATTCCTCATGACCAGTTTGGTTTTCGAAAAGGGCGTGGCACTATAGATAGTCTATTAAAATTTACGGGTGATATTCAAGAGTCCTTCAATAATAATTCTTATCTTGTAAGTACCTTTTTAGAAGTTAGCGGTGCATTCGATAGTGTTGACTTATCAATTCTGGTCAAGATTCTTCATGATCATATAATATAATATTCTTCATCATCATATAATATTCCAGGTAAAGTTTCAAAATGGATTTATAACCTTTTTTTTCTCGATGTGTTTTTGTAAAATTTAATTCAAATTTATATGGACCGAAGATAGCTTATAGAGGTTCAACCCAGGGGGCACCCCTTTCTCCTTTGATTTACTTATTGTATACCTCGCAAATACACAAATTCGTATCAGTCCCAAATCTGACGATTCTTCAATATGCGGATGATATTGTGTTGTACACGACTAGCAGGAGTTTATTTCAAGCTGAATTAATATTAAATGAAGCTTTACGAAAATTGTATTTATACTATAAAGTAAGATTAAAACTAGATGTTATTCCTAACAAAAGTTCGGCGGCTCGGGTGTTGAGGTATGCTTGTTACTAAGAATATGGCCAAACGATTATAACCAAATTATGAAGATTTTCGACCACAGTATATTAACCCCGCTTTATAATGCACAGCATTAAAAATCAGTTGCTGCATTCTACTTGTGATTCATTCTGACGACAGACATTTTGACGACCCGTCTGGTGTAGTGGTCGAGAAATCGCCTACTACGCAGCGGGTGCGGGTTCGATCCCCGCACAATACAAACATTTGTGTGCATGAACATGTCTGTTTGTATTGGTCTGGGTGTTTTCTATGTATATCATGTATGTATTTACAAAAAAAAAAAGTATTTAAGTATTATATCCGTTGTCAAAGGATATTATTTATTATTATTCTTATTCTAATTTTAAAATTTCCCGTCGTCTGTGCTCTAGGGTGGAAAGATCGCATTACCTTGATAAAAAGGCGGTCAAGTGCAGGCTCGCGTTCCCTTTAGCATTTTCTGTAGAAACTTTTACAAGTAAATTTTAATGAGAGTACCTACATTCTGAAACACCACCGTTACGCCCTCGTTTTTAAAATAATTTTCAATTGAAAATAATAGCGCATGGAAGTTAAGTTTACAACTACGGGTATCAAGGCCTATTTAACATGTAATTTACTCGGTAAAACTACCGATTACTGGGAAAATACTCAAATGGTTTTAATTAATAAAATTTAATGTTTAAATATACCTTAACCCTTTACCAAATCGTCATGAAAACATTTAACTATTTTTTTACTGACTCGGCAAGAGTTTACTTCTTTTTTTATCACAATCATCACATCACACAAAAATGTATTTATTAGGTTTATTTTTGTTTTGCGCTTTGTAATTTATGAGTATATTGTGTTTGTGATATAAACCAATAAATGTTTGTTTTAAAAAAGGTGGTTATCAATTCGACCCGTAGGTATGTGATATTGCTAGAATTTTATATTGTTTGAGTGAAGTAATCTATTAAGGCTTCCAAAGTTCCAAACACGTGTTCTAATTTCGTAAGTGTATGTGTGTTTTGATGTTAGTCCACGGGTTTCTTGAAAACGAGAAGTTATAGCGAGATTTTTATTTTTTGTTCAATAAGATATATTGCAATGTAAGTTTCATCAAAACCAGTAGATTTCGTGAAATGGGGGTATGGTCATGGATTCCATTGTAATGCAAATTTTACATACTAGGCAAGTGTGGTACCATATTTTACGTATTTTAGTGCACTTTATCCGCCGCCCAGTATTTTACCTGAGCTACGAGTACAGTACCTAAGCCAATCTGTTAAAAATTTACAACTCCTGTATCTGATATTCCTACCTAAAAATTTTACGACGGTAAAGTCTGGGTGCTTTAAATGTATTCCAATGTAGCAAAAAGGCCGCCTCACGTACCAATGAATTTTGTATAAAATAAAAGCCAGAACACCGAGACCCCTAATTCGTAGTGAAAGCCGAAGATATTTTTCGGGGTACTCTTGGGAGGCTAACCTCACAGTTTGGACATCAATTTATTACGACCGGAGGGATGAGCCAACTTCATTCGTTACTTTTTAATATTATTCTCTTGCATGCAACATATTTCAAGTGAGGACATACTATATGCACGACCAATTTTTGAATATAAATGACGAAGTGTTAGAACAAATGAGCTATTGTTTCAACTCAACAAACCAAAAATTTATTCAATACATAACCCATCGAGCTATTTCGACCACTATTACTACAACAATATTATAATATTTAGTCTAATATAAATATTAAACTACGGTTTAAGAAATTTATTTCTCAAAAGAATTACTTACTGAGAAATTACATTACATAAATAGTTTAAAATAAACTATATTTATAACTAAATACGACAATAGCGTCGTAAATGTGGGATTCCACCCGGTAATTCTTGTAGACAGGCCTTTTCACAGCTTGGCTTACTACCACTACCTAGGTACTCTGTACATGTATGATTGTTGTTTTGTAAAAAAAACCGGCCAAGTGCTAGTCGGACTCGCGCACTGAGGGTTCCGTGCCAACTTTAACTGAATTAAGGAATCCACTTACTTCTACTTAGTAAAATACCACAACATTTTGTTGACTGCAAATATAACTTTGTTTTTCATAGTGTTTGTATGAAGTACAAAGTTATGTTTGCGGTTGTTGAAAATGTGCTATATCTCAAAAACCACTAGTGCGATCTCGTCCGAACCAATTATCGTTGAAAGTATTTGTTAAGATCTACATTCCAAATTTTTTTCAAAATTTACACTTGCTTGGTTTAGAAGTTAGATGGGGGGGGACGCTCATTTTACCACTTTGGAAGCGTCTAGCTATGAAACGTTAGACTTTAAAAGAAAATGGTTTTAGGAACCTCGATGTCATTTTAAAAGACCTATCCATAGACACCTCACACGCATAGGTTTGACTAAAAAAATATTTTTTGGTTTTAGTTTCATGTATGGGAGCCCCCCCTTAAAAGTCATTATTTTTTATTTTTTGTATAAGAATCGTAAAGCGGTTAACAGGATACATCTTTCTTCCAAATTTCAATTGTGTAATGCTTATAGTTACAGAATAAAATGACTGTGACATACGGACGGACAGACAGACAGACAGACAGACAGACAGACTTGACGAAACTATAAGGGTTCCGTTTTTTGCCATTCGGCAACGGAACCCTAAAAAGGAATAATTCTTAAAAGCCAAAGATAGGAATGCAAGTCCTTAAAGATATCCAGAAAAACTAGCCTTAAAGTTAATTCCAAATCGGAAAAAATTAAAAGAAACTGTACTCTCATGTGTGTCCAGGTACACAATAAAGTTCCATATGACTTAAGAATTCTGACCATTACTTTTAAGGCCAATTTGTATAAATGGCTTGTACTCGTAGACATTAATATTTATGACATAAAAGATCTAAATAAACCGTAGATTCTAATCTGTAATTGCTATATATATATTGTATATATGAGATTTATAACATTATTTAAGCGTGCCATGTCATTTTTTTTTATGTTGTAAATTTTCAAACGGCCGGATATTGCCAGAAATGATAATTTGATTGCTTCATTTGATTTTGAATTAAAATTTGTATGCTAACAATTTGGCATAACAAGTATGTACTAACTTTTATCTCTGTAATTTTAAAATAATTAGTTGCTATCATTTATTACAACTGTTACTTGTAGCAGATATATTGAAATTATTGTACTGGCAACACTTTATATTTCGTCCAATTAAGATAGTTGTCACTTTCCCTGCGCATCGGGGTATAAAAGTGTTTATTATTTATTAGATTTATTATTTCTTCAAAGAACCACGTGTTCCGTAGTGTGCTTTGTTTAAAGTTGGGGATACTCTCCGACGAAACTGGCAAAATAATGATTACACGTATAGTAGTTAACATACAAAAATCATACGCGTAATATGAAGTCTGACTGAGAAAACGGTGAATCTGAAGTCTTTTACAAAAGCACTTATAAATTCAAAATCAGTTTACAGTAAAAACAAGAAGGGCCAACCTCCAATCAAAAGCGAAAAGTCAAAGCTGGAGAAAGATAATTTGCTGGAAAAAGTCAATTTATGAAACTGAGAACTCATCATAAAACTCTTTATGAATGTCAAATATTTCAGGCAACCAAACAGTTGTTTTTCCTCTTTTTGAGCCCAAAAGAAAATATATTTTTTTCTACAAGAATGACACTCATGCATGTGTCATGTCATTGGTTTTTACTAGTTTTCAGTGTTTTTTTTTTGGCGGGAAACCTTCGAGGCGGGAGGTTTTAATTTTTACGTGTAAATATTTAAAATTTTCCATAAGTAAGTTTATTTGCAAGTTTTAGTGTAGAAAAGAGCAAGATGGGTTCCGAGAGCGGGGGCTCTGCTCCTAAGGCAAACAAAAAAAGAAAAACTGACATCCCTGTGGCTACACTTGATTTGTCTGATGAGGATGAGGATGAGGATCAAACATTCTCCATATGTAAAAAAGAACCATATACGCAGTTATCCAGACAACTCTCCTGGTAATACATTCCCTGTATATATACAAAGCATCAATGAAGCAGTAAAGTTTGGAAATAAAGACCCAATTTATGTTAACAACATCTTTAGCCGATATATAAAAGGTGTCAAGGAAATTAAACGCGTGAACGCTTTGCGCTATGCTGTTTTCTTTGAAACTGCAAAAAATGCAAATTTTTGGCGTCACATGAAATAAAAGCATTCATCCCTGCTGCTACATCAGAATATATCGGTGTCATTAAGTATATTGCAACTGATCTGAGCACCAAGCATCTGTATGATAAACTTATAAGCTCTCAGGAAATACTGGCTGTAAGAAGGTTCGCGAAACGGAGTCCTGAAGGTACCATTATCCCATTGCAGACAGTTTCAATAAAATTCTCAGGTAATGTACTACCTAAACATGTTACATATGGTCTATGTACCATTCCTGTAGATGAGTATGTCAAGCCTGTGGTTCAATGTTTTAAATGTTTGGCATTTGGTCACACCACCAAGTTTTGTAAACATAATATTGTATGCTCCATATGTGCTTAACCTCACTCTTACAAGGAGTGCCCAAATACAAGTAAACCATTCAGTGTAAATTGCAAAGGGGATCATATTGCTGTGGCTAGAGTTTGTCCTGTAAAACAACAAAAGATTAATGAAAATAAAAGTAGAATATTAAATAAAGCCACTTTGGGTACCTTCTTCCCAACACTGGACAAATCTTTTGCCAAAGTAATTGGTTCCCGATCTCAGCAAAACATACCTAAGACTAAACCCACTGAAACTAAAGAGGAAAACTACAAAAAAATGTTAACAGATGTAATTAATAATGAACAGATTATTAAAGTTATTGTAGATATTTTATTAACTTTGTCTAACAAGGACAATACCCTTTCAGTTAATTCAGCCACAATCAAAGAATTGTTTATTAAAAAAGCGTGTGAAAATGGAAAGTGAATTAGTAATTGTACAGCACAATATCCAGAGTCTTAAACCTAAGACTACATTTATCTCTCAGTTACTTAGTTCCTTAAATATAGATATTTTGATCCTAAACGAAACCTGGTTAAAATCTACAGATGTTGTGAATTTTAGAGGTTATAAAACATTCAGAAACGACAGTGACACTGGCTATGGCGGTGTTGCCATCATTTGTAAAAACTCCCTAATATGTTCAATAATTAGCACTCTTACCTCAAACAGAATCCAGACTTTATCTATTAGTGTTAAAATTTAACCAAGCAGTTCTGTGACAATTTTAGGCGTTTATTGTCCACTTCGGCCTGGCAGATTCCCTATAACCTTTTTTAAAAATATTATTAATGCCTTGCCTTCTCCTGTTCTTGTGATGGCTGATCTTAATGCGCATCACACAGCATTTGGATCTATTACTAATAAGCCAAGAGGCATACAAATTTACGACTTGTTAGATGAAATTAACATGTTTATATTGAATGACGGTCAGTTTACCACGCTACCTAGACCTAATCAATCTCCATCAGCAATTGACTTTGCATTTACTACTTCTGCTTTAGCGTCATCTATTGAATGGTCTGTGTATACAGAAGACACGTTAGGTAGTTACCATTTTCCTACTATTGTTCATCTAAATTATACATCCGATACATATGACAATCCTAATCCAATGGAAAAATATTTGTATAGTAAGGCTGATTGGTTCGGATATATGATAAAGTCTAGGGATATTTTTAATCATTTACTATCAAATACAGATCCATTATCTGCTTATGAGGAATTCTGTCATTTACTCAACAGTCTTCGTTTGGAATTTATTCCTATTTATAAAATCAATAGTAACGGCAACAAGCGCATTCATAAACCTATGCCTTGGTGGGACGATAGTTGCTCTAATGCAGTCAAGGAATGTAAACTGGCTCTTCGTATGTATAGACGTTATCCTACAAGAGAAAACTATATTTTATATAAAAAGCTTGAAGCGAATAAAAAACTAACAATAAAACTAATTGGAGAAATTTGTGTTCTAGCTTTGATAGGAATACCCCTATTAGTAATATATGGAAATTCATCAAGACCTTTAGCAGGAAAAGCAGTTCACCCAAATCTAAAGGTGATAATTTTCTAACAGATTTTTTAGATAATATAGCATCTGGTCAAGCAGATTATAATGCAAATGATCTCGACCCCATTTTCGAGTATAATGAACTCAATTCACATTTGAACTTACCTTTCTCCGAAGCAGGATTTAATTTGTCTTTGAATTGGAAAAGAAATACCTCTCCGGGTATAGATAATATACCGTATATACTTATTAAGCAGTTAGACCCCGCAGCGAAATTAGTTTTACTTACAATTTTTAATAATCTTTGGTCAGCTAGTACTATTCCTTCTACTTGGAAAACCGTAGCCGTAGTTCCAATTTTAAAACCTGAAAAAGATCCTAATTCTGCCGACTCTTAAAGACCTATTTCGTTATCTTCCTGTGTCGGTAAATTTTTTGAAAGTATGAATGTATTATGTATTACCTATGTATTATTTGCAGAATCCAGATCAATAATTCCTCATGACCAGTTTGGTTTTCGAAAAGGGCGTGGCACTATAGATAGTCTATTAAAATTTACGGGTGATATTCAAGAGTCCTTCAATAATAATTCTTATCTTGTAAGTACCTTTTTAGAAGTTAGCGGTGCATTCGATAGTGTTGACTTATCAATTCTGGTCAAGATTCTTCATGATCATATAATATAATATTCTTCATCATCATATAATATTCCAGGTAAAGTTTCAAAATGGATTTATAACCTTTTTTTTCTCGATGTGTTTTTGTAAAATTTAATTCAAATTTATATGGACCGAAGATAGCTTATAGAGGTTCAACCCAGGGGGCACCCCTTTCTCCTTTGATTTACTTATTGTATACCTCGCAAATACACAAATTCGTATCAGTCCCAAATCTGACGATTCTTCAATATGCGGATGATATTGTGTTGTACACGACTAGCAGGAGTTTATTTCAAGCTGAATTAATATTAAATGAAGCTTTACGAAAATTGTATTTATACTATAAAGTAAGATTAAAACTAGATGTTAACCCTAACAAAAGTTCGTCTTTAATTTTTTGTAATAAAATTGATTCTTTTGATACTGTAAATATTGTATATAATTCTGTAAATATTCAATTAGTAGAAGAAAATAGATTTTTAGGTTTAGTTTATGATTCAAAGTTAACTTTTCATCTTCATGTTTTTAAAATTGCAGAGAAAATGTAGAAATCTTTAAACATAATGCGGCATTTAGCAAGTGTAACTTGGGGCATGGACCCAAAGCTTTTGAACATGATTTTTAAAGCCATAGTTAGAAGTCATTACGACTATGGATTAGTTGTTTACGGAAAATATATAAGTTATAGTCTATGTAGAAAGTTAGAAGTTTTGCAAAACAAAGGTTTAAGAATAATTACTGGAGCTTTTTGTTCTACACCTATTAACTCTTTAGAAATAGAGGCAGGAATTCCTCCTATATTAGTTAGATTAAAGTATCTTACAGAAAAGTTGTATGTTAAAATTTTAGGCAATAGAATGTTGTTAGAATTGTATCAAAGTAATAGTCTACTACAATCTGAGAATTTAAGTGAGTTAAAAGAATTGTAAGTGCATAGACCATAAAGCAGGTTGGGACTTTAGTACAGTAGAGATTCAGACCATGGTACCAAATGTAATTCAGAAAAGATCACAAACAATTTTGAGTTTGTCCTATTTGCAAACAGTGAAAAGCCAGATCATCGAAAAATTTATACAGACGGTTCTAAAACGGAAACAACCACCAAAGCAGCATACTATGATTCGACGGCTAAATTTGGGCGATGCTTCTCATTAGATAACCACACATCGATATTTACAGCCGAAGCTTATGCCATATATACCGCTCTGCAGTATATTCAAGGATTGACGCATGATAGTAAATTCTTAGTTGTGACTGATTCCTTGAGCGTTCTTACTTGTTTACAAAATGCACACATATCTTACAAAACAAATCAATATATTACTAAAATCAGGCAGATGTTGTTTGAATCAAAAAGGAAGAAATTGATTTTATATGGGTCCCATCTCATTCTGGAATTACTGGAAACGAAACTGTTGATCAGCTAATGAAAGTACAGCATCCTGGAATAAATACCACTCTTTATTCGTCGCCAGCAGTACCCATCACGGATTATGGATCAACACTTAAACAACGTATGTTAGAAGACTGGCATAGAGATTGGGAAGACACTAATCGTTACAAAGGGAAATGGTATGCACAAATACAGAAACGTATTCCCTTCAAGCCATGGTACTTCAAGTATAAAAAGTCTCCTTCCAGAAAGTTTGTCACTATAATCAATAGAGTACGACTTGGACATGGACAATTCCCCACTCACTTGAAGCGCATGAAGTTGGCTTCATCTGATATTTGTGAATTTTGCGATTCGGACTCAGCATCTCTGGATCATCTTATCTTGAAGTGTCCTGCTTTTAACATTCAGCGACTGCTGTTAGCGGATGGCCTACAAGAGATATATAAAGATCCTTATCTTAGAAATTCCTTAAATTCCCCGCCTCCTGCCATCGCTACTTAAAAATCATGACACCTACAAACATATTTACGAATACATATGTTTCACCTTTAAAGAGTTGTAAGCACTGTCAGAATGATCATTGGAAACTGCAGTAGAAGTCCTCTCACTTGAAGAAACTCCCCAGAACAAAGGACTAGTATCCTCACAATGGAAACACTGAAGAAAGAATAGGCCGTATGGACCCTGTCCAAAGCCGTGAAACCTGTAAAAAAAAATGTTTTCAGTGGATTTGCCGTTATCAAGCGCCGTGCTTGAAGGCACTGCTGACTCTTTCGCAGTTCCGCAGCTGTTCTATCTGGAGCCGACTCAAACTTGTATGATGTTGACAAAGAAATGCCAACTAGTACGAGTATATTTGAGCTTTTTTAGGCCGTTATAAAAGGTAAAGGCGCAGCCTAGTCTGGGCTGTGGAATATGTCAGTCAAATAGAACTCCAGATGATCACAAAATGAAAGCCTAGATTGCTTACATACAAGCTAGTTATCCAACGCCGAAATTATTTGAAGGCCATTTCTCGGTCGGGAAGAAATAGTCAACTAATTGAAATTATTGACCTAACCCGTCAAATTAGTGCCTTTCGAATCCGTGCAACATGGCGAACTCCGAGTAGAACTTAGGGTATCGCCAGACATTGCGACGGCCGTCCGATCATCTCAACTTCCGTGCCATTTGCATCCGATGGCGGGAAGCCAGCGTTTGCCAACTATATCCAAAAATAATCTTTATATCGATATCGATAGCTCAGTTTGGTAGCTAATAGTGTCATGTGTATTAAACTTGTGATTCAAATCGGAATATTATGACTAAAACGTTGTGATGATAAAATATTGTAATTCGTAGTTAACAATTTCATTAGATTGTAACATATTCGCATGCTATTTCTAATAGCTGGAAAAGCTGGACCGCAATATCTATTACACCTACAAAAATGTGCCTTTTCCAATGGCAAATAAAATATTTATTTCATTTCATACACCGCAATATTTTCGATGCCTGATATTGAAGCTGACTATTGAATTAACTATGGATAGTATCGATAAATGATGATTGATTGAGACAAGTGGCAAATAAAAACGAATTACACAACATATATCTACAGCATTAGTTCACCAAATTATGTATAACATACTGCGTTCCAATCTAGGGCGGGGACTCAAGGGATAAATTCATCCACGCTGAATGCGTTCAGAGGGCGCTCCTGAAGACTTAGTACTTTATAAGGCTGCCTGTCCACCGGAGCAGAGCGAGGCCGCGGAGCGGAGAAACGGAAAATATTAACCAATAGAATTGCACGAAATCTCCGGAGCTGAGATAAGCAGCCTAAAGCGGAGGTTCTCTACGGCAAACCTATAACGACTGATAAATTGACTGTGCGGAGGTCACACCTGTAGCATCTTATTCTCTTGAAGCATAAATCATTTGTTGCCCCAAAACATAAGAGAAAGACAGTGTTTGCAAACAATCAACACACTTACAAATCATCATATATCTACACCAAATTGAATATAAATAAAAATATATATGCTAAAATTTACTAAAACTGCGAGGAACTAATAACAGCAAGGCTAAGAACCTTCAGTTACGAGGATACTGAACCCTTTTTAAATATTACCTTTAGTTAAGGCAGTACATGTACGGGAACTATTGTTATTGACCGATCCAAAGGAATCCGTTCAGTAGGGCAGAGTTTTTCAAACTCAAAAGGACCAACCCTTTCCATAGTTATAATAACTATAATAAAACAATAAATAATTTTGTATTTGTATTTATCGATATTCTGGCATTATTGATAGGAAAGCGGCACTATCGATAGTGCATTCATTTTTATATAAGCTTCAATACTCTCGATAGTACCTATTGTAGTGAAGGAAACTATTGAACCAAACTGTGATCGAAACTCAGGCCATGATATTGCTTTTACTTAACTATCGCCTAACCTATCAACAGAGATCTATTGCCGCCCGGCTGGGATCTAGGGTTGCATTGAGCTCAGTCTTTATCCTTCTCCTAAGAGAAATTTTAGCACGAATTTCATTTTTCAAGAACAAAAAACATTTTCATTTCTGTCAGGATGGGCATGTGACGAGCACAATTACATACTCCTTCAATGTGGCGCTCTGAGCTGGTCGATTTGTTTTGGAAGACAGCTGGCATGATTTTATTTATTTTTGTTGTAAAACACTGATTCCTTTGTTATAAAACTTGCGATAAAACGCCCATTTTAAATTGAAATCTTCTTCCTTCCTTTGTTCAACGTGCCGTAATGCGAGAACCTAGGTATTTCAACCAATTTCCACAAGCATAGTTCTGAATTAAGTCTCTGCCAGTTTCTTTGATGATGGCAGAGGCAGAAAGATGATTTAATATTTGAAACAAAGACATGTTTCAAAGCCAGAGGCGATTGGCTATTTTTATATTATTATAACGTGTTCATTTTGCGTTTTGGGAATTTGCCTTTAATGCTATTGAACATAATATTATTATCTTTGTATTTTGCCCTGATTTTGAACCAGCATGTGATGTACTCGTCCACGGCACGCGAGTGAAAGAACTTTATAAGAAAAGTAAGTACCTGCTTACATTGGTAGTACTATGAAATATTTGACACAATAGTTTTAAACTTACCAAATACTTGAAGCTAGATCTTGAGAGCCGAAAGATAATGTTTTATTAAATGTTTGACATTGAGTAAACTGACGAACAAAACATTATGGCTTGTCACTTAGGTTGCAGTTAGAGTGCACAAAAAAGTTTTGGAAGTGGTAAAAAAGGATATTTATCAATGTCACAAGGAGGTAGTCCTTGCGACACGATGTTATTCAGACACCACAAACAAAATGCAATCAAAAATTAGAAGTAGCGACTAAATAACAAATCACGTATAAATAAAATGTGTACAAAAATGGAAAAGAAGATGCCATCCTTAAGCATCTCAAAATTTAAATATCCAGAATTTTGCACCACTTATTAATGATACCTAAGGCCAACAAAAAAACAAATTATTTTCTAATTTTTTTAGGTCATTTGAAACAAACAAACAAATTACAATATTTTTCCATTGTTTCTTTTAGGTAACGAGATTGTTTAGTCTTGTGTTATACGTTCGCGCATTTAAAGATTGCTTTCTCCCCTCACGTATCAGCGTAATGTTTTATTATATTTAACTTATTTATCGAGGAAGGCTTGACTCAGCCTTCCTCTTTAAATAAGCTATCCATTTATTATTTTTTATTTATTTATTTTTATTTATTTATACTTTATTGCACAACCAAAAAGTTGTACAAAAGGTGCACTTAACGCCATATGGCATTCTCTACCAGTCATACCTTTGGGCTAAGCAGAAATGATTGTAGGCGGTGCGACAGACATAAAGAAAATGGGTTACTATTAAAAGAAAAAACACGATAAATTTCACACATAAAAAAATATATACATGAAAAACATATCTCATAAAATAAAACAAAATAACTACAATTTACAATAAATACAATATGATCTAATAAAATATTACATATACATAACGCAAGCGATAAAATAAATACATAAACTTTTTTAAATAAATACATATACTTGTACATACTATAATAATTATATACTATGACGATGTATTAGCTTATGGATTACGCTTTGTTGATGCTTCCGATATATAAATGTAGAAAGTGTGCAAGGACGAGTCTCTTAAATGAAAATTTACTGGGAGCCTGTTGATTTTTTTATTTTTTTAAATCGGTCCAGTAAGTATTTCCTGGGATTAGCGCGTTCAAACAAACTCTTCAGCTTTATAACATTGCTGTTATTTTCATAAGTAGTAAACTGGAATATAATTAATGATTGTAAGCTTATGAGTTTCCAATCTTTAGAACGAACGATCATTAATTCATCATATTATTCATTCAGCATAAGCTCAAATGGCAATGGGCAGGGCACATAGCGCGAAGAACTGATGGCCGTTGAGGACGGAAAGTTCTAGATTGGAGACTCTTCAACCAAAGACGCAGCGTAGGTATCTTCGTATAAAGATTGCAGGATCAAACTGGATGCAGACCGCTAGTGATCGGTCGCTGTGGAAAGCCGTCGGGGAGGCCTATGTTCAGCAGTGAAAAATGATGATTTTGCTTAAGACAGTGTATATGTTGCAGGAAATATTTCATTTATAGGAATTGCATACAATTCCGAAGCTACTTAGGAAATGTATAAAATATTTGTTCAGCGATTATGACACTGTGTTTTAAGGTTGCATGTCAAACCAATATATTTATAAGTCTATATTCTTAGTGAGATGATTGCCAGGGCAGATCTTTTTTACGTACCTACACGAATTATTGTATTTTTTTACATCCATGAAACAACTTGTAAGGCCATCTAGTTCAACATCCCTGGAAACATTTTTGTTGGTTATTTTTCTCACTTCGTTGATACAATTTATTCGGTTTTAATTGAGGAAGCAATTCTCAGGTGTCGCTTTACAGCTTTCGGAAAAACAGCATTTCACAGCTTCAGCTCGTTTCATATAGAGGTTTGAAGATTTGAACCTCATGTAAATTGGTTTGCTTGTGCCATCAGAGATGGCAGCTTCCTTTATAAAAATGACAATTCTTATTTCGGACGTTGGGGTTGAAAACGTTTTAAGAACTTCTTTTTTATCGGGTTTGAACCCAATGAAAAAAATGAGATAAATGTGGATGCTTGCCAAAAAGAGCAACCACAACAAGAGTAAACGAGTTCTCCAACCAAGATAAAAAAGTATTTTCAGTCTACATATTAGCATTTTAGGGTTCTTGGTGATTTGACCGCAGAAACAGGCGTTAATGCTGAAGGTGGTTGCTACATTTTACAACACAATCATCAATTATTACTCAGGTTTTATTTAATATTTCATTTTTTTTTAATTGTGATGTAGTTGTAATGATTTTCTTAAATGATTGTATTTTAATAATAATATTATATAATTGTAAATTATAATTCTTTAATTTAAATTGTATACTTTTTTTTACATATATTTGAAATTTTTGTGTTAGCATTTGTCTGGTTTGTTTGTTTGTTATGTTTGTTTGTCTAATGGTTTATGTAATGATTATTTTTTGGATTTGTTCGAATTTTATTGTATTTTTTTATTATAATAATTAATTCTACCCACAAAGGCACCCGCTGAAAATCAGCGTCGTGGTATGCGTTCTGCTGCCACGACTTATGCTGAGTGGGTGCCTTTTCGACTCGAATTCTTAGCCCTGTTTTTTCTTCTGCATGTTTTTTTTTCCTGTCAATGATTTCGGTCGAAGAAAGTATTTTCTTTCTTTCTTCTTTTTTTAATATTTTTAAATGACGTAGAAAACAATAATTGCATTTATTCCACCACAAGATAACAAAAGAAGAAGAAGAATAAGGCATTATATCATCACACACATTGAAAACCTCCTCCTTTTTTGAAGTCGTTTAAAAATAAGGCACAAGCCTATGGTATGATTTTCAAATGACATGATCTCATAGGCTTGTGCTTAGCTAGCCAAATTATACTTGGCTTAGCTTATATTTGCATATTTTTGTTGTTTGAATAATAATTGAATGCAACCTGTTTATGGCTAATCGTGACGGTTTAGGAAAATTTGACAAATAGTATTTTATGTATAAAATAAAGGGGATCAAGGATGTGTGCGATGTGTTGCAATTATTTTTGTCAATTTACTATTGCAAAAAACATCTCAAGACAATAAAAATCCATTTAGCTGCTTGCGAATGGAATCAATTAACAATTAAAATAAAATAACCACTTATTATTTGGCATTAATGTTAATGGCGAATATATCACACACCTCCGATTTGCCGATGATATAGTCGTTGTGGCAAAGACGCTGGACGATCTTGGCACTATGCTCGAAGACCTTGACCGAGTCTCCCAACAAGTGGGTCTTAAAATGAACATGGAGAAGACGAAAATTATGTCGAGTTCCCTTGTTGTACCCACTCCAGTATCCATTGGGAACTCAACTCTCGAAGTTGTCGAAGAGTACGTCTACCTGGGACAAGTGATCCAATTGGGTAGGTCTAACTTCGAGAAAGGGGTCAATCGACGAATCCAACTCGACTGGGCAGCGTTCGGGAAATTACGTAAGAGTGTCTTCTCATCTCATCTACCTCAGTGTCTAAAGACGAAAGTCTTCAACCAGTGTGTGTTACCAGTGATGACATACGGATCCGAAACGTGGTCTCTAACTATGGGCCTCATAAAGAAGCTCAAAATCACACAACGAGCGATGGAGAGGGCTATGCTGGGTGTTTCTTTACGTGATCGAATCAGAAATGAGGAGATACGTAGAAGAACTAAGGTAACGGACATAGCTTTGAGAATCAGTAAACTCAAGTGGTAATGGGGAGGGCACAAAGCGCGAAGAACTGATGGCCGTTGGGGCAGGAAAGTTCTGGATTGGAGAACCTTCGATCAAAGACGCAGCGTAGGACGTCCACCAACAAGATGGACTGACAACCTTAAAAAGATCGCAGGATCAAACTGGATGCAGACCGCTAGTGATCGGTCGCTGTGGAAAGCCGTGGGGGAGGCCTATGTTCAGCAGTGGACGTTCTTTGGCTGAGAATGATGATGATGATGATGATGAACCACTTATTTGGCATTCTCCTTTATAGAATTCAACATAATTTATGCTGATATATCCTCAAATTATAAAAAAGATCTTCAGAAATAGTTTCAGGAAGTCAAACGCTTGAAACTATGGACTATTGGTTTCGAAATTGGATAGCAGCAATGAACAATCCTAACGAAGTCTTTTGCAAAGGTTTTTCTGTCCTCATCCGAGCTATAAATGAAAGTTTCTCAAGATTTAACAGAGCGAATAAAAATTTACTGCAAACACTACGATAGAATAATCCAAAGTTGTTTTTGCAGGAACAAATATCATAGTACCAAAACCCTTTTGGAAACTCGTAGTCAACTCGTATAGAGTAAAAAAGAAACGAAAGATATAATATGTAACAAAAAAACGAAAAAGGAAACTAGAAAATTGATAAGGAGCGACCGTTATATTGATTGAGTAGGTACCACATGAGAGCAACATACTTGGTGGTCCAGTGAATGGGTCCATCTTTTTGGAGTGGATTTGGAAAAAATCTAGTAAACGATCAAATGCAATGGTTATTTATTGTAAATTACACTATTTGGTTGACGACCTCTGAGAATTTAACTAAAAAAAACTAGACACAAAATTTTTGTGTCTCTTATGTGTTAATTATAATTATTGCATAAGCAAGAAGGTTTTTTTTTTTATTTCAATTGCATTAAATATTAAATTTCAAAAAAAAAACTTATCTCATATTTGGCTTAGGAAGTAAATAAATTTTATCAAATTCTGACGATGTTATATACATTCAGGTCGAATTAATCCCGTCCTTTTTTATGAAGTCGGAAAAATACAAAAAAATAATAAGTTGAGGATAGAACAGAACAGACAAGAACACAAAAAACTTACCAAGTTAAAAAAATCGCTTCCCATTGACATCAATGTCAATCAAAGTCGGGATCTGATGACGGGATCTTGGGTATAGTGTTTTTGTACTAGAATCTTAACTTAATTGTGACATGTGCTATCTCTGATAGTCAACGTCAAGTAGAGCTGTGCTGATGGTGGAACTCCTCAACGTTTCAGTGATTATAATGACATAACTTATGAAAGGTGACCTAATAAAGTAAAAAAAGGGTATTCAAAATGAAAAATGTTTGTAAGAGTTGTAAATCAAACACGCAGAACCACATATAAGAAAATTTTATTAATATAAAATGCAATATGCTACATAACCCACAAGCCCGCACGAAGTGGGCGAAACATACAATACCATCAATTCACATCAGAAAAAAGGGGGCCGCGTGTTATGGGACCCAAGTGCGAATGACCAACCAACGGGGCGAAATGAAATTGTCTAAAAAAATTTACAGATCTGATTGAAATAAACATGTAAATAAGAGCTCAAACATTTCCATTTTCATTATTTAGCCGGTAACTCAGGTTGCTGCAATCGGAACTTAGTACGAATTGCAGGTTCCCAGGTCAGCCCAAATTCGTGTTCAATCATAGTTCTGGAACAAACTTAAACCCCGAGTTGAAATGCCAACTTTGGTTTGTGAGAATCGTTATCTCGAAATTAGTTTAAAAACATCACTCGACCTCCTCTGATTATTAAATGAACAATAAATTTGTATGTGCATTGTAAGGAATGAGCAGTACCCGTTGGTTAAATTCATTTACACAGTGTTGAGGCATAGCTAGGGAAATTCTAAAAGTTTTTACTACATTGCAACACACAGCCAATAGTACAATAGTTTGGCAAAAAGTATATATAGACGCTTTTGCCAGTACAATCAATAAGCAAAGAAAACAAAGTATAGAAAGATAAAATATATTCCTAGTCTATACCATTATCCTAGCTACGCCCCACACCCACGGATATTTTAATCTGTAGGACCCGATAGCCACCCCAGCCTTGTACTGTCGGCTATCGCATCGAAGATAAAAAATAATAATAAACAATAACGTTATTATTTTCTTGTAAATATATGATTAGTAATAACTATAATGTATTCTATACACAGTCGCACGACCCATTGGAAGATATTTAAAAAGCCGTTGCTCCTTTTTTTAAACTACGAGATACAAATACCAGTTTGAGTCGACATCACGAGGATTTTTTGAAGAAATGGTACCTCTGTATTTAAATCAATTTTTAGGAAGTATCAAATTAACGTACAATAATGTACTAAATTATAAATTACTCTATTCGTAGACAAGGTACAGTTTACTTTTTAGTTTGTTCGTGAAACTGACTGCCTTGACTGGTGATTTATTTGGGTGAACCATTATTTAAAAAAAACTGTACTTGCGACAGATAGATATTTAAGAAGTGCTTTGTAAAGTATGGCTAATACATAAAACTTGAAGCCAACGAAATATTTAAGGCTTAAAGGTATTTTCCTACTACACCGTACCATATTATGACCGTGCTAGAAACGTATCAGGCACGGAAAGAAACGCGATACGCTCTAGCTTACGAGTAAACGGTTTGACAGGGTTGTCTCACCGTTGTATGGAGCGAGAGAGAACGTATTTTGCCGGTGCCGACACGATCCGTGCATGGCACGCTACCGTATTGGTCGGTGACGGAACAAAAGAGGGCAAAGAATCATAGTTTTCAATACAAAAAAACATTCTATTGCCTGAAGTTCCTGGCATGGTCAGAGGTGGAATTGTGTAAAGCATTTGAATGAACAATATGATCTGTCAAACGGCAAAGAACAAAGCGTTTGACAGATCATATTGTACGGTATGGATTGTCAAATGAATACGATTGCTTTACACAATTCCACCCCAGGTATGCTACGGTGTACAGTGCAAAGACCTTTAGATTAATATTTCCTCTTTCATCTTTCGTACTCGTGATATCGACCTTTGCTATAGCTTTCGTATATTATTATAAACCGACCGATTTAAGTGGCACTGTGGAATGTAATCACAAGGTTTAAACAACAAGCCACTCACAAATAAATATTATAAGTAATACTTTATGCCACGTAATAGAAAAAACTTAACTACTCAGATTTGAAATGAGGCACCGAAAGACATGTTGCAAAATATAAAAAAGGAACCTTAAAACTAAGTTTCGTACGCAACGTTGGTCGCTCGACAAGTTTTGAAATACTAAATATTCAAAATATTGTTTCTGTTTAGATTGCCGCAAGGAAAACCCTTTTTAATGCACTTGTAATTCATTTAAAAGTATTTGTACCAAAGGATGAAATTGTATGTAATTTTGCATGATTTCCCGGATTACTCTACTTTGGTGAAGACCAAATCGTCCATCGTAAATTTTAAACATATTTCTTTAATGCGTAGAATAAATTCAGGGCCAAAAGGGAAACGAGGACCAGAACGCTTCCCCACCTAGACACGGATGTTGTAGAATAAAAAAAATACTTCCCGAAATGCTTCAACACCCGAGCGGTTGCAGGCAACCGCATAACAATAGAATTTGCATTGTGTCTCGTTCACATACGCTTGAGGGATTAACGAATGCATACTCAATATTCTTGTAACTTGAGTGCCTTTGGTAAGAAATATTAGCTGAGCACACATTCCTCGCATTTTTTAGGTTCATATAGCTTTAAGAAATGAGGAAACTGCCCGAAAATTCTTTTAGATGCTAAATCCTTTTATTAGTATTCGAAATATTTTAAAACCCAATGTTTCAGTTAAAATGCATGCGCGCACACGTTTCATAATAGCTTGACGCGAATATCGTGCGACATGTCTCTGCAAAGTGGTTGGCAAATCGTTATTTCTTGAAAAAATCTGAAAGTAGTTTACATACCTACATTTGGACTTAAATTTGCTTTTAATTTGGTATGATTCAGATCTGTTACACTGTTACATATCCAGCATCTCAAAACTTGTCGAGTAACCTACGAATAAAAATAAAAAATAAGAATGTAAACTATATAATCAAGCCATTAATATAATGTGCTCCATAATTCAGTAGGTTTATACGTCCAATCGAATAGTATACACATGTTGATTCATAAACACACAGCCGCAAATATTTCATATTTTTCTCATAGTTTAATATGGTATAATTTATTTTACTCCTATATAAATTTATTTTATTTCACCAAAATTTATAGTATGTATATTTTTTTATCTAATTCACTACTAATTTGCGTTTCCAGCCATTGTGCACGATAGTTAATATTTCAATACATAAACTAGTCACACCTATCGACATTAAAGCATAGTGTATTATTATAAATACATATATATACGTTACACACATCCCCATACATCATACTATGAAACATTTACAATATAATTACATCTACATAATATACGTCTATAAAATGTTGGATAAACTTATGAATCACATTTATTTTTTCTTAATAATATAGGTTTTATAAATGTTGTATGTATAAATTTAATCAAGTAGAAATCCCGTTACATCCTTATCATCCAACTTTATAATAGTGTTTAAATATCGCTAACAATTATGACGACGAAGCTTAAAGATTATTAAATCAGAAAACTATTAATAACAAACATGAGCTTAGCAATTAAGTGATGATTAGTCGATGAATCCAAAATTTTACTTACACCTTTGTGATTTTTTAAATATTTTGTTTTCTAAATTTTTATACCATATAATCTAAATTCGATTTAAATACGATCTAATGTTATTAAACTTTAAAATCTGTATCCGTTTAGTTAATTTACGTATTTTACTTATATTGTAACTATTGACGCAATTTATCGAATGCGCCCACAACCTGCATGTAGAACTATTTAAAAATGGGGGGTGAGTGCTTTTAAACGACAATTACAATCTACTTTGAAACCAGTACTTTAAGCATTTTTCAAATAAGTAATTTGTTCTTACGTGCTCTAGAGTATACTAAAGTAGCAAATCGGGAAAAGATCATATCATTTAGCCACAACTTCTTCAACGATAGTAATGGTGAAGTTTCGTTACCAGTGGTTGATAAATATTCAACCACTGGTAACGACATTTTACCATTACTAAAGAAATTGGGCCTTAGTAGACCTAAAGTTCACTTATTACCGCGTACAACTATTTATCGAATGGCAGTTTGTGTTAACGCTTTGTATATATTATCCCGAGAACTCGATACTTTGTATAATCGGGAAGACTGCATTTGGCCCCCGGGAAAAGTACTAAATAGCCAATAAATGTATATTTGAGATATACGACATCACCATCAACGAATAAATAGAGATCACATGTAGTTCTATTTCTGTGTAAAATCCATAAAGAACGCCTTGCTATGCAATACTCAGTGTGTAAAGCGCGTGGCCTGTAATAGAGGCAAATATTTCAATAAATGATTCTTTATGTAGTTGGTTTGACCTGGCGATAGTGCTATAAAATGCTTTCTCATACACATAATTGAAAGTTTTAATCCATAATCAATGTTCATCTAAATATAACAGCGAACTCTTTGTTGTAAATGCCAATATCAAGTTCTGTGACTAGTCACATTTATTTGCAATTAATTCATTGCTGGTTCGATTTATTTTGTTAGAAAATGACGATAAATTTATATTTCATGAAAATAAATTAAAACCTTTTAATAATATTAACTGGTTACTTAATGGGTCTATTTTTATAACTATTGCTCCTAGTACCGGCCAGACGTTGCATACTAATTATAAATAACCAACCACAAAGGTTTGTGGCTATTTTTGTAATGTATCTGAGTCAGTAACCCTCTCTAAAAGTCCTGTTTTTATATTTCGCAAACTTTGTTCTAATTTATAACTTTTATCAGTCTCAGCAAATAACGAAAGACCTGTTATGAAAGATTATGTATGGGCAACTTCCGCAGCCATTAAAAATGCGAAATATAAATGCAAGACGTTGATGAGAACACGTTAGTCAATAAAACATTGTCTAGATTTAAATCTGGTGTAATCCACTAATTAATAGATAGATTCACATAGAGGGCCGGGTTTTCAACGATGATTTTCTTATCTAATGGTTAAATCGTTACCATTGGTTTGACAATTACGATTTAGAATTTTAACCAAACTTGCTCAACCAATGGTCAGTATTATAGCCATGCTTACAAATTGCTCGCAATTACATAATATACTGCTAATGAATTATAACCATTCGAGTTAAGTCTTGATCAAAACCCTTTTAATTCGGTAAGAGCTGTAATGTAGTTTTCAAATCATTAAAATGAATGAATTATAAAACTAGACAATGTTTTATAATTTATGGTTAGCGCATTGTTTGACAAGAAAATGTTATGGTGTGTCTCTCCTCCATGCCACAAGGAAATGGCTTCGTTATTGAATAACTAGGTTAAGTTATGACTTTTGGTTTGCAATGTATGTATAGAGGCGCTGCTCTCGTGTGTTCGCTCTTCCTGGATCTGGTTTACCGGGGTACTCGAGTACCTAAGAACTCCAGACTCAGACCACAGATCCTTTAACAGGGAACCGTGAGCCAACTTTCCCAATTTTATACTACTTTCTTTCATTTAAGGACTTCACGCGACACCTAGTCCAAAACTAGATCGATCTTCAGAGCTCATACTTTAAGTGAATCATTCTAATCATTTTTTTACTATAGGATGGTTAAAGAGATGTTTATTCCACACCAAACATAACATTTAACTGTCAAACGTCATGGTTCTTATATCCTTAAATGGCACCCGCAGCCCCTACTATATTTTAAACTATTGGCAGTTGATTTTTTCTTGATATAACAGTCGTTGTATGTAGCTTAACTATTAAAAAGGCGTCGAACGTGTCTGGTGAAGTGAATTCTCTAAAAAATTGTAAATGTGATTCAAGCTATCTTACAATTGAGCATGTTAAATTTATGCTATATTATATTACCACATCACCCTGTATGTACAAAGTCTACTTTAACAGATTTTAAGTTATCCACGAGGTAATGTGAGAAATATGGGTAAATTGTGATATTATCTTTCGGATATGAACTGATCTACGTTGTAGGAGATGCGAACTTCATAAGGTCCTTGTAGAGTTAGTAGACCATACTACAGTAGTTGAGGTATCCTATTTAAAAAACCGGGTTGACGTTAAGAAAATTTCTCTAAATCGAAGTTGCCAACTCACAGGGCTCGCGTGACTTCACTGACGGAAGGTTGACAAATTTTATTGATTATATCAGGTATCGTTATAAAATTGTTTGTATCGCTTCAAAACTTGTAACTTTTAAGTTACGTAGTGCCTAATAACTGTCAAATTATATATAGCACAGATACTCGTAGCGCAGTAGCGGCAGCGCTTTGGTAATTATACCGAAATTAAGCAACCTACGGCGCGGTCGTTTTTAGATGAGTCACCATTCCGATAACATTAGTGACGTAAACGCGCACGCGCATCTCCGTGATTTGACAGGAACGTTAAGCAGTTGGTCCCTGCTTACATCGGTTGATAGAGTAGTAGTAGTTCCTTCTAGCCGATTTCGACTACGGTGGCTAGTCACAACGACTAGTCACCAGCGCAGGACATATTATAGTGCACAAGTGTGTGCGCAAACACAGGTGCACTCTCTATTCCTTTCACTCTCATAGCCCGATGGGACAGCATTCTGACACGACCGGAGAGAGATCAGGCGCAGGACCAACGGCTTTACGTGCTTTTCCGAGGCACGGGGGTGAAACACCGCTAACTTCCAAACTCCGGGCTACCCTAAGAATTTCTAAACAGAAAACTCAGGTATATATTCTTGGCCCGACCCGAGGATCGAAACCGGGATCTCTGGCGCAGCCGTCGCTTTAAAGTGCGTCCCTCTTACCGCTGCGCCACCGAGGCAGTAGTTGGGATGATATAATAGGAGGCACTATAGACTTAATAGCATCTGACAGCAATCTTGGCCTTGTAAACACGGTTCCATCATTCCGCACTGTGCTTGGTGTAATATTGCTCATACCACCTCATAATAAACTTAAGGTGAGGCCTTTGCCTAGCTGGGAAAAGCATATAAACTAACTTTACTTTTGTCACAAGAAATAAGAATAACATGACTTGTAACTTACGCTGTCATAATATCTTGTCTCCAAGCTTTTACGCTAATAGTAAAATATAATAATGTTGGATGTGTGGCTGAAATGTGCTTTTATATATAGTTTACTTCGCCTAGCTAATAACGTTTAACAGGTGCTATTAGAGAAACTAATAGTCACTCATATCAACTAACGAAAATTTCGACTAAAATAGCGACTGTGTTTCAGAATCAACGAATATATTTAATTGGACCTATGCGCACTTAGCGATAAATGTATAAAAATAATGTAAATATAGGTTTCTTTTTCCCTGTAGGTTAGAAAATGGGTTTCAAAATATCGTAACACATGTTAAGCGCGCAAAGGTGCTTTACAACCAACTTGAAAACGCAACTGCGCAGGTGATTGTAATAACTAACGCCCCTTAATGAGCTTTGACTGCACAGAATTGTTCAAAGCTTCGGAATGAAATAGTAAGAAAAGACTAATATAAGTATATCGAAAAAAGTATAAGATCCTAACAATAAACATGTTAAAAAATAAACATACTTCACGTCGATATTTCGAAAAAGTCATAAGAATGTTGCAGTTCACGAGTTATTTATGATTTTCAAGTAAGATAACTTTTGTCTTGTTTCAATTTACTAGAAGCTAATTTATAAATCAGACTGATACTTTTATATAAAATTTACAAGACAATTTGTTCAATAAATAACTTATTCCTACAAATAGAAACAAACACTGCTCTGCGAGATCCCATAATTTCGTAGGTACATAAATGTGATGTAGTACTTTTATTCGCTTCAAATTATAAATTAGGTCTTATTTATACAAAAAAAAAAAAACTTTTGATAATACTACATGATCGAGATTGCACCTTGTCCCATATCCAATGGACTAAAAACTAAGTTACGTGATCAGCAAATAAAAAATGAAAAGGACTGTTTCGAAATATCGACAAAATATCAGGTAACGCGACGCACATCCTAAGCCTAAAATAAAGATTGTGCTCGGCGTCGGTGGGATCATCTGCCGAACATCCCTACCAATAAATAATATGTCACGTGATTTGAAATGCAGGTTGGCGGATCCGGCGCAGGCCCGCACCGCTTACAATGGCACAACACTCGGTGACCGCTTTGCGGCCAAACGTCATAAAAAAACCTCTCTGTACACAAAGCTTACAAAAATTACACAATAAACAACGGCAAATATAAGTTCTCTTAATGCAACAAAGAATTGTAACGATAAAGAGGCCGGTGCCGAAATATCCGAGAGATTACCAAACAATTATTCCAGTACACTTCGCTTTTGTTTGGTAAAAAAATTTAAAAATAATAAAAAATAACTTTAAAGCATTAGGTGCATGAGTGTTTGACTCGGCTACGACGTGTTGTAGCGGCATTCTTTGGCTTGCAACGCTTAGCGCGAGACCGCCCGCGAGGGTCGCGTCCGCGGCACTGGCGCGAAGAACGTTCGAATCACGACTCAGGACTGCGTTGGACGCGAGCCTTTACGGAACCTAGATTTTGTCGATGAACGAGTTGCGCTTTCGGTTCCTTTTCGGTGCGGGCGGTGTGTTTGACGGCTACGCGTGTCGCTTGGCATGTAGAGCGAGATGATCGGAGCGGGAGAAGCATCGCTCGCAGTGGCGGCAGCGGAAGGGTTTGGCGCCCGTGTGTTTGCGGTAGTGCCGCGTCAGCTCGTCGGAGCGAGCAAACCGCCATTCGCAGCCGTCCCAGGAACACTTGTACGGCTTTTCCCCTGGAACGCGAGATAGATTGGGTTATTTACGATGCAAACGAGATTTTTTTTAAATAAACTAATATTGGACACCAATCACATACATTGCTCTGATTCCAAAGTAAGTAGCTAATGCACTTGAGTTATGGAAATCAGATACAACGGTGCCACAACACCCAGACCCGAGACAATATAGAAAATTTTGATTTCTATATTGACCCGACCGGGAATCGATCCCGGGACCTCGGAGCGGCGACGCCTTGAAACCCAGCATGCTTAGCCACTACACCACGGAGGGCGTCAAATTTACGTTATTTAAATTACGAAGGGCTAATTATAATTTGAGGTTTTTAGTGAATGCGTTGTCATTTCGAATAATACTAATATATTGCCGAAAAATCATGACAAGTTTTACGAAAAACAGACCCTACCAAAGTTCTATCCAATATGAGGAATTTGTTCATTTTTAACATAAAGTGAGGTTCTTTTACCCATGTGATTTACGCTATTGGTATTTATTCATGAAGAGCTTGACTTTTTTTTATTATGATAGTAGTATTTAAAGTTTTCAGAACTTCCTAATACTCTTTCCACATTATTATTGAGGTACACAAGAGACGTGCTTACTTGATAATGGTAATATTTTAAGTGGAACATTAACTCTGCTTCTATAAAACTCTGAACGTGCTGAATCAACAGAAATGTGCATTAAAGACACTAAGACAAACTACTGGTAGTAATTTAAACAGGAACGTCCTAATAATACGGTCTACGAGTAATTTAAACGTATGTGCTGCAGGCAATTCAAGTTTGTTTGTAAAGTACACGACTTTACGCTTTCAAACAAACTTAATCAGTTGGTGTTAACAAGAGGGAGTTCCCATAACACGATTGTTTGACAAGTATTTATTTCGGAGCCCGTAACGTCATCTTGTAACCGTCCTGAAGTTATAACAACTGCCGTGCCTTGTTATAAAATAACTGAACCTGTTTATGGGTGTTTCTCGACAGGTATTTCGCTGTACTCCTAATACTACGTTAAAAAATTAAGTAGTTACCAGGCCTAGCTCTCAAGATCTAAATAAGATTGTGCAAGAGGTCCCAGGTTAGCTTATATGAATAGCCAAGCATCAAGTTGCAATTGTATAAAAAAACGCGCCAGACAACACAGCAATTATCTTGGTTTCGAACTAAATAATGTTCTTCCTTCTGCTTCGAATACCAGACAACGGTGAATGAAGGGGGCTTCTCCCATAAATACTGAAATTCATGTAAATTTCCACAAATTGGGTGCAAGCGGTCGTGCTCATCATATTAACATTTGCCTCAAGCGAAATTCGAACCCGCGACCCCGGCATAGTAGTCAAAAGCGTTAACCACTATACCAAACGCGTCGACAAACAATGCAATAATGATGTTGATGAATGGAGGAGAAATGTAGAGAAGGATGAACTATGTAAAACAGGATATAATTGTGAAAGCAGTGAGGATGATTCAGTGACGTGAATGGATACAATCGAGGTGAAAACATACTGAACCGACCCTAGATAACCCGGATCAGCCATGATCCGGGTTAAGCTGCCAAGTAAGAGAATAACGATGATGAACGCAGTTACAATGCGGCCAAGAATCGATCATGTCTGACAATCAACATCATATTCTTAAAACAATAGTAACATACCAGTATGTGTCCTCTTATGAGCTTTGAGGTGGGAGCTTTTGGTGTACACCTTGTCACAGGCCGGGAACTCGCAGCGGTGAACGCGACGACGAGGGTCCGCCGCATGGCTGTGCTGGTGTGGATGGTGGCGCGGCACGTGCGCGCGTCTCACCGGCGCCGGGCTAGGGGGCTCATCTGTAAATAGCACGGGGAAAACTTAAGGGTTGGTTACGAAAGTGACACAAAAATACGTAAGGGGGTGAAGTCTTGAGGTTTGATTTGAATAACTTGGCTCTTGTAGAGTGAAGGTCGTGGGCTTGGCTTTAAAAGACGTTGTACTGCTAGAGGAGAGGCCTTGACGAACAAGTTGGCGAGCATTTGCTTTGTGGATGACGTGACGATGTTAAGGGAATGATAAGATTCCGTTGTCGCTTTGAAGATGCGTGGCATTACATTACGGAGGGAGAATAGAGGGTCTGCCGTCAGCTGACTGAAATATGACATCTGCATTGCAGACGGCGCGACGATTGCTTATGATGTAGCAGAGCTAGGAGGAGTAAAATTAGGTTTTTTTAGCTTGAATAAGAGTGGCAATGTGTAAGCAGGGTCAAATTTGACGTTTGCTTTCAAATAACACAGTTGGAGTGTCTGATAGACTTGGTCCTCACTTTAAATCCGCTTGGCTTTACTCGAGAGAACATTGAAAGTTGCTTTGAACACTGCACTGATTGGGGAAGGCTTGTCTAAACTGCTGACGCTGGTATTATGTTCATACGTTGCCGCGGGGCACAGGAACTAAAACCCAGGGTACCACTGTTCAATTAGACCAGAAATATGTGACACCAATTTTGTGGTAATAGGCATTATTTCTGCCGCAGATATTTCAGACAGATATTCATTGGTAGCAATAGGGTTTATTTCGTTACCTACCGGCAATTTATTTTAGTTTGGATTATGTTGGTATTGATTTTCTGGAGTTTTATTTTGTGTACAGTAATTAGAGAATTATTAGACTAATTCGTCACGTGTTTCACTTCTCGACTAGCACCAGTCAAATTTTTACAAGATATTGAAATATCTTCGCGTGGAATAGGATGTATAAACTTAAAAGAGGAAGAAAATACCTACCCAGATATGTTCTATATCTAAATCTATATGTATTTCGGCTATAATCAAGTTCTGACCTATCAGGGCATAGCTCAAGAAAACCAAATATAAAACGTTTGCAATGAAAAAAAAGGTTTTTACAGAGTAGAAAAGGTAAACACTGCTCTAAAAATATACTAAATAATTGTATTATACAACGTACTTCACTGATTTTTATGTCGACACAAGGTCGCTAATTGTCACTCTAGATTAGATCAATTAAAACGAGGAAAGCTAGAAGCTAGCTGTGGTGTTATTGGCAACTTTTTTTCCGCCACTGATAAATAATTGTTACCAATTTTTAGATTTGTTCTTTGCAGAGCCGAAAGGTAATATTTAAACCTTGTTAAAGATGTTGTATAATATCAGCACCTTTTTCGACATAATTGTTATAGTGAACTAAACCAAAGATGGCCGTCGCAGAGATTCAAAGCCTTGCTCTTGCTTTAACTCGAAAACAAAATGTTGTCTTGAGCTCTGCCTTGCACCGGTACCATGAGTTTACACGCTAGCGACGACGCAACTTTTTGTATGGAAAATTTTAGTTCTGTGACCGCTAGAGGCGCTGTGCAATTTTCCATAGACTTTTCTTACGTCGTCGTTAGCGAGTAAAACCACTACCATGGTAACGACTGACGACGACTAACGACGTACTGAGCAATAAACGACACCTATACAACACAAAGGCAACATGCAAACATGCTACCATTCCAATGACACATATTCCAACTATTACATTACAACAGTGATATTATTAACAATCTCAATATAATACGACATTTATTTTCATCAAAACATTAAAATAATTGACATATAAAGAACGAATTCATTAAAAAAAAATTAACGATGTACTCCTAACTATTAGAAAGAACACAATCACGTTTGACGACATTAATAGACGTAAAAAGGTACAGAAAAAAAAGTGCACAACGACATACGAGGGTCAAACTGAAAGTTCTTAGAAAATCAAAAACTGATTACATTAGCCAGTTATTAGTTTTATTATATCTTTTCAAAATATTGTCCATTGACGTCAATACACCGCTGCATGCGATGGAACCACTGGGAAAAGCACTTTGCCCACTCGTCCTTAGGGGTCTCTTCAATGGCATCGCGATACGCAGCCACCGCTTCTTCAGCATTCATAAACCGCTTTCCTTTAAGTTTTTCTTTAATTTTTGGAAATAAATAAAAATCACAAGGCGCGAGGTCGGGGCTATACGGCGGGTGACCCAGTAATTCAACGTTTGATGTCGCCAAATAGTCGATCGTTCGCTTGGCGGTGTGCGACGAGGCGTTGTCGTGGTGAAGGAGGATCCTACTGCGCGGTCATTTCTCTCGAACTTTTTCCAAGACAAGTGGCAAACAATTGGTAGTGTACCATTCTGCAGAAACTGTTTTTTGATCCTCTAACACAATTGTTGCGAAATGACCTATCCTTCCAAAGAACGAGGCCACCATTTTTTTTCCCGCACTTCGATCTCTCTTCACTTTAGTTGGCAACTCCTCGAAAGGAAACACCCACTGAGCAGATTGTCTTTTGGTTTCAGGATCATAACAGTAAATCCAGCTTTCGTCACCTGTTAGTATGTCGAACACAGCATTTGAGTCACCTCCGTTAAATCTTTCAATCATTTTACGGCACCAATCCACACGATGGAGTTTTTGAGCCTTAGTCAAATTATGAGGTATCCACCGGGCGCAAAGCTTCCTGACCGCTAAATGTTCGTGGAGAATTTTGTGCACTTGACTCATACCGATGCCTAAGCTTGTCCGAATCTGCTGATAGGTCACTCTTTTGTCAGTCTCTATCATACGCCGCACAACACAGATGTTATTTTCAGTCGTCGCCGTAGAAGGCCGTCCCTCACGTACATCATCAGTGAGATTAGTGCGACCACGTTTAAACTCATTAAACCAGTTGTAAACAGTCGCACGAGATGGGGCTTCATCGTGAAAGGCCAATCGTAGTCTATCATAACTTTCTTGTTGACTTAAATGACATCGAAAGTCATAAAAAATCATTGCACGAAAATTTTCTCGTGTTAAATTCATGTTGACGTGACACAGACAATTTTCAATTTGCCGCCAAATCGTAAAACAAATGACAAATGAATGAAATATATACTCAGTAATATTGGCAAAAGGTTCTATTTTCAAATTTTAGAATATTTTTTTTATTATATTGTTTATAAGTGGCCAGTTCTAAGAACTTTCAGTTTGACCCTCGTAATTGACCAGCGGGTGTAGTCTTAAGCAATACTTTGGACATTTCGCGTAGACAACGCTGAGACAAAATTGGTGTTTTCATATATTTATTGCTTGAGAATAATTTTTCAATGAAGCTTAAATACTAACTTACATTGACTTTTTAAAAAAATATATAAGATGTAACAACGTAATTTAAAAAAAAACGGCCAAGTGCGAGTCGGACTCGCGCACTGAGGGTAAAATGTAAAAGTAAGGTAAAATTCTTAGTAAAATACCACAATATTTTGTGACAGCAAATATAACTTTGTTTTTCATAGTGTTTGTATGAAGTACAAAGTTATGTTTGCGGTTGTTGAAAACATGCTATATCTCAAAAACTGCTCGTTCGATCTCGTCCAAACCAATTTTCGTTGAAAGTATTTGCTAAGATCTACATTACATATTTTTTTCAAAATTTACACTTGCTTGGTTTAGAAGTTAAATGGGGGGGGGGACGCCCATTTTACCACTTTGGAAGCGTCTAGCTATGAAACGTTAGACTTAAAAAAATGGTTTTAGGAACCTTAATGTCATTTTAAAAGACCTATCCATAGACACGCTAGGTTTGACTAAAAAAATTTTTTTTGGTTTTAGTTTCATGTATGGGAGCCCCCCTTAAATGACATTACAGGATACATCTTCCTACAAAATTTCAACAGTGTAATCCTTATAGTTACAGAATACAAATGGCTGTGACATACGGACGGACAGACAGACAGACAGACAGACAGACTTGACGAAACTATAAGGGTTCCGTTTTTTGCCATTCGGCTTTGGAACCCTAATGATATTTGATGCAACAGAAAATAAGAAAATTTGAATTGTCGACGCGAAATGTCAAAAATTTTGCATAAGACTTTAACCGCAGTTTCCTCCTATCACTTTATAGTTCTCACTAGATGGCGTTGAGATAGCTTTAGGAACTTTTTTTTTTCACGTTGGCGGAAACCTATAGACAAAGAATAAAAAGTGGCTATTAAATATTTTAAAGTGCGTTAATGACCCTTAAGATACTTATTTTAATTATTAGTCATTTATTTACTTAAGTTACAGGTTAATATTGTTTAACTGTTTATTATTAACGTTGGCGAAAAGCAATTACCCTCTGCTGTAATACTTGTAAATGTTAAATACAGTTTAAAAAGTTGTTTCCTAAAGTGACCCTAACGCCATCTATCCATAATATGAACATCTAATGACAACAAAACTGTTCATTGTAAGAACTAAAAACAAGGAAAAAATATTGTTATTATCTAAATCAATGACAACAACATGAATATTTTATAAGCAACCTTTTTTATCCAGTTACATTGTTAGAAATCCGTTCATCCTTCGTTCGATGCTCGTCTATACTATCATTAAAAACAAAATCACATCGATACGAGCAAAATATAAAGAAACGTCGGCACATTACACATTTAATCAATTTTAACTGACTACGACAGACAACACCAAGGTAACAAGGTAAAATTATCGCAAGACGAGACCCTTAAAAATGTGAATATTTTCATATTAATAATTTCACGCATTACAAATAAAAACAAGATCTGACGATACTAAACTTTTCAGAATCAGCTCCACAAAACGGAATTCGTTGGTGAGATATTACAATTTCTCATTTGGCATTATTGTAATACAAACTCTGAATAATTTCTAAGATGAGAGGCGTTTAATTTTAGAACTTTCATACATAACGAATATAATCATGGAGTTACTGAGCAAGATAACTGATTATGACAAGGATATAATTAATATTCACGACAGGATTCTCGTCTAACGATAGGTGTCAGTAAGGCTACAACCACACCACCGGGTTTTTGATACTATGGGTTACTGATTTTCCTCGCGTTAGTTTTTGACATCGAGGTTTTATATCACTAAAGATACGATACACGACTTTAACTTTTCTGATCTAGTTATCAAATCTTGTAAATGCCTTTTAGTAGATAAAAAGCTTTCTTATAGTACAATGGCCCAATCATGAGGCTAAGTGCGGAAAATACCCCAGCCAAACTAACTAACTAACTAGCTTTCTTATATAAAGCATGAGGGTTGAGCAGAGTTATTTAGGACCATTATTATCAAATTGGGGAAATCCTTCCCAAATCAACACGGCCGCCACGTTTGCGGACCAGAAAACTGTGTGCGGCCATGTGTGAAATTTTATTTTAGTTCGAAAAATCCGGGTACCTATCAACATATTTGTGGAATAGCAAGTTTCGCGGTACGTTGAAAACACGATTTAAAGACAATTATTCCAATTCGACAGGTAGCTATGGTTTCTAAACAGGCATGACTCACAGCACGGGCGCTCGTGAAATAAAATTTATCATGACGATTTTAACGACTTACAGTGTACAGTCTTTGTACCCTGTTACCTCTAGTGGCGTGGTTCAGCCTTTGTGTTACCTTTAATTTCAACAGTGAAGCTGTGTTTCTCAACAACGCGCTGCGGCGCAGCGGCGAATGCTGTCAACTGTGGCAGCACCGCTGCAAGAGTCGGCAGCCCAGGTCGGGTGGCCCGTTTTATAGGGATCGGATCTGTTTCGTTAATTTTGTATCAACTAACAACGTGGAGACGTGGCCTAATATGGATCAATGTAACCGTAGTGAGTATCTACAGAATTGACATAACTACAAAATAATTCAACGTCACTAAGTGAATGGAATGATGACTTAACCCACTTTTATAATGTAGCCGCTCAAAGAATGCTATTTTAATTTTTCAATTTTGTCTCTAAATGCATGGAAAGAATGTCAAATTTCCAGACTGTCCATTTTCATTAACATTTTATATCTAAATTTAAAATGACAAAATAGCTTTCTCTGAGCGGTTACACTATAGTGTACAGTAAATTTTTACCCCTAAAAAGGTCATTTCTAAGTACAAATAAAATATTAATTAATTGATATTTTAGTCAACCGACCAAACAGTCATCATTCCATTTCTCATACTTTCAAATAGCCATTTAGCATTGGATGACAACGTTTTTGAGTTATCACATTCCAAGAATTCCCTTCCATGCCTATGAAAAGTTATACAAGTGTACTTAAGGCTTCGAGAGGTCTCCACATGCGATATTCTAATGCATCTGTTTCATGAATTTTAAATATAACGAGTATCGTCTCATCCGATACTGTTTTTTTTTCCAACGTGACTACATCTATGAATTCATACATTATTTTTTTGAAATACTCCAAGTCTACTTTATTACTATCTGAAAACCCATCTAAATACAAGTATTTAGATAACGCCGTGTTCCTTACAACGTGCTACAGTGACGAATATACGTGTTCTGTATATACGTCTATTCATTAACATAGAAATCATGTGTTTACATGTTTAATGAGTAGCAGTAAAACGAACTAATTAAATTTTTACGACTTTACAGGTTCTTACAGTAGGAAATTACACAAATTTGATTTTTATCATAGATTTTTTATTATCACCTCCATACATAATATGGACTGCATTTCTTGAGTCTTGTTTTAAAAATAGTTCTATTATTTTGCTTTAAGGGTTTAGGAATGTTTCAAAATGGTGTAGTCAGGCTAGGTCAGCGAACAAAACCCCAGGATTGGCCCAAGTCAGGCATTCTCTGCTCCTATCAGTGCTTGCATCAGTAGTATGCCAACAAGACGTCTGCGAGCAGACTGAACACATGAGCTAGTTAATTTTAATTTTTCTTTACTTTCTGTACAATAACAACATTACCAGCTTCCTAAATAAGAACTAGCAAGGAACACGACGTCTCCCAGAAACCTTTCATCAACAATCCGCTAAATATCGATCATTTTT
Source organism: Pyrausta purpuralis (assembly GCA_963924145.1). Lineage (NCBI taxonomy): Eukaryota > Metazoa > Arthropoda > Insecta > Lepidoptera > Crambidae > Pyrausta > Pyrausta purpuralis. Next base: position 3,771,919 of record OZ001647.1, read on the forward strand.
TTAATCCAAAAATACTAGTGCTGTGACTTACTGGGTTCATCTGAGTCACTCGGCGGCTCACTCTTCACCGCGGTGATTGTGAACAGTCGTGGTTGCGGTGAGGGGGGAGAAGGGGGCGACGGCGGCGATGGGGGGGAGGACACCGTCGATATGGCCCATTCCTCCTCGTGGGATGGCTCCCGCCTCTTCCCTCGGGGCTCCTCGCGGAGATATCTCTCCATCTCGTAGCATGTCTGGAAACGTTAAAATGGTCAGTCGGTGACGAATAATGTATTTGGTTCGCGGAGCAGTAGGCATAAATAAGTTGGATGTAGACGGTCACTGATCAAAAGGTCACCGGTGGTCGCATAAACAAAAGCATAACAAAATGTTGGTGATAAACACATCCGTGAGAAAGGATCCTTACAAGTGAAGTAAACTGACTGAATCTAACCAGTCACAATTGTCATCACACCTTAAATTACCGGCCAAATACAGTCAATTTAACGGTATGTAATTAACCGTAAGTGCGCCTTCACATTAGAGCGATAGCAGCGCGTATAACTGCTGTCATTTTATGTATAAAATTGACAGCAGCGCGACGGCCGCTCGACCGTCGCGCTGCTAAAGTCGCCTAAGTGTGAAAGCGCTCTAAATATGACTATGATAATTATAAGACTTGCAGTCAGTAATTGTAAGTCACGTATTTGTACACACAATATTCGATCCTCAAGACACTAACATATTTGCCGGATTCAAACAACAGAAAATATAGGAAAGAACTTGTATATCACTGAAGTAGACCTTACAAGTTTGTTATTTTACACTGTTGAAATTAGATGTAAGGAACGGGGTTTCGACCGAAACGGAACAACACAAACGAAAGTAATAATATAAAAAATATAAAACTGCTGAATATGACCATTTATGACAGTAAAATACCGTTTCTGATTTCTGTTTTTGCCCAATTTACAGTCAGTATAAATGACAGTCAGGCAAATTCTGTCACCATAGTCATTTTGAACACGAGTCCTTACAAACTGAGACTTTTAGCAGTGATGCAGCTAGTCGCGATGCAGTCGCTAATGCTCCACTTTTACAAACTTGCGCTACCTTTAGCATCGATACAGTCGCAATACTGCCGCGATGCTGTCGCGTTGCAGAAGCTAGCCATTGACGACTGTTATTGTACAGTAGCCAGCACATCAGGTTAGCTACTTTTGTTGCAAACTGGCCCTTATTACAAATAAATAAGATACCGCAGTGTAGAACTTGACATGCTGCTGTCCGTAGATTGGCAACTGTACCGAATACGCGACTGCATCAATACTAACGCAAGACAGCAACGATGCAAAAATATGTTCATCGCTGGAGTCGCGATTCTGTCGATGCTTTTAAAGTCGCAGTATGCATAGGGTCTAATTCCAGACACTACTGTTTCCTTCCTTCAATAACAGCTGTATTATCATGATTCATTGTGATTATAAACATATATCTATAATAATTTGAGCATTAAACACATTATTCTGGCATATAATTAAGCATTCGTCTTGAAATAAATACAAATCTCTTGGCATATAAATATCAGTTGCAACTAAGACTTTAGAGCTGTAGATGCTTTTGTAAATAATAACAAATTTAGCAAAAACGGTAAAGGCAACTTTCGCATATTATGCATTTCGTTAAATAGAAACAATAGTACTTCGCAATAGGCAATAAATAAAATTCGCATTGGGCGCATTGTGCAAGCCTCATCAGAATCTATTCGGGGTAAGATGAATTAAAAAACTAAAAATTTGCGCACGGGCGGAACTCGAACCAGTAACTTTTCAGCTAATCTAGCCAAACACTCTACCAATTGAGCTACCGTGCTCATCGATTCGCAAATTTTTGGTTTCTTATTTCATCTTTATGATTTTAAAATATGACACTGTGAGTGTTAAAAACATTCTAAGCCATCCATTCGGGAGTTTTCAAGCTATGGCAAAAAAAACTTAATTATACTAAGCTTATTGGACTTATTAATTGTAGGTATACATCGCCCGTAACAATTCAAGCAAACGGCGAACGCACAGTGTCGGAAGTCTCGACATAGTTCCCTGTGAAACCACCAGGTGGCGCTCAAAAAATGCTGAGACCAAATATGAGTTTTCGTGTATTTATTGATTGAGAAGAATTAATGAATGAAGCTTAAAAAAAATACAATTATTTTTTACGATTCATTAAAAATATAGCTAAGTTAAAATGATATTTGATGAATCAGGAAATCATACAATTGAAATTGTCTACGCGAAATGTCAAACATTTTGCTTCAGACTTCGCCCGTGGTCTTACTTGCTGGCTCCGTTACACTCGTCTATAACGCGTAATGTAATTCAGCGTGTAATATAACACGAATTCTACGTGTGGACGCCACTACGACGGCTCGTAGTACGTCCACACGTAGAATTCGTGTTTTTTCGTTCGTGACTGCGCGGGACATATTATAGTGCACAAGTGTGTGCGCAAACACAGGTGCACTCTCTATTCCTTTCACTCTCATAGCCCGATGGGACAGCAATCTGACACGACCGGAGATAGTTTAGGCGCAGGACCAACGGCTTTACGTGCTTTTCCGAGGCACGGGGGTGAAACACCGCCAACTTCCAAGCTCCGGGCACTCCGGGTAAAAGTGCCCCCAGAGGGCCTATTTGCATAAATAAATGACTTTTACTTTCCGGGCTACCCTAAGAATTTCTGAACAGGAAATCTCAGGTACATATTTTTGGCACGACCCGGGGATTGAACCCGGGACCTCTGGCGCAGCCGTCGCTTTAAAGTGCAACCCTTCTGCCGCTGCGCCACCGAGGCAGTTAAATACCAATAACAGTGTACACTTGGATAGAGTAGGTACGAGTTACGTGTATAGATTAGCTCACTCAATTTACATGCTAGACATCAGATAGAGACCTCCATAAAGGATGCGCGTGAGTCTACGGAACAATACGGCTATTGACTCCGCGCTGTACACATGTTTGGTATGGCTAATGTTATTAAATCATTCATAGGTTTTGCCTTTTAATCACAAGGTGGTATAAGAAACTGAATGACATGATTTATAATAAATAGGTAGATTTGAAAAAATACTGTTTTTTGGGCTACGCCTTTACACTTCGAAACGACTTTGAATTAACTCATAGCAATAATAGTATTAATGTTTTTGAAGATGGAAAAACCGGCCAAGTGCTAGTCGAACTGGCACAATAATGGTTCCGTGCCATCCACTTCACCACTCCACCAAAATACCACAATATTTTATTGACAGCAAATATAACTTGTATGTCATAGTATTTGTTAAAATAACAAAGTTATGTTTGCGGTTATTTAAAATGTACACTCGCTTAGTTTAAAAGTTAGAAGCGCCCATTTTACCACTTTAGAAGCGTCTATCTCTCAAACGTTAGAGAAAATAGTTTCAGGAACCTCGATTGTTAGGCTTTATTTTCATGTATGGGCCCCTCCTTAAATATCATATTTTTTATTTTTGTATGAGAAAGCGGTTAACAGGATACATCAAGACAACTTTCAACTATGTTATACTAAAAAAAATCAGAATAAAGTGCAGTGACAATACAGACGGACAGACAGACAGACTTGACGAAACTAACGAGATTCCGATTTTTGGCCATTCGGCTACGGAACCCTAAAAATAATACAAATCCCTTGACCATGCTGATAAGTTCTTTTTTCAGTAAAATTATAACAAAGTCAAAAATATCTATACAGATAGAAAATATTCAAATATTTCCTACTTAGCACTTACGTCAACCTATGTGAATAATTAGAAAATTAATTACTTGTTTAGTTACCGTACGATAACTGCTGTGTTTATAGTAGATACTTACTGAACGGTGCTAAATGCAGGCATAAAAGCTTTTTAAAAGGTTTTATAATAATTTAACAGTATTCCTTAGCGCATAAATGGATTTTACTGCTAGGATGAAAGCTTGTGAGATAGCGTCTAGAGAAATAGTTGGGAGGATGAAAAGACAAGCATTTAAAGATATTTTCTCAAGCATTAGACTTGTTTCATCCAACAACCTTTCAGAAAATTGTATGACAATTTTAAAATACCCCTTAAAATCGGACTAAAGCGCTCAAAATAACGCATTTGCGCTGTTTAGGAAAAACAAATTCATTTGGAGTAAATATTTTGAAGACGGTTACTAAAATATATATATATTTCATATTATTTGTTATTACCCACATTTAAAAAACTACTGGATCGATTTTAATGAAACTTACACCGTACCCTAAGTTGAAATATATAACTGATTTCACTAAAAAATAATTGTCTCGCTTCTCGTTTTTTTTAAAATCCAAGAATACATTACACTTACAAAAATTAGCACACTTGTTTGAAAGCCTAAATTAATCAACATACTTAATATTACACACTGATTACCTCATTTTGTCTTGAGTGGGTAAAATAAAATAAAAACTGATGTCACAGTTGCTTCCGACGACCCGTCTGGCGTAGTGGTCGAGAAATCGCCTATTACGCAGCGGGTTGCGGGTTCGTGGTCTGGGTGTTTTCTATGTATATCAAGTATGTCTTTACAAAAAAAAGTATTGAAGTATTATACCCGTTGTCTGGCACCCATAACACAAGCTTTGAGTAGCTTACTTTGGGACTAGATGGCGATGTGTGGGAATGTCCAAAGGATATTTATTTATTCTTTCAACTGATACCCTTTTTGATGTGAACAAATCTATACAAATATCATATTAGACATTATTACAAAGAAATATGAATTAACTAGCGCTCCGCCGCGACACGTTCTAAACGTTTTGTTTTTTCATTGCTCCGTTCTCGTGGGTCGTTTTATAGTCTAACTAATTATAGTCTAATCTAAAGTTTTATAATTTTAGATTCATGTATGTGACCCCCCCCCCCCCCTCCCCCTAAAAATCATTATTTCTTTTATGAAAATGGTTTGACGATCCTTGATGTGATTTTAAAAGACTTATCCATAGACACACTACAGGCATAGGTTTGACAAAAAATAATTAGGTTTTAGTTTCATGTATGGGAGCCCTCCCTTATATATCATTATTTTATATTTTTGTATGAGAATCGTTAAGCGGTTTCAGGATTCATCTACCTACTTAGTTTCAACTATATAATGCTAATAGTTTAAGAATAAAGTGGCTGTGACATACAGACAGATTTACTTGACGAAACTATAAGGTTCCGCTTTTTACCAATCGGCACCCTAAAATTGTCTGTCTTAGATCATTCATAAGTCTGGTTTTGGAATCTTTCTTTATTACATTCGAACTGATACCGGCTTGTAAGTTTGGCATAATGAAACGGCAAAACTAAAACCACCGGTCTCATTGTACATACAGCTTTTACGTCAGTTCATTGGCCGCCACAAGGTTACTATTATAATACGCAGGGCTTATAACTCGTAAATGTATGCGATAGTATCCAATTTAACTTCGCCCTTTCAACCAGACTTTATGATAACGGCTTAGAATTCAAATTCGCGCGGCTTACGGTTCTGTTATTTGTTGCAGCCGTGTGAAGTGATAGGGAACAGAATATGATGTCGTTGATAAATCGTAATAGAACCGCGAGTAATAGAAGTTTATAAATCACGAAAAAGGACTGTAAATTGCACTTGTTAAAAGCAACTTTCAGAACATCTAATCCCTTTAAAATAATTCTATCTTCTTATGTCACAGTGAGTTTCTTTTCATATATATAATCTGTTATACTTTTTCTGTTAACTTTTAAAATTTGTTATATAATTATTTTTATTATAATTTTATTATACAATTAGTTATAATATAAAATGGTTGTCTGGAAGAGATCGCATTAAGCGATAAGACCGCCTAAATGGTACATTTTCCTTAAAACGAATTTCTAAATCAATGTATGTTATGTGCAATAAAGAGTTATCAATCTATCTATGGAATCGAACCTTAACCTTACGTTATCCGGGCGCATGAATAATAGGCATTAAGACACAGTGTTCGATTCCTTGTCTGACACAGTTTCTTTTAACAATTAAGTTTGTATAGTGGTGACAAAACACTAAAACCCGAAAATAAAATTAAAAAGGTATGTTTAGTTAGACAACTTATTAAGGCTTAAACGCACGATTGCAGGTAAGTTTGGGGGGTGTAGGTTAATTTTTGTCACTAACAGATTAACGTCCAAGTTAATAATAACTGTTTAGGTCCAGTTACGTGAACGATAGGAAAATCCACCAATGTTTAAATGTCGTTACGGGCGTAGTCTGATGCATCATTTTTGACATTTCGCGTCGACAATTTCAATTTTATGATTTTCTTATTCATCTAATATCATTTTAACTTACGTAACTATATCTTTAATAAATCTTAAAAAATATTTGTAGTTTTTTAAGCATCATTCAAACATTCTTCTCAATCAATAAATACACAAAAAAACAAGTTTGTCTCAGCATTTTTCGAGCGCCACCTGGTGGTTTTACACGGAACTATGTCGAGACTTCCGACACAGCGGTTGATTATTTACGATCGTGCGTGTTTTGAAGAAAAGATTCCCACACTAAAGTCAGAAGGGCTATTTGGATGACTATTGGTAAAGGTATTTAACCTGCCGCTGGTAACCATTACTCGAGTTAAAATATCGATCACGCAACTAGACCTTACAATACAAAGACAGCCCAATTGCACGGTTTCGGGTAAGTTTAGCTGCAGGTTTATTTTAATTTATGTTCCTCTCTGTTTAATCCCGAGTAAATATTTTAAATCTGAGTTTAAAGAGTGGGCCTCAAAGGGCATTGTATGTTTGACAAATTATGAAGAAGGTAAATAAATTTAATAGACGTACAAGGCTTCTTTTTCCTTGAAAAAGGCAATTATCATCTTTGACTCCTTACACACTTCCACTTTTAGCATCGATGCAGTCGCGCGTTTTGAAAATGCGCTTCAGTATCGCGACTCACGCAATGACCAGATTTAATTTAGCATCGATCTGCATCGATGCTAGCGCACGTTAGTATCGATGCAATCGCCAAAATTCAGTACATAATTTTTCAATTTGCATCGCGACTGTATCCATGCTAACGCGCGTTAGCATCACGACTGCATCGCTGCTGAAAGTCACAGTGTATAAAGGGTCTTTATGATTCAATTTAGTTTATACATATTGTTGTTTCGGTCAGCGACGAGCGACTCAGTAGTAGTTGTATTAACGATACTGATGCCAAAACAGTGTGTAAATTCAATAATGGTTCAACAGCCTCTCAATAAAGGAATCGGATGAAAAAGCCTTCAAACGAAATTGATTCAAGAAATAAACCCCTACCCTGCGACGCGGATTCCAATATAGCCAACCCTTTTGCTCTTGCCAGCATGACCGTGCAAGTGAATGGGATGGCAATACAAGTAAATATGGGTAAAGTCATACGGAATAGACCAAATACTCGTAGTAAAACGTTTCACCTAGGTTATAAAAGGCCGTGCATTTTTGCGGATTCAACCTGAACTCAGATGTCAAGTTCAGTGTCGGTTCAGAAAACTGATTTCAAGTTCACGGCAAATAATTTGTTTGATCATATTAGGTTAAGAGGTCGGTATGTTTTGTAGTTTGAAGTAAAATATAAAAAAACTGCACAAACCTATGCGTGTCTATGATATAATGACATGGGGGTTCTTGAAATATATTTCCTAAAAGTAAGTATCCTTAAAGTAAAGCGTCTTTTTTAACTTGTAACTTTTTAAGTGAAAGTTTTAAAAAAAAGCGCGATGTAGTTTATTACGAATACTTTCAACAAAAAATAATCGAACACCGGTAGTTTTTGAGATGAAAATGTGCTGTACGTTTTCAACAACGGCAAATATAACTTTATCCTATATACAAAAACTATGAAAACCATAAAGATGAAATAAGAAACCAAAATTTGCGCACGGGCGGGACTTGAACCAGTACTGTCGTGCTGTCAGTCCGACCTTGCGAAATTTGTGGTCTCTTATGGATACGTCATTGCGTGACGCTTAGCGCCATCTAGCCGTCTGTTTTTGAAAAAGTGGCCCCAGTTATTCTTTACAGAATAAATTCAACTTGGAAATTAATGACAATTCACTATCTAATGTTTTAGAGTGTTTTAACGCTCACAGTGTCAAATTTTATATTCATAAACGAAATTTTTGGTTTCTTATTTCATCTTAATGAATATAAAATATGACACTGAGTGTTAAAAACATTCTGAAGCACTATGAAAACCAGTTATTTTTCCTGTCATAATGCATTGCATTTAATGCAATGAAAATAGCATGTTTAGGTAGTAGCATGAAACCCTTTTATTTTTACGAAAAAAAAATACATTTTAATTGAAATGTGACAAAAATCGATACCTCACATTATTTTTTTAAGTAATCGTGAAGTTCTATATTAGTTATTCAAACATGAAATATAGCCGTTTTTACCTTGTTCAATTCCTAGATGGTAGGTATTATTTCGTCAACATCTTAAATGTTTCATAAACATCTAAATGGAAGACATTAGAGAGAACGCTTTCCTTGTCGACTTTAAATTAATTATTTACAAACTCGTCAAGACGAAGTTTGTTTGTAAAACAATCTTGTTTTTGAGACCTTGAAACAGAAATCAATTTTGAACACAACCAAACTACGAACTAATAGACACAAAACCAAAGAAATATCAATAATAATAATATATTTATAACCTTAAATACGGTTTAAGTTTTCCTAAAAAGTAATACGAAATGTTACCAGAAATAACAAATTGTGTTTTGTATATGTTTTTTATGTTTTTAATAGCAAATTGAAATGACGACGACGCTAAATGACGACCTCCGTGGTGTAGTGTCTAAGCACGCTGGTTTCAAGGCGTCGCCGCTCCGAGGTCCCGGGTTCGATTCCCGGTCGGATCAATGTAGAAATCTAAGTTTTCTATATCGTCTCGGGTCTGGGGGTTGTGGTACCACCGTTGTGTCTTATTTACAAAACACAAGTGCATTAGCTACTTACTGTGGGATCAGAGCAATGTATGTGATTGATGTCCAAAATAAAATAAAATAAACATTTTCATAATTTTAGTTTGTTTTTAATATTGTACTGCACATAATTCTTGGAATACTTGGCGATTCAACTACTCAACTCTGGGAAACTGGCTTTAAATGCAATTGGCACTAACCAGCTCAACCGCAAACTGTTCAAGCGCTCAGCCGGAATATTGTAACACTGTGAGGGCGGTAAAGATCAATTAATATTGTTGTGTGTACTGAACTGGTTAAAGATAGAGAGTAATGGATGCAATTTTGCATATTATTTTCGTAGATGCCATAAGCCTTTGTTTATTAATTGTGAAGCTTTGGAGTCCAGTCAATACTGAGTTTTTAACTTCACTTTCAAATTATCTTTAGTTTTTTTGCGCACTTAACTGTAGTCCATAGATCAATTTACAGACGACCTCCTGATGTCCCCCCGCTAATTGTCTATTTCTTTCAATATTTTCTTTGCTACTGACAGCGGTTTAGTTAGATGTGTTTTAAGAATTGTAGCCGCTTTTCAGTTATATTTAGAATCATGTTTAATGATACTCTGATTGATAGTTTTATTTCGGATAAATCTACATATACACGCACACACACTGCGGCACGCACTGACTGGCTGGCATAGATACTATTCATCGTAGTGTAATTTTTTTCCTCTCGTTTTTACTTTTTTGTGATATTTTGTTTTCTTTCTTAGTTAGTAATTTATGTGTAATATTGGGTACGTGTGTTTTTGTGATGTCCTTCCAATAAATACTGTTTCTTTCTTTCAATAACTTTGAGCATTGGTAACTTGTTAATACTTGTACTGAACGTTTCAATTAGCGTTTTTGGCAAATTTAAATAAATATTTATACCGCGAAAGGTAACTTAAATATAAACAAACTAGATTGAACATCCTCTGAGAGCGTAGATGTCTCGCTGCGCTCGAGTGGCTTTCACAGCCGCATTTCTTAGTTTCTCGAACCTTTCCACGGACCACGGTCTAAAGTCTAGGGAAAAGGAGTGAAATGGAAATAGATACTTTTCCGACGCATTTTTAAGATGTTTTCTTTTTAAAAAATGTTTTCGCTGAACTGTTTGAAAATGTTTCGTATTGATATAAATAAAGATTTTTTTAAATGCTTGTCGTGGTATATATATATATATATTTCCCTCCCATAAGTAAGTACATGATATTAAAACCGTTTTTTTTTACTCAAATCTATTTTCAACAACCACAAACATAACTTTGGTCTTCATACAAACACTATGAAAAACAAGTTATATTTGCTGTCAACAAAATATTGTGGTATTTAGCTAAGTGGAAGTAATTCGGTTAAGTTGGCACGGAACCATCAGTGCGCGAGTCCGACTCGCACTTGGCCGGTTTTTTTACTTAATTAGGTACCTCATTTACCTTAATGGCGGAACTAGGACGCACATTTAACAAGTTGCGCGGTGCGTAAAAATATTTTTATTGTGTATTTACACGTTTGGTATTGTGTGTGGAAATATACGGTGAACGAACTAGTAATGTTAGTCAGCTAAATATATGCCGAAATGAATATGTATTGTTGTTTTATCTTTTGAGGTTTAGGTTGTCAACCTATGAGTAAATAAAATAAGTCGATTTCGTTTATTTTACCTTACTACAAATTGCATGCTTGTCTTCAATTAAATGTGCTACTTAATCAATTTTTGCACACATTATCATTTGTTTTGGTCTACGCATGGAACCTCTCATGAATAGCAGATGAAATTTTATACAGGGTGTTGTTTTAGTCAGTGACATCTAACTCAGGGATGATTATATGAGTTATGATTATTGTAAAAAAAAGATTTTTAAAATTCTGATCAAGTTTTATACAAGAAAACCTCTTCACAACATTGAAAGAAATTACAAAACGAATGGGAAAACACGCACCCTAGCGCGTAGCTAGCGCTTATCTACAAAATACTACGCCGTAGCTAGTAAGCTACGAAGAGGCTACCTGGTGTTGGTGATTTTGACTCGATCGCTGTACCGGTTAAAAAAACGATTTTGTGGTTTTTTTCCATTCCAAAAAAGAAATTTTTTTTTGGCATCATTATCGTTTGTACAGGCACCCCCGTGTCGTTCGTCGCTGACCAAAACAACCTGTATGTAATGAAAATAATTATTCAAACCTGCAACTTTTTTTTCATATAGACTGCTACAAATCGCAGTCTGCGAAATCATACATCATGTGTATTTTTATTCAATGACGAATGAAATGTAGCAGACAAAGTCCTTAAGCAAGAGGGAGCGAGTACTGATGATTGACCCTTTACACACTGCGACTTTTAGCAGCGATGCAGTCGCGATGATAACGCGCGTTAGCATCGATGCAGTCGCAATACGTGAAACTTTACAAGCTGCGCTACTTTTAGCATCGATGCAGTCGCGATGCTAACGCGCGTTAGCATCGATGCAAAATGTCAACTTTTAACTGCGCTACTTTTAGCATCGATACAGTCGCGATGCAGAAGCTGGAAATTGTCAAATTATGTTCTGAATTTTGGCGACTGCATCGATTAGTAGCGCGTTAGCATCGATGCAGTCGCGCTTCGCATCGACGATAATGCGTGACAGTGTGTAAGGGGTCATAAGCCTTGTAGTCAGTTACGACCGAATGTGACCTACGACTTCTTATACTACTTACTTATTGAGATCATTTACTTATTATTTTGTAGCGGTTTGAAAATCGCATTATTTAGGTACAGTGATATTCATATGAAATTCATTGGTCGCATACTCACGCAATTTACACTACGAAAAAAATCATTGGATTTGGCATGAGATTTCATATGGAAAAAAATATATAAATTCACGAAATGAAAATTAGTACAAAGTAGCAATCATCTCTACGCCTAGTGAGGTCAATTTGTCTACCTTTAGACGCCTATTTCGAAACAATGCGAAGAGGAATTCTCTGGGTTACACCCAACTTGCTTCCGCTTGACGTAAATGGAATCCCAATATAGAGTAGACTGCAGAACAGCGCATTGTGTTACCACCTATCTGAGGTAGATTTCTGTGGTGTGAAATACAGCCTTCAACTTCAATTCAACCCATATCAGCCTCATTTACCTCTATAGAGGATTTGATTCCCGATTCCATCAGGCATTATTATAATTTGACACTTGTTTCTGTTAGTAAGAAAAATAAAGGGCCAGACTGCAGTCATTCAAAAACAGCAAATTGAGTAGTGCTCTTGCATTCGTTCCATATCCTACTAAATTGTCTATTTTTTTATTTTATTTTTGCAATCAACAATTAACGTTTAAAGTTCCTAAATGATAATAATGCCGTTTTTTTTTTTTCAGGAAAAAGAAAGGAAAACCTTAATATTGTCTTAGCATAGCGCTGTTTGTTCTTAAACTGCGAAAGGCGAAAGGGAAACCATCACACAATATTCCCAAATTTTGAGATTTTATAAAGATGAAGGTAAAATCTTCACCGACGAGTAAGCTATAAAATGTCGCCACTATCGGTTCATTTTTAACATTGGAAAGTAATTGGCATATTGGTTCGGTCATTTCTTTTTTTCTCTTTATTTCACATTTGAATTAATATCATTTTCGAATCCTATTCCATGACATTTATATCATTATTGTAATTTAAGCTTGTAAGTGAGTTGGACTAGCTCTGTAAACGTGCAAGTGTTTTGATTTAAATAAACAAATTAAATTTCAGGCACGATATTGTACCTCGCCCGACAAACCACATTCAGTTTGTAGAAATTAACAACGAATAATGGAATTCCGAAGTGTAAGGCGTGAATGCAAACGAAAACTTACATCACAAACATGCGTTACACTCGAGTTGAGTGGCGTTAATTTTACTGTTTATTGAACAAACAAAACACTGTGTTGTAATACACAAGGCTGGTCAAAATCACGACCGTGTTTTTAACAACAGGTTATTATGCGAATGATTTAGAGCATTGGTTCCTCGCCTGTTTAGTTCCGTTACACTCATTTGGAGTAAATTATTGGTTAAATATAAAAACATGCTTTAATTAAACGATCACAACCCCCAACACTATCCAATATCAGGTTATTAGCTTTGAGTTAGATACATCATTTTACTAATATTATTAGTATCTTTACATAAAAGATGCATAGTCATTTTAAATGTTAAATTATCACTTAGGCAAGTTGATTCTACTAATTTTTTTTGTACTATACATTTCAGTCGAAATTATCTGGTTGGCTAAACTAGCAACCCAGATAATTTAGTCTGAAGTTTTAAAGTTTCAAGAACTGTCAAACTTTCTGATTTCGCCAGTGTACCAAAATTCAATCTTCTATCGAAATTGAAAACTTTAAATAAACAATCCCTGGGCGGCTGAATTAAAGCAAGCTTGACGTAATCAGCGGTCCAAAATATTTTCACGGCAGAACCAGGTCAAATGCTGTGAACCAGACGAAACGACCGAGTTTAATGTTATTGAACGCTAATCGATATTCCAAAAGGATAAAAAAATACTAGACGTATACTCTTGGAAGATAAATAAAGCTTTCTTTATTTTTTAACATAATAACACTTGTCCATAAGCATTTTGAATTCTACTCAAAAAAATGCTGCGCCATAACAAGCCAAAGCGCTACTCACACGTCTACGAAAATGGGAGCTAACTATTAAAAGAAAGTCGTTAGTTATAACTCAAGAACGGCGGAACTGATTTCGCTTAAAATTGGTGGGAAGGTAGCTCAGGACCAGGAAAAGGACATAGGATACTTTTTATCCCGTTAGATAGGGCCGGACCTAGGGTAGGACGGGGCCGGGGCGAGAGGGTGGGGAGGTAGCTAGGAGAAGGACATAGAATACTTTTTATCCCGTTAGATAGGGCCGGACCTAGGGTAGGACGGGGCCGGGGCGAGAGGGTGGGGAGATAGCTAGGAGAAGGACATAGGATACTTTATATCCCGTTAGATAGGGCCGGGGCTAGGGTAGGACGGGGCCGGGGCGAGAGGGTGGGGAGATAGCTAGGAGAAGGACATAGGATACTTTTTATCCCGTTAGACAGGGCCGGACCTAGGGTAGGACGGGGCCGGGGCGAGAGGGTGGGGAGATAGCTAGGAGAAGGACATAGGATACTTTTTATCCCGTTAGACAGGGCCGGGGCGAAACAATGTTGACTGGGAACACTTAGCTTTTAAAATACGGGGCTGGGCGGGACGGGGCAGGGGAGAAACAAAGTTCGCTGGGTTCACTAGCATTTTAAAAAGAAAGAGTAAAGAGTCCGTCACCATATCAAGATAGAATAGATAGACAGATGGCTAATCATATCGATACTGAAGTATTTTTTTTACCGTCTTACAGTTTCTAGTGCATTTTTTATTCCGTTCTACTTTATTGTAAAAGTTATTTTTTTCTCCGATAGTTGCTTAGTTTAAAAAAAAAAACAGCATAAATATAAGAGTCTTCTAAAAATGTAAAATGTTATTACGTACTCACAATTGCTAGTTAAGCTAACAAGTACTCATCGAACTAACATGGAAAACTTTTCCGTAGCTGTTTTCAATGGGAATAGCAAAGTTTGAAGAGAAATCCGGATCAAAATATTACTGGTGGCTAAAACAAAAACAGCGAACGAGTGTGAACTCTAATGCTGCAACACAAGACTCGCCTTACATTCATATGTTTGCTCACATACGCGTAGCTAAAGTATAACAATTGTATCCTATGTATTTGTACCGGTGAGTCACCACTTGATTTCGGCCTGATATGAAATAGGGTTGTTAACTATGGGAGAACAGTTTGTAGCACGAAACAGTTTTAATATTGCCGGCGGTTGGTTTTAGCATTGTCATGAGGAACCATATCCTTTTTAACGGTAAAAAAGCTACTAAGCTATTTTGTTTGAATGGTAATTAGGTTTTTCAGGAGGACAATAGGTGACTAAAAAAGTTGCCGAAGAAGAGACGAGGTTTCAAATCATGACCTGACCCGGTGTTTTGTATGAGGCCACCATATTGGCTAAGACAATGTGTAATAAAAAAATGCCATCAACAGAACAAAAATGTGCATCAGGATTTTGCACTTAGTTGATGGTGTAAAGTTCTCTTATTTCGAATCAATAAATTCTAATGAGGAGTTTTGAAGGATTTCAATAAGTTTAAAAACATTTTTTTGAGTTCTTCGCAACTTCAAATTCGTGCTCGCTAGCAGGAATTTCTTCTTGTCAATTTTCCTATTCATTCACAATAGACAAGGCGCCGAATTGAAATGGATATGGATAACACTTTATAAAGTTCGTAAGTATACACAATGGTTTATAGGATAAACTGGATTTTTTACCAACAACCTATAAGTCTTATCGACCGAATAAATATAAAAAATCCGATTTTAAAATTTCAAATTATGCGTTTTCTATCAAATTCGGCGAATATTCCAAATCTGAAATTGGTAAAATCATCCGAAATCGAACTTAATAACAACGAGGTCGCATTATTACTAAAAAAATGGCCGTTAGTACCCTTTCATATAAATTGTTATATCAGATTATTTATCGTACCAAATCGTGTTTAATCAATAAAGGTGCAGTTGATTTAAATAAATTTTAGTTCAAAATATATGTTACTGTGGCTTAGAAACAAACATTATTTATTTTAATACGCTAATAGCATATAGGGTGGCGGGATGTCATGCCCTTAATGTAACTAAATCTGTAGCTGTAGCTCTTTTTAATTAAAAATACTGTCTGTAATAAATTGACGACCTCCGTAGTGTAGTGGCTAAGAACGCTGGGATTCAAGGCATCCCCGCTCCGAGCTCCCGGGTTTGATACCCGGACGGGTCAACGTAGAAATCATAATTTTCTATATTGTCTCAGGTCTGGGTGTTGTGGTACCACCGTTGTGTCTGATTTCCATAACACAAGTGCATTGGCTACTTACTTTGGGATCAGAGCAATGTATGTGATGGGTGTTCAATATATTTTATGAATACTTGTAAAATGCGGAAATATAACTAATAATAAAATTAACCTAAGACAATAAGTGCAGTTCTAAAACTTCTTATCCTAATGGCTTAATTGAGTGTGATGTGCAAAAAATTGATTTCATTATTATTGTTACATAAACAAAATATAATTTTAAATACGAATCAGCTAGCCCTAATAGTGTTTGTATTTGACGGGTTACTAGTGGGACAAGCACAGCCCAAACGGAGGCTAAAATATCAGTGCCTCATATTAGCATAAGGGTTTAACACGCGTAGTTCAGTTGAAATACTCATAATACAATTGTTGCTTCTATTCGAAAATACTTTCTTGTTTTGATGAGAAAATAATACTATTTTCTGAAAACGATACTTTACCAAGCTGCAATAGAAAAGATATCAATTTACTTTGAAATAAACCCGTTCCACTCAATAGTGTAATCAAAGTTTCAAAGCGAATAAAAGCGCAGTTTCCTAGAAGTCTATAGTATTGGAAACGGGTTGTACACTTCGATTTATTATGGAAACGTCCGTGTTCTGATTTTCTAATAAATTTCCTTTCAATCAAGCTGTTTTAGTGAGCAAAGATTACGGCTCTTATTTACAGGCAAAGTACTCAGTATTGGAACTGAAGTTTTTTTATCTATCAGATACTTTTCTTGAGTTGATTAAAGTCAAAGGAAGAGAGGTACATATTTTTTTAGGACCTACTATGCATTTATTTATTTTTTCCGCCTTAAAAAGGAGGTAACCAATTCGACCTGTATATATGTCATCGTCAGAATTTGATAAAATCTTAGTATGTTGATTTATTAAGAGTTCCTAACACGTGTGCAAAATTTCTTGTGTATGCTTGTATATTTGTATTATGTCTCAATATTTCTCGAGATGAGATGCTTCGATTTTAGTTCAGTCAAGTATTGTTTAACTTAGAGTACAGTGTAAGTTTCATTAAAATCGATCCAGTATTATTTGAGACATGAGTAATAATAACAAAAAAACACATTGTAAAAATAATTTAAAAAATAAACAGCTTTCAAGAAACTAACTGAAAAGCTTGAAAAATCGCATTCATATTCTATTTAGGAGGAACAAATTCTTGAAATCGGTGCATGATATCAAACTTACCTACACGAACAGCCTATACACTTTATCAAACTCATCTCATATCCGACTCATTTTTTGAAGTGAAAACTTCTTTAGCGGCGTTGAGCACTTTTGTGGGATGGGGGAAAAATGTGAAACTCGCGTCAGGACACGTGACCTGATCGAAAAACCGTAAGACGGTTGGCGAAATTATGGATGTAAGTTGATTTTTCTGAGAGATAAACTTTTTAACGTAATTTAATATAATATAAATTGTAATGTTTGTGTACGATAGCGCAATAAATAAATGTTGTATTCTATAAAAATATTATATTATTATTATTATTATTGTTGTATTGTTATTATTATTATTATTATTGTATTCTATCACAAAAATTATAGTACTTTTATATTGATAATAACTATTCCAAAAAATCAAAAATGCACAACGTTGATATTCAAGTTTTCACTTCTGCCGGCACTCCCGGAGTGCTTTCACAGTTTTTTTTTTAATTTTTTAACTTAGTTCCTAGCTCAACAAAATCTCATTTAAAGGATCACAACACAAACCTTACGATATCAATGTTCTGTACATTGATAGTACAGCAGCAAGTTAAGGTAAACACTGCGGTATCTTATTCATTTGTAATAAGGGCTAGTTTGCAACAAAAGTGGGTAACCTGATGTGCTGGCGACTGTACAAAAATAAATCTGTCTGACTATCAAGACTACATAAACTTCAGTTTTTTTTTTAAAAAAAATCTGATCACATGATAAGATCACCAGTTATGTCTATTGCAGTTTTAATCTCCGTTGTTAAGGCGCTACCCGTATTTTTACCGCGCACACTAACGCCACTTTACTAGAAAAATCATAACTCGTTAAATAAAAGACCAATCAAAAATCTGGTTGATACGATTGTAGCTCTGATTATGTGGTTTAGATACAATGTTTAAGTTCAATAAAACAGAGTTATCTGCAGTTACTATTAGAAAAAATGCTAAAAGTGGCCATATTTAGCAGTCTCTAACTCTAACTACAGTAAACTACTATAGAAACAATTTAAACGTACTAAATAAACTATAGAACCTGTACTACAATTGTATTTACCAGATTTTTGATTGGTCTTTTATTTAACGAGTTATGATTTTTCTACTAAAGTGGCGCTAGTGTGCGCGTTAAAAATCTGGGTAGCCCCTTAACGTTTACGCTTGCGTGGGGCCCGTTCGTTTGGAGTGGCCTTATTTTTAGCGCATGGCTCGCTTGTGAACCGGCAGTCAAGGTCTGCGTTGCAGAATTGTGTGACATAACCACGGAATAAATAAAAAGGCTTATGTCAGCGCGACAGGTGCATCGCAGAGATGAATACTAAATTATTATTGAATCTAAAAAATATACCCGGTGAAAGGTGAATGAATCTCAATAACACCGGTTCGATTCTCGATCTGGTCAATTAATAAATCACTTTATTGTCTCGGGTGCTGTGTGGTACCACAATGTTTATGATTCCCATAACACAAGCATTAGCGTCTATCTTTAGAATCAGAACGAATATACTTGGTGCTTTAGAATGTTTTTAACACTCACAGTGTCATATTTTATATTCATAAAGATGAAATAAGAAAGCAAAAATTTGCGCACGGGCGGGACTTGAACCAGCAACTTTCGCAGGGTCGGACTAACAGCACGGTAGCTCAATTGGTAAGAGCGTTAGGCCCGGTTTGCCAAAAGGTTGCTGGTTCAAGTCCCGCCCGTGCGCAAATTTTTGGTTTCTTATTTCATCTTTATGAGAATATACTTAGTTCAATGATCGAATTTTCTTCGGCGAAGAAGAGTTGTTATTTATTTCTTCGGGTGACGATTTCTATGCATTTCGAATTCGCTTGTGTGATAGATTCTCGCGGCAATCCAACTTTTTTCTTTTGGTAATTCGATTGCTAGTTTAACCATTTTACCTAAAAATTAAGTAAAATATCTACACGTGAAAAATCTATCGCACGAACGAAATCCCATACATAGAAATAGTTACCTGGGGGTAATCAAAAAGTTTTTTTTTGATAAATAAAACTGAATCGGTGAACTATTTTCATATACGAATTGCACGAGAATTGCCCCCAGAAATTTCGCTCAGTCAAGGCATGGAAGCTCAATTGGTAGAAGCGTTTGGCCCGCTTAAAAGCGTTAGCCAAGTAGTTGCTGGTTCGAGTCCCGCCCGTGCGCTATTTTTGGTTTCTTATTACTGTCATGATATGCTTATGATACCAGCCAGCGAACTAAATGACGCCGAAAGCCGTTCCCATGTGACGGGAAAAGGCGAGGACGAAGAAGAAGTTTTCATCTTTAAGAATATTGAATATGACACTAAGAGTGTAAGAAACATTCTAAACCATCAGGAATATACAGATTGGCCCAAAAGTAATGGATCAAAAGAAACGACTAGGGTTATTTGCAGAAAAAAAAATGTTCTACAGTGGATGTCTAATGTGAACGCTACAGAAGTTATGTTTTTTTTTGTATTTTTTAAAAAATATAATATTTTTCTTATTAATAATACAAAAATGGTACTAGGAAGTTATGAGTGGTACAAATAGTCATGTGTTATACCTTTTTAGAATCCTTATTAAAGGTGCTATTTTGTCTAATACAGGTTGACTTTTCGGTAGAACATTTTTTTACACAGTGCAGGCAAACGTAAGAGAATTGTTTTCAGCGTAAAAAAATAAATCTTTTTTTTTTAAATACACATCAGACACAACCACAAAAAGCATGTTTAATACATTGTTTGGTTGCTAGCAATGAGATGAAAATAAAAAAAAAAACTTACAGGATGTCACATTTTTGTATTATTAATTAATAACTAAAGGTAGAAAAATATAATATTTTTAAAAAAATACAAAAAAAAAACATAACTTCTGCATCGTTCACATAAGACAGCCACTGTAGAACATTTTTTTCTGCAAAAATCCCCTCGTTTTGTTTGATCCATTACTTTTGGGCCAGCCTGTATATGTGTGTTGGGTGTATATTTTCACTTAACCTAACGTATTACAAAATAGGCGCAGTAGACAACCTGATCTGAATATTTTCAGTTCAATAGGCCGCATTCATAAAGAAAACTTGCTACGACAAGCGTTACAAAGATCTCAAAGTAGCGCCTCATTTTCGTAAGAAAAGACTCTCAAATTTTACTTTCATCACGGCTATCGGTGCATCGTATTTGAAACCTAAACTATGCATAAAAACGCTCCAGAGTTGACCGGATATAGTTTTAAAATGCGTACCGATTTCCAATCGAAATTAAACAGAATTTCAAAGCGCACACAAAGCTATTTCGTAATTGATCTAACCGCATTACCATTAATTATGGAACTACTCGTAAACAAAACTGTGATTAATTCAAACCTGCATCACAAACAGACCATTAAATGAGCTTCCATTTTCAGGAAGTGATAAGCGATATTACATCGTTATTTAAGTTAAAACCGCAATTTACCGCAGTCAATATTTGAAATGATTGAAAGTTACTGAAATTATTGTAATTGGTTTGAAACCCAAAATCAAATCATCGGTTAGTTGAATGGTTGCATTAGGAACGGAACCACCGTTGAGGCCCTATTTTCTCGATATTACTATAAATTCGCAAAAAGTAGTGGAGATTGAGAGATAAATTTATGACAATTTCGTACGAATACACGGTAGTAAGGATCTACAACATTGCCTTACTGAAAACCCCTGACCAGTGAATGCTATGGATTCTCAAAAGTTAAAGGTACTCGGACCACGCAACAAAACAAATGTAGAATACGAAATATCCACCGACAGGATGGACAGACGAACGCTTGCGACTGATTTTTTGTGGAAAACCGTTGGGGAGGGCTATGTTTAGCAGTGGACGTCGCATATTTTTATTCCAGAATAAACATAAGTCATATTATTATCTCTGAGTTGAATGTCACTGACCTAAAGAAAACTCTGTAGATACTAGCCACCATTAACTTTGTTTGGTAAAACTAGGCCATTTTCCGCACGCACTTTCCGAACATTTTATCTGGGTTCATTGTACTGAACTGCACCTTTAGGTAAACCCATTTTAGGACGGATTATATGTTTCATTTTTCTGCATCAGTCTAAGTCTAATGAGAGGTAACAGACGAGAGGTTTTTAATAAGCACATCATGATAGGCTAGTGATGAGCTGTTGGCTACTAGCGGGGTCACAGGTCCCAGTGATCGGTCACCAGATATGGTGTCTTAGCTGCAAATATGTTTAATAAGCAGGCCCCGACCAAACAAAGGCAGGAATACCAGAACGTGGAGGGGAGTCTAGTGGGATGGGATTCTGTGTTCAAAGCTATTCATGCCCTGGAGAGCAAATGTCGCCTTCCCCTGGTGTTGGGTAGCAGCAACATCAGTACTTGCAGCAGGCTGAAGATATAGTATATTAGGAAAGGCTTTTCACTGGGTATTATGAGCCTGGAACCCCTCGGTTATAATACTGCGTAGAAGGCAAAAGGTAAACCAAAAACTATATGCCCTAATTTGCTTTAAAAAGGTGTATAAAAAAACGGACAAGATCCTAAATTTCATGATGATGATCATGATAAGGTGCAACGTGATGTTTTATAACCTAAAGCCTTTCTCGAAAAAATAAAAGTACTGAGAATTGCACGTTCAAAGATACAAATCAACAACCTCTTCAATACGGTATTATTCGTTAAAAGATACTAATAAACAACCTCTTCATTACAACTTTTAGCAACTTAAATGAAAGTTACGGGACTTAGAATTTTCCTGAAATTCAAGTTATTATCAACGGTTACGATTCGTTTGTAACACAATGGCTGCCTAATGTGAATTATTAACAGTTGTACTCATTTCATTGTCGCGAAATCACCTACTTACAGGCAAAAGAATGAAGAAAATTAGTCATAAAGTATGCCTATTTTTATCCACAGACAATGACGGAGTAAGAAAGAAAAAATATGAAGCTTCGTTTCACATTTTAAGCAATATGAAATGTAGGATAAATTTTTTTTTTTAAATGGCTAATCAATGATTTACAATCAAAATTATTAACCTATCTGGAAACGCAATAGATTTGTTATTTAGAATGAAACAACCATCTTTGAATTAACCATCTGGGGTGGAATTGTGTAAGGCAATCGTATTCATTTGACAGTTCAAAACGTAAGTTATGATCTGTCAAACGGCAAAGAACAAAGCGATTGACAGATCATATCGTACGTTTTGAACTGTCAAATGAATACGATTGCTTTACACAATTCCACCTCTGATTACCAACGACGTATAAGCACTAACGAAAGATAAATAAGAAATTTTTAACCTCATTTTGTATGATGTATTTGGCAGAAACATTGTATGTGTGAAAAAAAACTGATTATCTATCCTTATATACATTATTCATAGCAATATCTTGTTTGTATTTTAAAAATGTACATTCCACTCATTTAAAATTCACGTGCCGCACTAAATAACATCTGACTCCATTAATCCAGTTCTATTTCGATGTGACCCCTCGGAATATCGTGGGAATAGGAAGTACACGAAATTGTGGTGTTTATTTTTAAAAGAGATCTGCTGGTAGCGTGGGCTTTGCCGCTTTGTACAGTTACCAGCACATCAGGTTATCCACTTTTGTTGCAAACCAGCCCTTATTCCAACGGCATAAGACACCGCAGTGTTTACCTTGACGTGCCGTTGTCCATACGTACCGTGGAGAAATCGGGATTGCAACATTTGGTTTATCTGCATTGTCGAAAAATGTTATCTTTTCAGTGTCTTGGTTACGTACATTTTAAATTGGGGTTTAGTTTGCAACAAGTCTAAATATTTTCAACTGCGGTACTTCAATTAATTTCAACTACGATATAAGATCTTTGAATCTTATATAACAGAAATTCGGTTCTGGATAAACTGGTTCAAGTTTAACGACATTACTTGAAATTCAAAGGTAGAATTAGCTCGTATATTTGAAACTTTTCGCGTTTGAAGTGATATGTCGCTGAAATTGTTCAAAGGCACTTTAGTTTGTACCGTTTTAGGTTAAGTCTTGATTTTTATTTTTGATTGCTAAAAGCTCGCTTTCGTTTGACAGCGGAGTACATTTTTAACAGCCTTAAAAAAAGGGAGGTTATCAATTCGATTGTATGTTTTTTTAACCGACTTCAAAAAAGGAAGAGGTTATCAATTCGACTGTATGTTTTTTTTTGTATGTATGTTACCTCATACCTCAGTCGTTTGTCGACCGAATCGAAAAAAATTTCGCCTACTTAGAGGGTGTACCTTGTGAAAATTTTTTTTTCCATCTTGGGATCTGATGATGGGATCTTGGTGTAATCGAGGGAAACCCTCAAATTTTATAGGCACGTGTAGTGTTTCTTTACTAGAATCTTAATGTTGACGTGTTGTTACGTCTGATAGTCAACATCTTATGGGGCTGAGCTGATGGTGGAACTCCTTAACGCTTAGGAGTTCAGTAATTATAATGACGAAACTTATGATAGGTAATTTGAAGCTTCTTAAAAAATAGAATCATAAGGTGCAATTCCCCCCGCCCCCCTTTATATAATCACTAAAAATGAAGAAATAAGATAAACTTTAAAAAAAGTAAAAACCGACTTCAAAACCAAAATGCACTAAAAAGTCTTAAATAAACTCTTCACAATTGAAAGGAAAGGAATCCGTTTTAGGCAAACAATTTCTTTTTGGAGTCGGTGCTGTGATAGTTGATGCTTGATAGTCAAAGTGATGGCACGGACTCCAAAAAGAAATTTTGGATTTTGGATTCGGGACTACCATCGGATGTACCAATGTTACCTTATATCTCTGTCATTTGTCGACCGATTCGAAAAACCTTTTTTATACTTTCTAGCCCATCCCATTATTGTCAAGTTGGGATCTAATGATGGGATCTGGGTGCAATCGAGGGAAAAATTCGAATTTAAAAGGCACGTTTAGTGTTTCCGTACTAGAATCTTAATGAAGACTTGTTGTTGCGTCTGATAATGTATGTTGTATGGAGCTGAACTGATGGTGGAACTCCTAAACGCTTAGGCAGTTTAGGGGTGCTAATGACAGAACTTATGACAGGTAATTTGAAGCTAATTAAAGGACAGAGTCAAAACATCTTAGGACAGAGTCAAAAAGTGCAACCACTCCTGTAATCTTAAAAATTACTCTGTAAAAAAAGCTTAAATAAACCATTCACTTTTTAAAGGAAAGGACTCCATTTCAGGCGAACAATTTCTTTTTGGAGTCCTTTTTGGACATCACTATGGCCATTTCAAGCATCATCGGATATTTTAAAGTTAATATTATTATAGGAAAATTTTCAATTGTGCCTTTGAATTTTTATTTTGTTTTATAGGGTACTTGTGGTCCCCAGCGACTTCGTCCGCCTGTTTTTCGATTTTTTCTCGCCTTTTAAACCTTCCCTAGACCTCCACGAATATTTCAAGACTAAGATAAGATAAATCTGTTTAGCCGTTTTTAAGTTTTAGTGAGACTAACGAACAGCAATATAATTTATATATATAGATAGATAGATAGATTACTGATAATCATAAGATTTGTGTATACGGTTGCTACACATACAGAATTTAGGTATTTCAACTAACACAAGATAGTAAATATGATCTGGCAATCAATATCTATCTCTAATCACATTCATAACCATAACTGATGAGCTTCATTACATAAGGGTTAAATGTAGAGGTACCGCAACGTGCTACCGAGAGTAATGGTAAATTTTCCGCCCCTTACCCAAATTAAGGCCTCGCTTTAACACTCGTGGGCGGTCGTAGCTGTCCATCACAGCCACGGAAGTTGAATTAATCGAATCATCCGACGTTACTCTGCTAAAATGCAATTATGAAGCGCGGTTTGGTAAGGCTGAACTCACATTGTACGTGTATGTTTTTCGAGCGTGTGAACGACCGCCACGCTAACGCTACGCATGTGATGTAAAAACGCGACGTTTTCACACTATAATGTTTCTGGGTAGGAGTCAATCGCAGCGGCTACCTCCAAGAATAGCGGCGTACACGCAGCGTGTCCCGTACCAGAGACGCTATACTGAGACAGTTCAATTCGTTTCTTACGTATTATATAATATTTTTATGAATCAAGCAAACTATTTTTTACTTAAAGAAATAACATTAAATGCATATTAACAGTATAGGGTACATTAATTGGCATGTGAAGACGACAAAAGTGTCGTCAGAATGACCTATCTGAAGTCACTTTTGTTGCGATTGCGCCCGCCGAAAATTTGGTCGTGTGAAACTTTCAGACGCAATGAAAGAGCTCAAGTGCTTCGTAGGCGAGAAAATGCGACGTTCGAGTTGTCACAGTGCGCAAGCGGTGTTCTTTTTTTATACACACTCAAGCAACGCGCATCGCTACATGTAGTATTAGCCTTAACGAACTTCAGTGCAGCCAAAAGCTATCGTAGCGGTAAACTTTAACCGTCAAAAACTGTAATCATATTTCACGGAACACTGGTAAATTTCTAAAGGGCCATCAATGGTTACTTAGCGATGCATCTGAGCTACATTGGCCCGCCAGGCAGCCGCTTGTATAGTAATCGAGTTAGCCCATGATCGGAACGTTGTATTCCACTTAGGGCACTCGAGCAAATAGAACATGAGCAAATTGAACTTAAGATTCCCTAACAGCACTTACCATCTATTGGTTAGAGTAGTAAAGTGTTAGGTAAGACCTTTTACACACTGCGACTTTTAGCAGCGATGCAGTCGCAATGTTAACGCGCGTTAGCATCGATGCAGTCGCAAAATGTCAACCTTTATGCACTGTGCTACTTTAAGCATCGATGCAGTCGCGATGCAGAAATACGTTTTCAAAACGCGCGACTACATCGATGCTAAAAGTCGCAGTGTGTAAGGGACCTAATGCGTAGTGAGAGTTCTAATTCTATTAGAACCTTCGGCGCTCCATGAACTTATTGATAATGCTACTTTTTAAACTTAAGAACACTCAGCACTAGAAAATTACTAGATGAAATACCTCGACGGCTTCAGACAAATCGCAAACGATTATAGCAGTAGCGCATGATAAGATTCATTATTGAGATCTTTTTCATTGGCGCTTATTTAGAGAGACCCACTTGCCAGCCGCAGGTGCAATTCAAACGGACGCCCCAAGCGGAATCCATGTCGCATCACTCTCGCCATCGGTGTGACTCATCCGTTGCTCA
The DNA here is from genome assembly GCA_963924145.1 of Pyrausta purpuralis. Taxonomy (NCBI): domain Eukaryota; kingdom Metazoa; phylum Arthropoda; class Insecta; order Lepidoptera; family Crambidae; genus Pyrausta; species Pyrausta purpuralis. Next base: position 3,798,220 of record OZ001647.1, read on the forward strand.
TCGGCGGCCTCTACTACAGTGGACGGCACATCAGGCTACCCACTTTTGTTGCAAACTATCCCTTATTACCACTGCATAAGATACCGCACTGTTTACCTCGACGCGCTGTTGTCCGTACAACAATTGCTGTACAATGACGCTCTTGTGTGCGGTGATAATTGCAGCCACTATTTTACGGCAAAGCATTGTGGAAACAACTAGGGTATTATTCAGGCCAGAAACAATACAGCAATGAATGGACAGTGAGAGTATATAGAGTATATATTTTTGCTGCCTGCGGTTTGTGTTAGGATAGACTATTAGAGCAATGAGTTTCAACCTAGCTGAAGAGCTAGAGAAAATACTGAATTCGTATTGAATCGTCGGTAATCTTTGATCGTCATATCGCTGAGACATTTGTGGACTCTAAAATTATGTACTAACTATATATACAAGGTGTTGTTTTGGTCAGTGACATCCAACTCAGGGATGATAATATGAGTTTATATGCTTATTCTAAAAAAACGATTTCTTTAAATTTTGCGCAAGCTTTATACAAGAAAAGCTCTTCACAACATTCAAAAAAATTACAAAACGAATGGGATAACTCGCACCCTAGCGCGTAGCTAGTGCTTATCTACACAATACTACGCCGTAGCTAGTAAGCTACGAAGAGGCTACCTGGTGTTGCTGGTTTTGACTCGATCGTTGTACCGGATAAAAAAAATGTTTTTGTGGGTTTTTTCAAACAACACCCTGTATTGTGTGAGAAATCTCGCAACATTGATGAGGTCAAACAGCCTACGAACTTGCAAAATTCAACAGGCTTGTAAAGGTGCCGGTGGCCAAGTGGTTGAGGCGGTGCCGGTGGCCGAGTGGTTTAGGCATGCGCCCGGATAGCGACAAACACGGGGTTCGATTCGTCGTCTGACACAGTTGCTTTCTACTAGTGCAATTCATATTATAAAACTAAAAACAAAAATACAAAGGAATTCACAATTGGTTCGTCAATTATTTCTAAGCGATACCTGCTTACGACTTATTAGGGTGTCCAGTTATTGCAGAAATTTCCAAGATGTTTTTTGTTTGATGGGACACAGGTCACATACTATGTCCCATCAAACACTTGAATTGTAAGACGTTGGCAATAATCCGATAAAATTCTTCTATTTCTGAATGAAATCACAAATAAAATAAGTTTGAAGAAACTTTTGCGCTAGTGTGGCAGCATGCAGCGGTCAGCGGTGACCTTAAGCACTTAAACATGTCTATGACATAACGATACGTTTTAACAAAGCGCTATTACAGTCGCCGTCAGGTATATGGGAGCAGACAAAGTGACCAAATACTTCTGAACAGTTTCAAATAACAATAAGTTCCATACACTACAAGTTACCATTAATATCAGAACATTCATTACTTCATTAATATCCGAACAGATGTTAGGCAATAACTTCTATACACACAACTAACCAATAATATCTGAACACTCACTTGCCTAAATTATACTGAAAACTACAAAGCGTTACAAACTGCCAGCGTCATCTTATTTTTATATAAACTATGTAAAGAGTTCCTATTTTTAAATAGTATTTATAGTTAAGTTGGAAGCACTTCCTTCTGCAATTTACCTCTATTGCTCAGATATTTAAGACCAACTGCGGAGATACATTTGACGTTATGAGTGTTTAGATATTATCGGTTAGCTGTGTGTATAGAAGTTATTGACTGGCTTCTGCTCAGATATTAATGAAGTAATGAATGTTCTGATATTAATAGTAACTAGTAGTGTATGGAACTTATTGACATTTTAAACTGTTCAGAAGTATTTGGTCACTTTGTCTGCTCTAATATATCTGACGGCGACTGTACTAAAATGAGCCAGTTGGCGATTCGCGACGCGAGTCAATGAGTGTTCGTAGGAGCCGAGTAATAGCATATATTACAATGCAGAATTTAAGCAGTACATAAAGTTACCCGAATTGATTGCTTAACCAAACGAAAATTGATACAAACGTACTAGCATACCCTCAGTTTAACCAAAGATTTTCCGTATTTATACTGATTTGCGTTCAAAAATCTGAGATGAATCAATAGGTCAAACTTTGTTCAGCGAATTTGAAGGAACATGATTATTGTCTTCGTATCTTTAGATAATTAATGGAATCAGGCGTTACTTTGCGGAAATCCATTATTAAGTTGAAATTTATAAAAATATTTTGCTTTAAATATCCGCGAAGCGACGCCGACGACAAACAGATAATTGTGCGCGAAAACAAGAAGTAAATAGAACAAATCAATACAAATGGCGAGAACACTGAATTCACTAGCTGATATCTTAGTAATGGCTTACCTTCAACCGTTCATATTAAAAAAGAATATGAGGTAAGTACCCCCAATCACATCGCGATGATTGGTTTTAACTACCCTCACAATGACAAATTTGAATATCGTCCACCTAATATCTCATAAATGATCACTGTGCGGCGCAGGCAACTAACAACACGAACCGTCACCGCGTTTAGTATTAGTTCAGGTTCGTATCTTTGTTTGGACTAGTAAGAAGGTCGACATATGCTATCCTAAAATCCTAAAGATTTTACCTTTAAATCGTCCCCCTCCTCCCAGCCCAAGAGGTGCGGCCTGGGAGTTTGTTTATGTTAACCTCCTTAATAGTCAATTAAAGTTACGAAGTCAAAAAGCGTGTTCCTTAAAATTCCCACTACAGTCTTTTGTTTGCTGAGCTACAATCTTTGATTCAAGTAAAGTAGCTGTTTTACTTTAATCAAAAGTTACAATTCATAAACTGCCTACGTGTCAAGTATTGGTCTATCATTAAAAAAATATTGAACACTTGTCACATATCCAAATTCACTTGGTCCCAAAGTAGCACTTGTGTTTGAAATCAGAAACAACGGTGGAACCACGACCCATTAATAATTGAAATAATATCAGTTAATAACTACTTGTATTTCATTGAGTAATTTGACAAAAGCTCAGCTGACTGTGAGACAACGGTTGCAGTCTGTGATCTTATGACCTCAGCCAAGGTGCGGTCGGTCACAAAAGTTTATGAACGCCTTTAACCTATTTCTACCTAGAAAGACAGGGGCAAGACATTGAATACTCAAGTGAACGAACTCTAGTTATCATGACCTTTATTTAGATCGTCTAGCTTCGGAATTTAAAAAATCGGTCAGCTTCTTGGAAAAAGCTAACAACGAGATGGATTCTGAACATTCAACGATTGTATATCAACATTTGCTAGAGTTTCATTTTAGGACGGGATCGTATTACATTTACTAACGAGTACGATGGATAGAAATCCTTTGACCATATTAACCTAACAATATTACTCTGACCAGAGCAGACGTCAAATTGCACTAACTTAACTTTGCTCAGCAGAGTGAGCCTCTAACTAGTAATTATACGGCAGCTTTAATTGAAACTATTTTGTTAACATGCTATTAGATTATCTATATAATTAAAAGAAAGTCGATTTACACTATATATAACTCAAAAACGGCTGAACCGATTTGGCTGAAAACTGATGGGGAGGTAGCTTAGATCCAGGAGAATGACATAGGATACTTTTTATCCCGTTAGAAAATGCCGGGGCTGGGGTGGGACGGGGCCGAGGCAACACGTTGGGGTGGTAGCATAGAACCATGTCGCAGTCACTCCCGGCTAGTGTGGACAAAGGGTGTTTAAAAGGTACTAATATTCGAATGAAATAAAGAAATCCGGGTATAGCATTTGGCAACAAAAGTTTATTCAAATTTGCTATTACACATCTACCTTTTAACACCTTTAAACAAATCAAATTCAAAACTTAATAGCTCAGAATACAGTAGAGACTAGGTTAGGTTCTAATTTAGTTATCAATATCTATACTGTTACAAATCTTAATGTTCACAAATTTCTAATTAAATAAAGATAAACCACCAATTTAAGTGTTTAATTACCTAAATAAATTCCAAAATTTATCCTCAAAGGGATTCCTAAATTATGCCTAAATTAATAGCTAAATTATCCCACTTTTCACTAAAGTTAAAGTAATACAAGGAAAACCAACCTTTGATTTCAACGGAGGTTACTATTTCAAATCTTTGTTGCATCAAACTACAAACAATTCTGCAACATTACCCCAAAATTTCACCGATACCGATCCATCCTCAAAACAGCAGACAAGAAGCAAATCAATCCATAAGGAAGTTCTGACTTCAAAAATTTATCCAAATGAGGTCTAAGTAAGGTCTTAGTAAGGTCTAAGTAAGGTCACTGAAAAGAATTTACAAAAGGTTAGTTCAACGCACAAACCAAAGTAAAAGTTAAAAAACACTAACTTTTCATAATAAATATTTACCTGAGGTTACAACATGATCACCAAATTGTGACTGTTCAACTTACAGACACATATCAAAAGCGAAACCTAGAAATAAAAGAAAGTTCTAGTTAACAACCAATTTTTTTTTTTAAGTGAGGGTGGTTATACTTTTCATCACCCTATTTATGAAATCTATAATAAACCAATTTAATACCTGCAAAAGCTGGCTCGCCATATAATTTCTGAATTAATTACTAAACATTTATGCTAATTTTTCTATTTGAGACCTGAAATGATAAAAATTACAACTCTCAATACAATATGCCCAGATGTAGGTAGGCTACATTTTCTTTACAAGGATTTTCAAAGGAGTTTCCCCACAATACTTACCATTTTTCCAGTAGTTTATATCAAATCATTTTCGAATTTAATTTATCCAAATTGACATGTTGGCGGCGTCTGAAACGATAAAAAGAACCATGTGCTCAGACTCTAAGAAATGTCTCGCAACAAACAAAAATCAACGCAAACCTTTCTGCAGATACTTACCAGGAATAACTATCAAACTACAAAATAATTTGGGGCGTGCCCCATTATAATTTTCACTTCTAATACATTATTATAACAAACGTTCCACTCCGACGCACGACCAACAGTGCGGAACCGGAAAAACGGCAGCTGTCACACTTGACAAATGTCAGTGTCATCATATCTATGCCAAAATATGGACTGGAGTCCTACATCCATTCAGCTTTTCGTTTCACGCGAACTTAGACAAAAATATACAACGTTACAATACCCCCCTCCCAAAGAAAAGAGGTTCACTACAGTGAACCGAAAGCTGTCCCCAGCTTCCGTAACTGTAAAAATATGTACTGTTACCAAATGCCAAAATAAAATCAAAATAATCTCCTTCCACTATCCAACAATCTCAACTGACACTAAAAGGGCAAACAATTTCACAAGAAGGATTCAAACTATTACTGTAGATCAAAAGTATATATCAAAAAAAAATATGTCCCAAAGGACCTCAAAAAAAGCCAACCCTATGTTATTTAAAGGTGCTCTGCTAAAATTATTCAAAAGACCTTAAAAAAAACTCAAAATCAACGCTATTCAAGAATATTCTATTCCAAAATATCGACGATACCTCAAAAAAATTCTTACCGTCAACGCTATTTAAGATTTTCTGTTCAAAATATCCAAAATACCTAAAAAATCTCAAAAACGCCGTTTAAAAATATTCCAACTAAAAACAATCATAAATACCTAAAGATCTCAACGTCAACGCCATTAAAGATTGTTCTGTTCAAAATAATCCAAAAGCTCATAAAAAAAACAAATCAACTACATTGAATGTTCTGTTCAAAATTATCCAAAAGCCCTCATAATAAATTCTCAATAACAAAATATATTTCTTTTCAATTTACTCATAAAGTTAATTAAGTCAAAAAATCGGGCAACAAACACATTCAAATAATTCCAAAACGACCTCATGCTAGACAACAATTCAAAATCATAAGTTTCAAGCGACTTAACTTAAGGGTTTCCGCTAAAACATACCCACAAACAAATTAATTTCATTCTTCCACAAACAAACATCTTATCAACCTCGCCTTTCATACTTCATCATACAAAAACTAAACAGTTTTATTTCTCAATCTAACTAAAACTGTACCCTATCACTTTTGTGTTTAGAATTTTTATCAATTTAAACACAACCAAAGAAACTCTAGTCGAATCAAAACTTATGTCTCAATATCCTTAAATGCCACGAACCGAGTGAACGACCATCCATAGCCTCCAACTCGTAAACAAAATGGTGAAAAATACCTCAGTGATCCCACACCAAACAAAAAACAAACAAACTGGTGCCAAATTGGGCATCACTTGAGTGTAGCTGGACTCCCAAACTACATCACCAACCAAAAATCAAAACGCATTTCTGCGCCCTAAAACAACAAAATTGTGGCATGTCTAGCACGGACACTAAAAACTTTTGAAAAAAAACCTTTAAAAAACCGAACTCACCGACATAATACTCCTTAGGCATAGTTACTGCGTACTCCGTCGCGGTATCCCTGTAAAATTATGTTTAGGAATGTTGTAACAAACCAGTGCCTCCCTGAATCACGATCCCATAATATGTGTCCAATTTAACCACAATCACGGTTTCAGTAACTCATGAATCACTATAAATGGTTTCTAAAATTTTTGGCAACATCTGTACCAGTAGCACGCCTAATAGGAAACAACAGAGTCAATTTACCAAAACAATGCATTACACCAAGAAAATTGTAACTGATTTCTTGGTTTATATACAAAACAAATGCAAGTAACATAATTTAATTCGTTTTCAGAACAACTCCAATAACGCTGACAGGTAACCACAATGACCCCACCCACAATTACCTCATAAAACTTATTTATCAATGTAACCACAACAAAAGCAATAATTAAAATGCAAAATTAATTCAACTTATTCACAACTCAAACTTATATAAATTACTGTTATATCACTGTTAAGTAACATTAATTAATCATGTCAACTATTATTTGGTGGTTTATATTTTTACAAGTTTTCATACAAAACAATATAAAGTGAGTCCAAAATATTACAACCAAAACAACTCAAATATCTCACAATACTTAAACAGATTGTGATTATTTTAAATGCTTAATAAAATCAAACACAACAAATTGGGATTTCACAAAATAAGGTTTACACCGTAACAACAACTTTTATTTGGTTAGTAAATACAAATTGTTTGATGCAACACTAAACTTGTGGGATAATTCCTAACCAGTTAGTAACACAGGCAAAATAAACCTAAGCTAAATAATATGGTGGTTAATTAGCATTCCAAAAAAATTCTAACAACAAAGTGCTCAAAATTGTACTAATAACTAATTCTAAAGTTGGGCGCCATTTGTCGCAGTCACTCCCGGCTAGTGTGGACAAAGGGTGTTTAAAAGGTACTAATATTCGAATGAAATAAAGAAATCCGGGTATAGCATTTGGCAACAAAAGTTTATTCAAATTTGCTATTACACATCTACCTTTTAACACCTTTAAACAAATCAAATTCAAAACTTAATAGCTCAGAATACAGTAGAGACTAGGTTAGGTTCTAATTTAGTTATCAATATCTATACTGTTACAAATCTTAATGTTCACAAATTTCTAATTAAATAAAGATAAACCACCAATTTAAGTGTTTAATTACCTAAATAAATTCCAAAATTTATCCTCAAAGGGATTCCTAAATTATGCCTAAATTAATAGCTAAATTATCCCACTTTTCACTAAAGTTAAAGTAATACAAGGAAAACCAACCTTTGATTTCAACGGAGGTTACTATTTCAAATCTTTGTTGCATCAAACTACAAACAATTCTGCAACATTACCCCAAAATTTCACCGATACCGATCCATCCTCAAAACAGCAGACAAGAAGCAAATCAATCCATAAGGAAGTTCTGACTTCAAAAATTTATCCAAATGAGGTCTAAGTAAGGTCTTAGTAAGGTCTAAGTAAGGTCACTGAAAAGAATTTACAAAAGGTTAGTTCAACGCACAAACCAAAGTAAAAGTTAAAAAACACTAACTTTTCATAATAAATATTTACCTGAGGTTACAACATGATCACCAAATTGTGACTGTTCAACTTACAGACACATATCAAAAGCGAAACCTAGAAATAAAAGAAAGTTCTAGTTAACAACCAATTTTTTTTTTTAAGTGAGGGTGGTTATACTTTTCATCACCCTATTTATGAAATCTATAATAAACCAATTTAATACCTGCAAAAGCTGGCTCGCCATATAATTTCTGAATTAATTACTAAACATTTATGCTAATTTTTCTATTTGAGACCTGAAATGATAAAAATTACAACTCTCAATACAATATGCCCAGATGTAGGTAGGCTACATTTTCTTTACAAGGATTTTCAAAGGAGTTTCCCCACAATACTTACCATTTTTCCAGTAGTTTATATCAAATCATTTTCGAATTTAATTTATCCAAATTGACATGTTGGCGGCGTCTGAAACGATAAAAAGAACCATGTGCTCAGACTCTAAGAAATGTCTCGCAACAAACAAAAATCAACGCAAACCTTTCTGCAGATACTTACCAGGAATAACTATCAAACTACAAAATAATTTGGGGCGTGCCCCATTATAATTTTCACTTCTAATACATTATTATAACAAACGTTCCACTCCGACGCACGACCAACAGTGCGGAACCGGAAAAACGGCAGCTGTCACACTTGACAAATGTCAGTGTCATCATATCTATGCCAAAATATGGACTGGAGTCCTACATCCATTCAGCTTTTCGTTTCACGCGAACTTAGACAAAAATATACAACGTTACAACCATATACTTTTTATACTTTCGACGGGGCCAGGGCTGGGGCGGGACGGGGCCGGGGCGAAGCAATCTTTACTGGGATCGCTTAATTTTTAAAATTACGGCTGTGCGGGACGTGACCGGGGCGGGAGGGGCTGGTGGCGAAACAAAACCGCTGATAGGTTCGCTAGATAAACATAATTATAAAATGTTCTCAGTAATAAATATTAACAAATTACACGTAAGCGTGTGTCTAAATCTTGCGAACACTGCATACTTGAGATCTTGGCCAAATCTTTGCTATAAAATAAGATTAAAGGACCCCTTAAAGTATCTGAGAATCTCATCTTAAAATATAATACTGACTCAATCGCAAGTGCAAGCGTGTCTGAAATGAGTTAAGAATCCGACCTATGTGCTGTCATGTCGATAGCGACGCGATCAGGTGTCTTCAACGATTGTACCTGGAACAAAACAAATTAAAGATCAGATTACTCTGCGAATTTATAGCAATAGGTAGCACAGGCTTGCGTAGAACGGGCGATGAGAAATTTTAATTTGAAACGAGCAGGTGATGAGTAGAAATATGTGAAAAGGAGAGCGATGAGATAGATGAATGCAAAAGATAGATGCAGATAAGAAAATATGGATGGAATAGGTATGTAAAAGATATGCGTGTGTAAAAAATAATCCACTGTCAATTGATCAAACTGTTTAAGACCATACCCGTCCTGGCGGACTGACTAAGGTTTATATTCAAAACTTAAAAGTTGTACACCGCACTGTAAATAAAATAAATAAAAAAAACGTCGAGTTTATTTATAGATATGAGAAATTAGATATCAAACTACCTCAGGCTCATCTTGAAAAAAAAATTGCAATATGTTTGTAAGATGAAGTCAAAAAATAATAAAACTATCAAACAAAAGAGCTGATACAATGGAGACTGAAGGACGTTAAGAAAACATCGTATACATATAATAAGGTGGTAACGCTGCTAGTTTCTACTGGAGGGATGTGGGACAGTATTGATCGAAATCTGATACGATATCGCGTGCCAGACAAAATATATATTAGCGTGTATCACTAAGGCCATCTTTTAGCAATGCTTTGTTTCAACATTAATATATCATTATAAGATTCAGAGCAAAAATATTTCCCCTACATCCTTTGGACTGTTAAAGTATTGCTTTCAATTGATATGAACACCATCAAAGTAGATATAAAAAATATATTTATAATTGAAAACATTTTGTCAATCCCCGACAACTCCAAGGTAGTAAAAGAAAATATCACAAGTTGAGACACGGATTGATTGTTTGGTTGGTTTTATACAATGATATTGTATTAAGGTTCTATAGGGTGATATGGACGTGAAGCCTGGTTTGGCTTGACGGTATCTTGTTAAATTGCTATAGGGTCAATTTTGCGAATGAAATTGTATGGTCTGATATGCTTGAAGCTGTACATAATAAATGAAATTGTTAACACCGTTTTGGAACAAATCTCTTTGAGAGGTTAAATGTTTACCTTAAGAGCCGACCTCTACTGTCTATTTTGAGAGGATCTATTTATAAACTGAATTTAATGTCACTTTTAAAAGGTTCTGACGTAGGTAAGTAATTAAGTTAAGTCTGAAGAAAAAATACGAGTTCATTGAAGTCGAAAAAGCGTTGAACTGTTTTCAATTTACATTCTTAGTCACATGGCTCAAAGTATTTTAGAACGAGAGGATAAATTTATGTTAGGCACTTTCCCGAGACATTTTTGTTCGACAATAACTCGAAACTAAATCAAGATAATACAAAACTGATTAGGATGAGTACAAAAGTGTCCATACAACTACCGGATCAAATCCGGAGCCAATGAGAATCGGACACGGATAAGTGCAAAGCACCTATACTTATATGTATAACGAAGAAAACATCGCTCCCATCACGTGCGTTACGCTACTGTGTGAGCGTCAGTTACCTCGAGGCAATGCGGTGCGTGCTTTATCGCTCGTTTAGCACTGACACACATAGACAGAATCATCAATTCGTTTTTATGCTCTGACATATAACGCTGAGTTTCATCTAACTTTAAAGCCTTTGCGACGAGCACTAGATCTCACACATGTAAACGAACTCAAAGACTCCTTAAACACTGCGACTTTTAGCATCGATGCAGTCAAGACAAGTAGGTATAGGCTTTTCGCGACTCACGCAATGAACAGATTATGTGCTTACCGAATCATGCTGAAACACTGAGTCTATGAACCAACGACTTTGAGTCTAGTTAAGTTCAAACAACTCATATTAATCTACGATATAATGAACTTCGTATGGTAGAACTTATTTCTTTTATTCCAATCTTAGACTTTTCTAATAGAGAATCGTGTTCGCAGAACTTCTGCCTCTGACGCTCTATTTTTAAAAGATACTTCTTCATTTATTTTGATTATATTCACACGCGTTAAATTATATTAAAGATCTAACTTCTTTTGGAATACGAAGTTTTCTCAATAGTTATTCAACGTGTTAAATTAACTTGTATAAACTGCTAGAAAAAAGGGTGAAGCAAATTCTTAGGAATAAAATACGAGTAAAGCTAAATTTTCCAACTGAGTGGACATTATTTTACCTGAAATGCTACGATTAATTGGGGCATTTAATTGGAAGCAATGTATTTGTTTTAACTAACAGCATGTCTTGATTTAATAACAGAAATACTCAGAAAGTTTGATTTTCCAAAAAAAAGAAACATTTTACTTTTCGTATGATAAAATTCGCAATGAGAATTGGAACGACACATCGGTAAATGACAATAATTATTGACATTCATAAGAGGCATTTAGTGTTCTAAATTGAATAAATGATTTTTGACTTTTGATAAAATAGTAGGGAAGACGTTGAGGATTGACCTTCACCGATCTGATAACTTAATGAGACATTTGTTTTATTTAATATAAAGGACTCTTTTTTTAAACAACTACCTACCAACTACTTCTGATATTTAATGATATGTCATATGAGATATACATAATATTTACAGGAATATAAACCTAATTAATATCTTATAAAAAAGAAAGAAACATTTTAATTAAGATATTAAAACATTAAAAGTTAAATTTAAAATATATTATTAAAAGGAGTCCCTTTAAATTTTTATAATATAATTTAAACAGAAATATACCTGTGATAAATAACTTACCGATCAAAAAATAGTTTCTTTTAATCAATTAATTTTAATAAATTTTCTTTCATCACATCACTCTTGTAATCTAATAACCGAATGAGTTAAATTAAATCTGAAATGATAGTTTTTGCCTACTTATTTCTAACTGGCAAGCAGATGTGAACAGGTAAGTCAATATAGATGACTACATCGATCTGTTAAGCATATTCTGTGTACTAAAGACTATTAATAGAAAAAAATAGAGAGATAATTAAAGAGAGTAGGCGATAAAAAATAAAATAAAATAATTTCGATAGGCAAGTAATCATAGGCATATTGGTTTTTAATTTATATTTGACAAAAAATATGTCTTATCGAGTCAGATCGGTAAAAAGTCGATTGTCACTGGCTTTTAGACCAAAAGCCTAAGAGCATTTTAATAAACTAGAAATTTATTTTTGAATCAGCCGCTGACGCGATATAGCGTGTTATTAGCTGTGATAAATGTTCGCTTTCGAATGAAAATCAGTCATAATCTTTCTTCATGTGGTGATTTAAGAGATATCTCAATTAATTAGGTTACTACTTTAGTCCATATTTATCGTGATTAAAATTGTACATTAATTGATTTTCGAATAAATATAGTAATTTAAAAAAAAACTCTTGATCGATCTCGATCTTTATCTTTTTTTTTCTCCATATTCTTTTTGATTTTGGGAGACAATTCAAAAGTGTTGTGTGCATGGAAATGAAAGTTTTTGTGGTTTCCCCACACAGGACGTGGGTTCACTAACTGTACGGACAACAGCACGTCGCGGTAAACACTGCGGTGTCTTATGTCGTTGTAATAAGGACTAGTTTGCAACAAAAGTGGGTAACCTGACGTGCTGGCGACTGTACATGACACGCATCGTGCTTCTCAAACATTAGGGTTGTTTAGCGCTCAACCGGTTATTTTTAGAGCATTTTTAGGCGCAGATAACTCGGACGTGGGGTCGGAGGAGCGGAACATGCGTACAGACAGCCTAAAGGTGTATCGATTAATTTTCGACCTTAACGTGTTGTGTTAGATACCAAATCGTGGGTTGACTGTAGCCACAAAGTGATGTATGGGACGCATCGTTCCGCGCCGAGGCGCGTAAATACGCTCACGTTGTTTCTTCAACATTATTGTGTAGTACGTACTCAGATTATGTATACAAAGAGTGTAACGTAATTCATACTTTGGAGCGGTGCAGCGGTCAGCATCGTACTTAATTGGTGTTTTGGCAACGGCAGCTATAGACCATATAACAATACGTTTCAGTCCAAATATTATAGTCGTTTTAGAGTGCTTAATACCAGTCATATTAAGGGCCGATTTCAGCATTGTCAGATAAAAGTTATCCCACTGAAGCCAGATTTTTTCAACGTAATACAAGGAATATTCGTCGAATAAAGCACGATACGCCTAATTTGAAACGTCATCTTTTTGCCAGCAATCATTTATTTATGTAAAAGACATTTAAAAGTCGGTCGTTTTTTTATTTATTTATTAAAGAAACATACAGCTTTTATATTACAGTTGAATAAGTTCTTAATGTTGTTACATTAGCCAAAGCAGTTTCCAATGATGGAATTTTACACAGCGAAGATTTAGTACAAAAGTTTTATTACATGTTTTGAGTTAATTTACTTTAACTTAGTAGTAGTTTCTTACTTAGAAGAGAAAAAAAGCTATACATTAAATTAAATTAGAACTATACTAATATTAAACGCTCGCCGGATAAGTAAAAATCTACCGTTTTTGTAAATAACATTTACAATGATTGCTGACAAAAAGGTTACGTTTTCACATTAAGCGTATCGTGCTTTATTCGACGAATATTCCTTATCTTACGTTGAAAAAAATCTGGCTTCAGTGGGATAACTTTTATCTGACAATGCTGAAATCGGCCCTTAATATGACTGGTATTAAACACTCTAAAACGACTATATTATTTGGACTGAAACGTATTAAAAGATCACAAGGTACCGCTAGGGTTTCATAAATATTAATTACACATTTGAACGCCAGTACAACAGAACACCTCCTAGGTACCAGCGATATAATCTGAACGCTAAATAAAATCGCAACCGTTTCAAACTTGACTCATTGAATGTCACAACGAGTCATCGGAGGTGAACGGGTGTCAATTCATAATGGCTGCCGCGGCACCGGCCGGCGTTCATCGGTCGGTATGACGATGACGCGTCGTACTCGACGGAATGCCATTCACGACGACCGACCATTTATTTACTACTACCACAGAATAAATAATACTATTTTACTTGTTATCTATCTACGAGCGGCTGGATTAACGTTCTGTGGATCTTTAGACATCACTAGTATACATGATGATGGTGGATGAATCAATGTATCTCAGTTCGCATTTTAAAACTGCTGCGCAGAATTTGGTTAGTTATAGTAACAAAAAGGTTACAGACTATGGAGAAGGACCAAGGATAGTTCTAATTCTAAGGCTTAGTAATCATTCCGTAACGTACGGGAGATAAATGATTGTTCGAAAAATCTGATATTTGAGCCGATATAGCCACAATAGTTCGAATACTTGGTAAAGGACGAAAACTTAATTGAAAATGTTAAATGAAGCCAGCATTTAATAGTCTCGTCTCGATCGGTTCACGGCAAGTCCAATCAAGAAACACAATAGATCTTTTGGCAAAGGCAAACGCTTTAACAACATTTCTAAGGCGAGAACACGTCTGGCTTCGTATTATTCAAATCGATTGTTTGTGCTTCAAATTCTCATTTTAATGAACGGCTCATGAAGAAATAACCGCCAATGGTTTAAAAAAATGGAAAATGGCGATTCAATATTTAAAATAGGTGCTTGTTCCCGGCCCACGGATTTGCCGAGCGATAATCAACTTAACCGCCGTAGCCGTTAAAATGACGTAACTCTCCCATATCGGAATGCCACGCATCAAGTTTAAATGCAGACAGGTAATCATGCTTGTATATTTTAAACCGAACAATTTTGCGGGCTGACTCACGAGCAACCTTGTAACTTTCAAATGCCTTTTGCGGGGAACGAAGGACTGTCATTATATTGAAATCAACATAATTTTGCGAGGGAATTATTATATTTATAACCAATGTGTGTGGAAGCTTTAGGGAATCTTGCATACGTACGGCAGTCAGTTTACTGACGGCATAAGGCATAAGTAACGGCTAGACTAAACGCGGTGTCTACCGTCGAAACTACGCCGGTTTGAAGACCTCTGTGGTGTAGTAACTGTATCCAAGGAATCATAATTGTAGTGTTTTCTTAAAACATAAAAACTCTGCTATAAAATTTAGATATTTCGAAGAGATCGCAAACTTTTTTGATATGTGTATGTCTTTAAGTGGTTACCAAACAAGACCCATTTTTTGACACAAAAGCCGTCTGCATTTTTTTAGTCTGATCATGAAATTAGCAGTACCAAGCAACTCAATGTCATTAGCCTTTACACGATGTCAAGTAAGTATTGTTTTATATTTTTCTTCAAGCGCAAGCTGTTGATATTGAACCTTTGAGTGGCTAAGCATTCTGGGTTTCAAGGCGTCTCGTGTTTGATTCCCGGTCTAGTTCATGCAGAAATCATAACTTTCTAAATTGTTTCGGGTCTGGGTGTTGTGGCATCACTTTTGTTTCCGTTATCTATATCACAAGCTTCTTTCTTTGGTATGATCAATACATGTACATTGTGTCCGATATAAATATTACCAGTCACCGGCTGGCAAAGCCGCTCGTGTATTTTAATATTTATAGAACAATACAGAAACCTACTTTATACAAGTCCCTCGAAGTCTTATTAAGCTCCTTGGAGACCAATGAAGGGAAATTTCAGCAGCTACTGCTTAAAACCTTCCTCAAATAACTTGTAAGCCGCACTTAGTGCTAGCTGAGTAAAATATATTAGCCTTAAAGGCTCGTCCAGTGCAGATTTAAATATTTATAGACAAGATTATACCCAACGTTTTTTGCCTGCTAAAATACGTTAAAAGCATTTTACTTCTTTATTTAACACGAATGTTTGCAGTAGGATCATCCGAAAAAAGCTTTTTGAATATCCTAGGTAATCATCCTAGGAAAATTTCGATATTTTATAACTGATAAGCATTTCGTAATGAACCGTGACATATTATCAGAAATAATGCGCATAAATTGCATTTTGGGACAATGGCAATTTCCAAATCAATTCAATTCATTATATTGACTTCAGGCAAAGGCCATATAATGTTAATATACCATAAATTGGCCTTTTAACTATTATTAGTAAACAAAGAAAGAACATGAAGAAAAAAAAGATGAAATTAAAAATTGGTATGAGAGACCACCCATTTTTGTGGTGACTCCCAACGATCCACAAAGACCCTCAGAATACTGTTGGAGGTATTACCGGCTGACGTTTCACAAGACTGTACATTTACCATGAGTTTACGGCGTTTTTTTGAATTGAAATCATTTATTTCAGAAACAGTTTCCATACATTCTTAACCTAATACCATTATACGGAAATAAAATAAAATGCTACCCACTTAAAAAACACCCGAGCAGTCAACTCAAGTTCTAATAGAACTTAAAGCTAGGATTAGACCGAACGTGGATGGATGCCCAGTGAGCGGTGATAGGGCTGTTTATCCACTCTGCAATAGCCCTCAGGAGAGTGTTGGTGCTGCTCCGCACTCGCACAGGGAAGCCACTCGTTTTCGCAGAACGGCGTGGAAACCGTCTGTGTTCCAGATGGCGAACATTCCCGTGGCACTGCAGCGCCAGGGCAGACCCAACATCCCCCTGAAGGCATTGTTATATTGTATGCGCAAAGCACTGAAGGCTTTTTTGGTGCAAAGCACTGAAGGTTTTACTAGCTGGGGACGACGTAAAAAGTATAAAAAATGTTAGTTCTGCAAGTGACCGCTAGAGGCGCTGTGCGATTTTCCCTCTGATTGGCTAACGGCTATGAATCCTTCATATTCCGTAGTATTGGATAGTTTCACCGTTTTTGCTATACTATCTGTGCTGTGAATAAGTAGAACATTACAAATCTGGAATTGGTTACCTACCAGAACCCTACGAGGGTTTTAGTTAGTTACATAGGTACATACATTTGTTCTAATACCTAGGATAAAATATTGTCTTCTAATAAATAGGATAAAATATGTCTTTTAAACAAAAAATACTGTACTTTTATTTGCATCCCCTGCATTTTCTCTGTTCAGACCCAGGTAGAGAGTGCTTTAGGCATTAAGTTCGCCATATGTACAATTTTTATGTTTGGTGCATGAAGTTTTAAACAAATAAATAAAAACGAATAAATCTTTGACCTACTTTAAACTGTCCGTTTGTCCGTAAGAAATCGAAGAAAGCGCTTTTTATCCGGCTTAACATTGGTCATTATGTCTACCGAGTAAATAATAAATCTATACTAATATTAAAAATCTGAAGAGTTTCTTTGTTTGTTTGAACGCACTAATCTGAGCAACTACTGGACCGATTTGAAAAAATCTTTTTGTTATGGATAATTCTTTTATCGAGGAAGACTTTAGGCAAAAACATTACGCTGCGACGGGAGAAAACTCAAATCGCGCGGACGAAATCGCGGGGACCGCTAGTATTAAAAAACAGAAGCCTGTTACTCGTCCGTCACGGCGTAATGTAAACTATAATTAAGTGTAACACAAAACAGAACCATTGGTCTTAATTGGTAACAGTACACCACTCCAAATAGATGCAAACAATTGTCAAACACAATATTGGTACTGATTTTGATAGCTCTATGCTTTAGATTTTAAGGTCGAAAATATGTGACAGATCTAATTCAGAAGTCAGGGCACGTTTTCCTACAATATACAATGGCATCGCTTGCGTGGACCATGTTTTAGGGTTGACAATTATCTGTGTTGGGGTTTTGTCAATGAAAAATATATATGAGCATTCGCTATTCGTTCAACTAAAAATAGGTTTGAGAAGAAGTTATTATTGCACAAGTAATATGTATTGAACAAATAATGTCACTGGTTATAGTAATACGCCTTATGGCAATAATTTTCTCCTTGTAAAGAATAACAAAAAATATAGAAGTCAAACCACCGCTTCGATTTTGATGATAGATCTCACATCCTAAAGATATCACATTTTTGTTTAACATGCAGAAAAATGGCGCCATCTCTCTTCCTATTAATATTAGTATTATTGGACACCGATCACATACATTGCTCTGATCCCATAGTAAGTAGCTAATGCACTTGTGTTATGGATATCAGACACAACGGTGGTACCATAACACCCAGACCCAAGACAATATAGAAAATTTCGATTTCTATATTGACCCGACCGGGAATCGAACCCGGGACCTCGGAGCGGCGACGCCTTGAAACCAGCGTGCTTAGCCACTACACCACAGAGGTCGTCTTATGGAATGAATCTATTGCTATTGCGGTTGAAATGGTCCTTACCATCCCTGCATTTTGGCTTGCTTTCATCACAAAGTGCAAGCTTCACTTTGTGGTATCATAAGACACACACCAAAAAAATTGTGATCACTAGCGTTAACTGATTTTTGTTTTTAAATGTAACTGTATCAGGGAATTAAACTTGTTTTGTGTTTTCTTAAAACATAAAATCCCTGTAATTAAATTCAACCTTTACATTCTGTTTTTTTTAAATGTAATGACGGCAGCCCTAGCGTGATGGAATGTTTTCGCGTCACATCGGTTCGTTTTCCAGCCATTGTTGGTTTTAAACAATGAACCGCGGATCCATAGAATCGGTGAGATGGGCACGAGTCGTTACGAACCGTGACGTGACGTACCTAAATAAGTACCCACTATCTGACTTCAGTTTGGTGAGATACATCACCTAATACGAGAGAATTATTATGTACAGTATTTTTGATGTCACAGTTGAGGTATAGGAGGGTAGCTAGACTGCTAACTTATATTGTTACAAACTAAAAATTTAAAGATTCTGACAGTTCAAGTAAAGGCCCTCTGTCAATATCGAGCAATTCGGGATCACAATTACGTAAAATCAATACCTTGTAGAGGATTACCAACAGATAATATTTTTTTATTTAAACACAAGCTACGATTCCATTCAATGGTCAATCACAAATTTTACTAGTTATAGGCTAATCTCACCTAAACTTACTTATATTTTTCATTGAGCTGCATTCATCGGCTACCTGGATCAATCATGCAATTAAATTCAAGACAAAAGCGATTAGTGTTACTGAGGGTTAGCAGAGAAATTAATCAAAAGACAAACAGTCTATAACATGTGTTAATAAACAATTAATATTAGCATTTATTTAAGTAATAAAAAAATAAAAAGAGTAATGAACTGATGTCTTCGGTACCGTTACCATGAGTTTACGGTGGCACTCGCTAGCGACGACGTAAAAAAAGTCTATGGAAAATTGCACAGCGCCTCTAGCGGTCACTTGCAGAACTAAAATTTTTCAAACACTGTTTTTCGTCGTCGCTAGCGAGTGAAACCGCTGTATACTCATGGTAACGGTACCGTATTTCTATTTTGATAGACATTTGCAAGACATTTTCAACCAAGATCTCAACTGACGAGTAAGTATAAACAGTCGAGGTTGGATCATGTCTGACTGCTTTATCTACGAGGCATTACTTAATGCGCGTACGCCTTATCACAGCACAGCCACATAGGTACTTTGAGTGCTTGGCAAATGGGTTTTCATTTGTTAAACGATCTTTCTTCCCTCGGTTTCACTTGGTTTGTTTCAATGGGAAAAGTGGTTTACCTGAGCGATAGTGATTTGAAAGTATTAAGTACTGAATACGTGGTAAGGTTTCTATAATTACTTATTGATGATGATCCATCGATCAGTCCATAAGTGCTGTTGTTACAAATTTTAAGTGACCAAAAAATTATATCGTTACTGTGTCAGAAAAAAAGAACACACAATATGTAGAACTAAACGCTTTTACTATTTGGCTAAGAAATTCTGGACAGCAATATTGCAATCGTTATATCCGATTATTTGTATGAAAAAGCTTTTGTCATCAAGCCTACAGAAAAAAAAAACTCCTATCCTATCAAAACGCGTACGATCCTGAATGTATTTTCAAAATGCCTGTTTTTCATTTACTCACATGAAAAGCCCGTATTCGAATACAAAAATAACGAATCCCGTGAATTCACTTTCCCGTCTGTTTTAGGGTATCGCATAAAAACTACTAAAACCCTTACCCTTACATAAAAAACAGCGGTACCCCGCGACTTCATCCGCGCGTTTTGAGTTTGCTCCCTCCCCTCCCGCCACAGAGTGATGATTTATAGTCTAAAGCCTTCCTTTATAAATAAGCTATTCAACACAAAATATTTTTTCAAATGGGTCCAGTAGTTCCTGAGATTAGCGCGATCGAACACACAAACTCTTCAGCTTTATAATATTAGTATAGATGTACCAGGTTTAGAACCAAACTAACATCTTAACCGACCAATTTAAAAAGTATGTCAAAACAAAACGTTGCCATTTTCAACTTTGGAGAGCACTTTTTACGGATACTATCTTTGTTGTCATAAAACACCTTTATGTATTTATAATATAATACGTAATTTGCATCTCAATTTGATTAGATTTAGTTTATCAAGTAGTTCCGTGGACTCCCAAACTCGGTGCTGGATTATTAGGTATATAGTCACAGCATTTTTAAACAAAATGCAGTTAGCGAGCGGTAAGTACACATTTCAGATGGTCTACTATGAAAAACGAAATACGTCAATACGAAAACCGTTTTGCAGATCCGAAGCATTTTTAAAATACAATAGTTATCTACTAAGAAATGCTTCGGATCCGCAAAACGATCGTACTGACTTTTTTTGTAGCCCTTCTGGTATATATAAATTTATAGGTATTGTACGTAAATATTCTCACAAAGAACTTCTTTTGATTCAATGATTGATGACAGCTACGGATCCTTTGTGTGTATGTTTCACACTGCGCCGATTTTAGATTCGTCCTATTTGTTTTCAATATTTCCAAAACTGTGTCATCCTCATATCAACCTATAGGTTTTGCATCTTTTATATTTTAACCTCCTTATTCATTGTAATAACGCAAACAGTCTAATTAACCTATTTTACCTATTACGCTGTTGAGTCACTTTCTGTCAAATGGTGGCAGCGCCGAGAAATAAATAAATAAATATTGGACACCATTTACAAACATTGCTCTGATCCCAAAGTAAGCAACAAATGCACTTGTGATATAGGAATTAGACATAACGGTGGTACCACAATACCCAGATCCAAGACAATATGGAAAATATCGTTTTCTACATTGACCCGACCGGGAATCGAATCCGGAACCTCACGAGATGGCGACGCTTGAAACCAGCGTGCTAGCCACTCGACTACGGAGGTCGTCAAAAGAAAGAGAAATAATGAGACAAAACAGTGTAATAGTTAAAACAGGTTTATTAGACTATTTGCGTTATTATTATGAATTAGGTAGGGGGTAAAAATACAAAAGATGCACAACCTATAAGTTGATATGTGGATTATTGTGGATGTCGCAGTTTTGAAAGTATTGAAAACGAATAGGATGAAACTAAAATCGACGCAGTGCGAAACATAAACACACGGGTTCCGTAGCTGTTATCAATCATTGAATCACTAGAAGTTCTTTGTGAGAAGGTGAGGGGGTTTCCATGAACATAATTATGATAATTCGTTTAAAGAATTACCGTATGTTAGACAAACAGCCCCTTTAGCTTAAGCAGACCTAACAAGTGTTTTGATGTCTAGATGAGTGTTCTTCAAAATTAACATAAATACATAATAAAACTAAATCGCTGTTTTTTTAAACGAATATATACTTAACTATATGAGAACACATGAGTAAAGGTTCTTATAGTATAACGCTACTGCACTTAAATATAACAATATCTAATTACAATAACGTTATCCCTGACCAAAGATCACTTATCTTTATTTGCACATGTTTGGGCCACAATTTGAAATTCGTTTGCATGTTCTTTATAATCGATTCCAACACATGTTTCATGTCGTTACCATTGCCATTTTGGTATTGGATATTGAATGAAATCGTTTCTAGATCCTCATAATTTTCTTCATCCAAGTCATAAACTTTGTTGATGGCTTCGCAAAGGTTCTTAATGAGTTTTGCGCATTTTTTTAACTCAATCGGTATCAACCTAAAAATATTGTTATTAGAAATTGTTTCATCGATAAAGTATAAGATATCTCGTTGAGCACTCGCGTCAGTCTTAGCTGCGTAACGCATATTTTTTCTAAATAATTCGTTAGTGCGGATAAATCCTGAATGGTTGTCTATAACCACAGGCACGGCATTGAAAAAATCTTTTATCACTTTATCCTCTTGATTGAAGAGACTTCTCAACCATTCTAGTATGTACTCAGAATAATAATTCCTTTCTTTACATATTGCAAATTTATTGCAAATCTGCATTTCTACAAATGCTTTGCTCGTTTTTACTTGCTGTCTCAATATTTTATCTTTTAACGTCTGTGAGGTCCAACTTGTAGGGGTTATTAATGAGTTTTGATTCATTTTATTAAGATTAAATTGTAATATTTTTTCGATTATAAAATTAGAATTTTCAATGAAATTCAACATAAACTCTTCTGAATTGTTGAATTGTTTGTCTAATATAATTTTTTTCAGGTTATACCGGAGTAAAAATGCGTATTCGGAGTCAGATTCATTAAAAACTTTGTCCACATTATCAACTTCATCATTTAATAAGTTATAGTGTTTCTTTATATTACTTTTTATTTTATTTAATTGAAGTAGAGACGTAGACCGAAGATAATCATAAAACAGATCCCATGATACAGTATTATTGTCATCAGCGACATTTGGAAAAACCCTCAGTTTTGTATCATTTACATTTGAAGGTATGTTTTTATCGCAAGATGTTTTTGGTAAAATCGTTGCAACATTGGTTCTATTGTTTATTTTATTTGCTTGACAAATAAAATTACTGGCTGTGATAGCTATAACAATATTAAAAGAGACATCAAATCAAGATGAGAACAAAAAAAAATCATTAATTTTAAAAAGCAAATGATGGACTTCCGATTGTTTTGGACGTTGTTGAAACAAACTTACCAAATAAAACACAACTTAAAGAAACAACCATCGTGGTTTTAATGCGACATTTTACAATAGAGCAGTAAAATTTTATCATAATGGAAAAGTAAATATTTATCGTCAAACCGATTGAATTTTGATATAAATCATTGCACGTAAATAAATAAGAATCGAGCAAAGTAACCACATACGACTTGGCATAAACGCGAATTCACAAGAAACTAATTATTCCTCCTTAGGGTTTAGAAAATCCTACGATCTGGGACTTATTATTTAACATTTTTGGTATGAAGGTGATATCAAAATATTATAATGATTTCATTTGCATCGGCCGACAGAATTTTTATGTGAGTAGATATACAATATTTGCAGGTAACTCAACAGCAATAACTTGTTTCAATAAGTACAAACCAGAGCATCGCGTAGCGACGATGATGACAAGGTGTAAAGAGATGGATGATTTATGAAAGAGATAAATCGGTGTGTTGATAAATATTCTTATTTCATAACAAAGTTACTAATTATACAATAATCAATGCAGTAAGTAAAATCACGCGGGAGAAATCCACAACAATCAATGTAATGTCAAACACAATCTATCTGACAGGTCTAGTGCTGTCCATGAGTGCTAGTGTTGTACCGTAGTAATGCCATAATCGATTATCCGTCTAACATTATGGAGAACTTTTCACCTGCGCCCCGTTTCTAAATAGATGGCGGATATTTTATATAGCCCTGCACTTTTAATAGCGCTTCGTGATAGTTTAATAGTCTTAGATTTTGCACAGGTTGACATCATTATCATTTTCATGATTCTCTTGCCCTGCTCCCAGATTCTTATTGTTGTTGTTGTTTTTTTTTACAAAACGTCTCAAAGGTTTATTAATTTTAAAAAAGTCGGGTTCAATGATTGTAAAAAAAGATTTAGCAAGGAACTATCAAGTTCACCATCGCCTAATTTCCTTAAGGGCCAAAATCGTTTGCAGATCGCATCGTCTTTTGTTTGAAGTAATGCCTGTTTTAGAGTCATGTGTAGATCTTGATCCTACTTTCAATAGTGCTATTTTCATGTTCACAGAAATAATAAAAGCATGAAGAGAGTATACAAGTCGCAAGCGCAATGTCGTTCCAAGCGTATAAATCGGAAATCCTATATTCGTGAAGTGAACGGAAATACGGAATTGTATCAACGGACACAATTCAGTGGATTCAACTGCGCTGCTGCGGTGCAAATGTGTGATCACCGAGTGCGAGCTTGGGGGCTACTTAGGAATACTGGGTATTTACGAATCTAGCCATCCCGGTCGCTACTACCAGCTTCACCGTACGAAGGAAAAGGATGGTTGCTATATGTAAAAATATTTGAAGTCGTGCACAGAAGGGGTCAAGCTCTGGTGTATATCGGAACAACAATTTTCACCTGACTTCTTCCGGAAGCGCTGTGCCGTTCCATAATAGCATTTTCACGGATGTCATTTTTCGATCACATATTTCGAAACAAGTTCCGGCGTCGAATGGTGACCATTCTGTCGAAATGTTAATGACGTTGATTGTTTTTAAATCTGAGTGGTGAAATGAAGAAGGTGACTTTCAATTCGAAAAGAGAAGGAATTTAAAAATTGTGTTATATTTTTTTATTTATGTACGGACAACAGCACGTCAAAATAAACACTGCGGTATCTTATTCAGTCAGTAATAAGAGCTAGTTTGCAACAAAAGTGTACGTTAGCTTAAAAGGTATTTATAAAATGTGATTGTATTATTTGTAATCAGCAGCCTGAACTGAATAAGTAAATAAAAAATATAAGGACTCGTCTGAGAATATGTCCTATAAAGAAATGATTAAAATCATCTTTACTTTATCGTAGTGCGCTATCCATTATTTTTAACAGATAGTTTAGTAGGATATGATGAACACTTTTATAATTTTGAACTTGTTTAGGATCGATTTGAAATACCATTTATATATCTATAGGAATAGAACGTCCAGAGCGAGATGTAACTAGCAGCCAGCTGTGTGATAAAAAGAGATGCGAAATGCGATGTAGCAGAACCATTTTTGGCGGCTGTCAATAAGTTGGGAGGTTCATGAGGGCTATCTGAAAATTTCTTTGATTTAAATTATTAATACTTCCAAGTGAAATTGTGTATACTTTGGAGAAATTGTGCTTCAGAAACAGCTGACTTGGTCGGTGATGGATTTTTGTAGATAACAGCGAAATGATCCCAACAAATTTTCATTTAACAAAAAAATATATAGTCTTAATAGAAGCCTCTAAATTAACGATTTTAATTTGCCAATGCGCTGCTAATTTTAAGTACGCAGCTTGACTATTATTTTCTATAACGTTTATTTACATAAAAAGTAAAGACAGAATGACACGTAAGTGTAAAGCATTTTCGATATTTTGTGTCCACTGTTCTATCATGCGTGCGGTAAATGAATATATTTAACCTAGGAAGATTGGTATTCATCACCTGGACGAAAGGAAATCCCAGTTTAAGTTACCTACTACTGTTACTGTGTTCCTAAATCGGTTTCATTTGCTTTTAATTGTAACCCTCTCTTCCGACAATGATAATAATTCCATGTGAAATACACAGGCTTTGAGTTTTCGACGTGAGCTGCTTTATAAGTAGTGATAAATTCCCAATTTCGGCGATAACCTTTCGATGTACAGGATTCAATTAACAAATGAAATAATTCCGGCCACGGTTTGATTGGCGTCAATGGGATTGTTCGCCAAATTGAGCTGTCAGCTGGCAATATTATAATTGTTATTGGAATCGCCTTTTGATCACATCTACAGCGTATTTGCACTAGTGTGAACTGATTTTTTTAATAGGAACCCAATTCTGATGTATGAATTGTTACAAAATCGTATTTGAACTGCTCGTTTTTGACATTCAGCCCTTATCAATATGGTTTGAAGGATTGAGGAAGGGGCATGCGGTCAATATTGTACGGTCAGGACCGCAGACCGCAACCAGTGTGCCAAATCCATTATGCAATCACGATTGGAATTGCAGAGCTGAATTGAACGCTGTGTGATCTGTTTTCTTGTACATATCTAAAGACGACATCGACAAAATAAATATGATCCTTGCTGACAAATTTAAGAAAGCGAAATACAGCTAACAATATTTTCACGATACGTTATCTACTTGAAGATGCATTCACAAAAAAGTAATGTCAGAGATAGTCATATCAGCTGTTTTACGATAAGCGCTCGAATTTTATCAGTGTGTTCCCCACACAAAAATTGTAACTAATTGTAAGCGTGATTAGATAGCAAAGTACAGCAATGAAATTCACTGCAAAAAAACAGCAATACATATAAAATGTTGGTTGGTTTCTTTCAGCCAGATTAGAAAGAGATGTAAAATCATTTTTGTAACATGATGAAGCTTCTACTTTATTCAGGTACTTAACTGGAAAAGCCAGGCTATCATGACGTAAAGAGCTGATTGGGCTATTATATCTTGTATTATAATAATAGAAAAGTATGAGAATGTTAATAATAATGGAGCCAAGATTACGTTGATATAATAAGGTATCTCTCTTCACCAACCCAATTTTCTTCATATAATATCTTTAACGTGATTAATACAAAAAATATTCTAGACTATCCTTATCGAATTGAAAAGGTAAATAGTAATTTTGAGGTAACAAATATTAGCAAGGATAAATCATGTCCGCAATATACTTGCTAAATAGATTGACACGCGGGTGGATCAAGGACTCAAATTAGAATGTGTGTCGTTATGTATGATGTACAGTGGCCAGCTCATCAGGCTACCCAATTTCGTTGCAAATTAGCCCTTATTACAACTGAGTAAGATACCGCAGTGTTTACCTTGACGCGCTGTTGTCCGTACATCATTACACGCCAGAGCCGGGTTATGATTGCAGATTTGAATGTACAAGTTATACCGTGATCGATGGTATTCTGAACTACTTGACTTCACTACTAATCTAAAATTCAAGGTTTTTTCTAAGCATTTTTGAATACAGTATCCATCCATCCATACCCCAACAATAGCGGGAAAGCTATAATTGTGTGTACGAATGATGTTTGTGTGAATGAATTTATAAGCGTTTCCGGGCCGGTTTATCGTCAGGTACTTTTTAGGTTCGTGACAAATGTAATTATCAAATACTGCATGATGACAAGGTAAATGACAAAGTTTTAAATTACTCCTTTTAGACCTTTTTCCAACGTTAGATAAAGAATATGATCATTTATGTAAATGTAATTTTCAAATCGGTCGTTTTATACTTTTTCAGTCGGATACGTACAATCTGTTAGTGCTTTTCTTTAAGACAGTATTATCAATTTGATAAAAAAAACAGTTTTAGTTACGTCTTCGTTCTAATATTCTGTTCGAATATATCTGAAATACTTACTTAAACTTTCTCCTAAATTTAACAAACACTATTCAGAAAACAGCATCAAAATTGGTTAATTCAAACGCGTGAAAATTGCGGACAGACACACATACATACAAAACATACTCGTCAAATTGAGAACCTCCATTTTTCAAGCCAGTTAAAGAGATTTTTCAACAAAAGACACACAGCGTTTGAACTCTCTTTCATGATCTAACATTTTTGAATATATGTTTACAGCAACAAAAGTTAAAGCTTATTCAGCTTCAACATATACGTGAAAATAGGCACACCGACCTGTAATTTAAAATAACTTTCAAAATAGTACGAAAACGCCTCATTGATTTTCATTCTGCATCACAGATTCATTTGTTACATTTTAATTTTCTCTCAGTATGCTTTGTAATTAAATGCTACGCTGTTAATTTGAAAATATCAGTTAAACGACATCAAAGCGAAAATTGGAAGCAGTGATGCATTTAAAGCGATTTCAATTAATTAGTGTAATTGTTTGTTTTGTGAACACATTCGAGAAATAATTAATAGCGTTCCGTATATGATTTTATAATAATAAATTAATCGAACTACGATACGTTTGATTTTAATGCATTCTTTCAGTTTGGGCCAGTCAACTTTTGATAGCTGAAAAAATGGGCAAAAAATTTTAAAACTGAATTGAACTGTGTGCGTTATATCATATACGTTTAGGTTAAGTAGGCATTTCTGAAAACGAAATGTATCACTAACGGCCATTCCCTATACAATGTGTTAATTTTACACTTGATCAAACTTTTAGGGAATGCTCTAAAGATGGTTTTAAGGAACCTTTTGCAATGGGACCAACTTCGAAATAAAGAAAAAAAATCAATTGTGCCATACAATAAATATTTTATTTCGGAGAAAATGTATGGAACAGCAGATTTTTTTTGTCTCGATTTCGAAGTTGGTCCCATAGTAAAAGTTGTTCTAAACCGTGAGTAGAGCACTTCCTGAAAGTTAGATCAAGTGTAAAATTGACACATTGTACATAAACTATAATAAAAAGGTACCAGAAGCCAGATGTTTTATGGGGTCAAAAAGTCTTAAGGTAACCATTTTTATCTTTAGTTACCCTTTTATCTTTACGGCCATAAGTGGTTCCTTAGTTCCAACCCGTGCGATATACATAATATCACCGTAATATTGTAAAAACCATATATGACGTCGAGGATTTGTTTTAAGTAAATAAACAATGTGGCAGAAAATTCCAGCTCACCATGTTAATTAAATAAAATCTGTCGGGTTTTGGAGTATAGTTAGTAAAACTAATAAGTTAGCGTAGAATACTTAGTTCATACTTAATTTTGTTTACTTTACGTTATACTTAATTTTGTGTACGCCAAAATGGCAAGTTATAGTTTACTTCATATAGGCCTAAGATCTGTCTGCTAACTGCTAAAACAATAAATGGTCGATTGAAAATACCAGATTTAATAAAAACTGCGTGATTACAATCTTTAAGTTTAAAATCCGTTACTTTGTTATCTGTCGATTCATTGTTTGGCGACACGTTTGGTGCAGTGGTTAGAGGTTCTGACTACTGAACAAGCAGTCGCGGGTTCGAATCCCGCGTGTGGCAAATTATTGTGTGATGAACACCATCATTTGTACTCAAGACATGGATGTTATTTGTATTTAAGTATTTATGAAAGACGCCTCCGTTATAATTGTTGTCTACTACTTCGTATCACGAGGAAGAAAATTCCTTTTCACGAAACATACAATTTGTGTGTTGGCCGGCGCATACAGGGTGTTGTTTTGGTCAGCGACGAGCGACTCAGGGGTGGCTGTACAAACGATACTGATGCCAAAAAAATAATATTTCTTTTTGAAATGGAAAAAACTCAAAAAAAAATGCGGTACAGCAATTGAGTTACTACCAACACCAGGTAGCCTCATCGTAGCTTACTAGCTACAGCGTAGTATTTTGAAGATAAGCGCTAGCTACGCGCTAGGGTGCGAGTTTTCCCATTAGTTTTGTATTTTTTTTTGAATGTTGTGAAGAGGTTTTCTTATATAAAACTTGCTCAGAATTTAAAGCATTTTTTTTAGAATAAGCATAACTCATATTATCATCCCTGAGTTGGATGTCACTGACCAAAACAACACCCTGTATTGTAGACTGTACAAACTTTATACATAACGTAGACTGAAATGACGAAGCACTAGGCTAAGTGGTGGGTCAGGGTGAATGATAAATGGGATGAGTAACATGTAAGCACCAAAAAGAGCATAATTAGTTTGGTCAAAATAAATCAATCTGATTTTTTTGACAGTTCAAAACGTATGGTATAATAAAATCCATTTGCGGTATAATCTATAGTCGCTCCCCCACCGATGTATTATATGTATTTTCTTTATTCTTATCATCTAAACTTCGCAATCCAATAGCTCTCTATGACGCTCGAGTAAATCCCGATTTAGCATCAAGGGCTCCTCTACTATAATCTTAATGCCGGCAGAACGGCATACGTTTGACAGATCACCGTACGTTTTGAACTGATATTTTTTACACAATTCCATCCCTGATTTCAGTCTAACGGATTTACCGCAAGGTTATAATATCGCGGTTTTTACAATATAACCTGCACATAATTAATAAATACCAATAAAACTCAATAATAATATTATATGCAAAACAAACTAAGCTCTCAATTTGTTTACACAGCACGGTTTCAACTTTTCAAGTATTAGTGAATGAAGTTTGTAAGGGAGAAGTTCAGGGCTCGTGTTATCGATTCCGCGCTGCCTAAACTCTCTGGAGATCTGAGAACTGGGACTGAGCGATTGATGTATTCCGTATGTTAGAAGAATCAAGCAAAATTATTGCTAAACCAGCGGTCCCCAGCGACTGCGCCCACGCGTTTCGAGTTTGCTCCCTTCCCTCCCCTCGTAGCGTATTGGTTTATAGCCTAAAGTCTTCCTCGATAAATAAGCTATCGAAAAAATATATATATTTTTAAATCTGTCCAGTAGTTCCTGAGATTAGCGCGTTCAAACAAACAAACTCTAACGCTTTATAATGTTAGCTTATAGATTATTATGTTCAGATAGGACATAATATAAAATATAAATAGTAAACGCGAGCAATAGACGTGGGAAGTTATGAATAATCGGGGAAAGATACTGGAAATTCCTTTCGGGTTTAACGCGGGAAACGAGAAGAGGAAGGTGGATTTTGTTTCTTCATTTTAGTATTTTTTTCTAACGACGCGACGATAATTTTTTTCTTCGTATTCGTGCGAGTAAAAAAACAAGTAAAATATATACACGTAAAAAAAACTATCGCGCGTACGAAATCGAAATGCATAGAGATCGTGACCCTGAGAAATCAAACACAATTTTTTCTTCCACAATGAAAATTCTATCGGTGAAATTTTTTCGTATACGAATTTGACGAGAATCTGCCCTCTGATTCGGATCGCTATTCTCGTATTAAACTTCGTTGTCGAGCATTGAAAAGCGAACACCAGGCTCACATTTGAATGAGTCTAGTTCAGTTAGATTAGTTTTGGTTTAGTTTAAGTGATAAGTGTAAATATTGAACTTAACGTACTACAGAACTCTCTGAATGGCTTAAATCCGAGGACGTTGAACTTGTATATAAAAAAGAGGATACATTTTAATAGCGTTGGATTTCTATCTTTAACTGCCTCGGTGGTGCAGCGGTAAGAGGGTCCACTTTAAAGCGACGGCTGAACTAGAAGTCACGGGTTCGATCCCTGGGTCGGGCCAAAAATATATACCTGGGTTTTTCTGTTTAGAAATTCTTAGGATAAACCGGAGTTTGGAAATTGGCGGTGTTTCACCCCCGTGCCTCGGAAAAGAACGTAAAGCCGTTGGTACTGCGCCTGATCTCCGGTCGTGTCAGATTGCTGTCACATCGGGCTATGAGAGTGAAAGGAATAGAGAGCGCACCTGTGTTTGCGCACACACTAGTGCACTATAATATGTCCCGCGCAGTCGGTTAGTCGTGGCTGGCCAGAGGAGGCCAGTGGCCACCGTAGTCGAAATCGGCTTAGGGGATAATTATCTTCTATGTAAATGACAGAATTTTTAAGATGGTTTTACGCGACTCCACATTCCGGGTAAAAGTGAGTACCTACCTTCTGTGGCGATGAAATTCTAGAAAAGGATTTAGAAGTGTCAAAGCTTAATCAAGTCTCGTCTAGAGTCAAGGGCAAACCCAATTTAAATAAATAAAAAAAGGGTTACAAGACGCAAAACAAGAATATTCAATCTTTAAAAATCAAAATTTACCGGTGTTTTCGAAAAGAGTACACATTTTCTTGTTGTTCATAACTTCTTGAAACAAAGGATTTACGGTAAGCTTTCGTTTAACCCTCTCATAAGGTATTTAAAGGACAGAACTCAACAGTTCAATAGTTTACAAATACTGGATGCAATACAAAAAGAATAACTCACACAAATGTCACAACTCATTAGTAGCAAATTAAGCATAAAAATGTGGCTTGACGATTACTTCAGACTTTGAGTCACTAGACTGCTTGAAAGATAATAAGTTATGTATGTAAAAAAGTTCCACCAAATAATATTTATCTCTTGCAACACATGAGGAATAGAATGCTTTAGTGCGTTTAATGGCTTTAGTGCAAAAACCACAAATATATAATTCTATTTTTAAACTTCAACACTACTACATTTTAAAATTTATTGAATTATTTGTTTTTATAAAAAAAACAAAAAGCTACTTAATATTTTGCACAACACGCCACAAAATGGCTCAATACTCACTCATTCCCTGGTAAACTTTTTAGTGTTCCGTAGCCGAATGGCAAAAAACGGAACCCTTATAGTTTCAACAAATTTGTCTATCAATAATAAAAATAAAGATTTAAGTGAGTGCTCCCATACATGGAACTAAAACCTATTTATTTTGACAGACCTATGCGTGTAGGTTGTCAATAAAGAAAGACGTCTTCTAAAGTGGTAAAATGGGCGTAGCCTTGGGGCTAACTTGTAAACTAAGCGAGTGCCAATTTTTAAAAAATACATATTTTTTTCCTTTATTATTCAATAAACAAGAAACTTAAAACAAACACTAAAAAATGCATTGTAATAAACCTCGAAGGTTTGTCCACAATACAATGTTGACAGTAGTTTAACAATAACCATAATTCTATTCTATTTCAGTATTTTAACAAATTAAATAATAAACGATAAAAAACCAGGTAGGTGCACTTACTGACTATTAGTCAATACCAGAAAGTGATAAAACATGATGTAGATCATGACAAAGACTCAAAGAAAACTAGTTTGAACGAGATCGAATTAGTAGTTTGCAAACATAATTTTGTTATTCATACAAATACTATGAAAAACAAACTTACATTATATTTGCTGTCAACAAAATATTGGCTAAATGGAAGTAAGTGGATCTCTAATTCAGTTAAAGTTGGCACGGAACTCTTAGTGTGCGAGTCCGACTCGCACTTGGCCGGTGTTTTAATACGTTATCTTCAACGTGATATGAGCACTCCGAATCTGTTGTATTGATTGATCACGTCCCAGGGAAAGTTTTGCAACGGGCGGGGGCTCTGATTGATCTATTTAGGTGAGTAGCTACGCAGTCAGCACCATTGGTTAGGAATTTACCCTTTCCCGAATAACTGCAGAAACGCCCGGTAAAATATTTTCAAAGGCCTTGTCCAGCAGCCTTAACATGCACGCCGTGATAAAAAATATATCGCGGCATTCTATCCCGTTTGTTTGTCAAAAATCGACTTAACCACAGTTGCTAACATAAATTTCGAAATGTGACAAAATTATCACAGAACGCTAACATGCGACATATTCTACCGAAATTTGACATTTTGCCGTGAAACATTATCGGTGGACCATTAGCGTCGACATGTCAAGTTTATCATTCTCAGCCAAATTTGACATAAAATTGAACGAATGGTTAGAAATTGTCTTATCTCGTTACCGTTTTGGATAAATTTGTCCAATGTGGTTGGCATGTTAGGGAATATGATAAAATAGCATAGATCGACTAATTTTGTCATGTCGATCGAAATAAATATTGTGTCATGCATGTTAGGCCTACAGGGCGGCGGATACGCGCGAATACGCGTGTACGTCGTTCAACTCGCGCGTGTCTTGTGGACGTAATGTAATTATATAAATAAATAAATATTTGACAACATCACATACATAGCTCCGATCCCAAGCTAAGTAGCTAAAGCACTTGTGTTATGGAAATCGGAAACAACGGTGGTACCACAACACCCA